>CM044958.1:30260599-30860599 GCA_024516035.1 Bactericera cockerelli
AAACCTTCTCGAAACGTAGGACTCCAGTGCTGGGCTGCCCCCGGGTTACGGCCCGAGGCATGGCCCTCTATTTAGTTTTCCTAACCCTATTCTACAAAATGAGACATTGCCATACATCGTTTCGGACCTGAATTTGGCGCCACCGCAGTGCTGCCAAACTTTGTACTTTATTTCCTTAATCGTCACTCCGGTCTTTTTAACCGTGAAGGACCACACCACTGGATTTCAAAAGGTCACTCCCTGATATTGTTAATTTGATTTATTTTTTCACACACAAGTGCCAAGAATAGATAAGTTGGGACTTTGAAAAACTAATTGGATGTGTCCGGAGTTTTAGCTAATGGTTTTTCGCCACTTTGCTGGAAGCGCAATTCATTTAGATGGCGATTGTTTATGAAGCCCGTACCAGATGACACCCGCTGCACTGGTGGCTGTGCTATATGGTCTCTGGTTTCCATTACTTCTGCTAATGCTGGATACACCCTCACACTTGTTCTTCAAAGGTCAAAGGTCGATCTGCTTGTTCTCTAGTTTATCTCCGTTTGAAAGGGAGAAATGTTGGTATAACATGTATCTGTGGAAAAGGTGATTTGTGAGCTTTGAAATACTTTTCTGTTCTTGTGAATACTTTTTAGTCCGAGTGGCCAAGTGGGTAGCGCACTCGCAAGAGATCCCGGTTCGATGTCCAGCTCATTACATTTTTTTTTCACTCTAATTGAATGACCGATGTTAACTCATACCTCGTGAGAAAAAATGAGTTGTTACTTATGTGGGTAACGATTCGTGACAGAATAACCTACGATAAAAAGAAAATATGTAAATGTAAAAAAATGTGGTTTCTTTACGCATCTGATTTTATTTTTTATTTAAAAAAAGATCAAGGATGTTTTGTTTTGATAGTTCAACAAAATTCTGCGACACATAATTTTGATTAAACGGTAGAACGGCTCCATACCTGATAGTCAAACATGCCGACATTTGTTAATTTTTCTGCATACGAAAGATACCTGACTCGAAGAGCAATAATATTTTACGATTTGCTAAATGGCGTTTATGATTTTGCAACCATTAAAAGATATTAAATTAAATTTGTCTGTTATCTAGGTAATATTTTTCAGGAAGTTATCGTGTTGCTACATAAGCAAATCTGGTTATTTTTTAAAGTTTGCTTTGAGACAACTTATACAATCACCATGACTTCTATCTTCAGGTCATTTTTCAAAAGCTACTCATTGATACAGGTTCCCATGACTTCTTACTATTGGTCATTTCTCAAATGCTACTCATTGATTCAAGTTAAAGCTTCATAGCTTCTATCTCTAGGTCATTTTTCAAAAGCTGCCCATTCATATTCAAGCTTCCATAGTTTCTATCTATGGTCATTATTCACAGAGCAGGAGACGATTTCGAGCAGCAACCAGTTACATGTTCAGTAGATTGTACTTTATTTAATTTTCTGTCCCGGTAGTTCAGTGAAGAGTATCAATTAGATTTTAGACGCAATTGTGCACTGGTAGTCAAGTGGTTAAAACGCTAGTCTGGTAAACCAGGTAGCGCAGGGATCCGTTGGTTCGGATCCCACCCAGTGCACTTATTGTACCTCATTAATTTTAGTTTGTGACCGCATAATAATAAGACTCTGAGGATTAGGTGGTAGAAAATGCTTTGAGCATTAACCTTGCCTGGTGGTTACCTTCCACTAAAGAGTATTATCATTATTATTCAGTGGTCAAGGCATAAGATCTGGGTTCGAAACCCAGCCGGGGCATGACATGTACTGCTCCCATTTTGTATTTGACACATGACTATGGGTCTTGAGCGTACTTCTGGTATAATAGGACTTCAATAGTCATAATCTAGGTTTGGGAAAAGGCAAAGTAAAAGGAGAAGAATACCATCGCTGTGCGTCGATGGCACGTTGAATACACCAGTTCTTGTTCTGTGAATGATGTTAAGAAACGTGCAGGAAGGTTAGTACTTGGATGGGTGGATATTTGTAACGCAATAACTCTTGAATAGCTGCTTCAATTTTGATGAAATTGTATAAAAATTGTAGGTACACACAGGGTGTCCCATGAAGTTGGACACCTCTCTTATTTTTCAAAAATTCTTTCAGGAGCCGAGTAATTTGAGATGTCCAACTTCGGTGGGACACCCTGTATATGTTTATTGGTGTCCCAAAGTATGCTGTAAAGTTTAAGCTCGGGCGGTGCACTATGCTTCACTACATTCATTTGCCACTGTCTGTGTTTGAGTGCCATAAGCTGATAAGCGTAGCTAGGCAAAGCTGACCCATTAATATGACTACTTACCGTTGTGAATAGGATGAGATTGAATAAATAATGCAAAAAAGTTTCATACACCTGGATTTATCAAAACCGTGGTAAGGACTCGAGTTGTGAGTGGTGGATAGGAGTAGATAATTTAAATAGGTAGTAAGTGCTTGGAAAAAAATGATGTTTTTTTTTTCATTAGATACAAGTACCTGGATATGTTTAAAAATATTCATAAAACTTATAAATTAATGAAGGTGTGGTCAATACACTTTGTGATTTTGTGACTCAGCTGTTCAATTAAATTTGGCAAATAAAAAAAGCAAATACTGTCAAACCTAAATTCCAAACAAAAAAAATCAGCATGACGAGACCTTTAATTTTGTCGCATCACACTTGTGTTCGAGTTGAAACAAATATCTACTATAAAAAATCCGGGAAAATAGTTCCAAATTGTAATCTGAATAGTAAAATAAAATTAAAAATTTCATGGAAAATCTGAACATGAAATAAAATTCAGGATGATCCATTTAAAATTCTGAACTTGACCTTGAAATAACCTTGATGGAAAACCTTGGCGGATTTGAGAAGGTCATCATTAGTCCCCCAAAAAGTTAGGAACCCCAACGAAACATAACCTTTCTATCTTCATGAGTTTTCGAGATATATGATTGTCTCATTTAAAATGGGCCACTCAGTATGTATCTTAGCTTATTCCAAATTCGTCCGTCAGTATTTCAGTGAGAACCTTCAAATTTCAAAAAAATTGAACACAGATTCGACTAATCAAGATTTTTGAGTAAATTAAATAAAATATTGTATCATTAAATTTGCCCGAATAGGTAAACGAAGTTTTTTTTCAGTTAAAACTTGGAAAGTAATTTTTTTATTTAATGACTCTCGCAAGATTGTCTCAACAGACTGATTATAACGTTTAAAAATAAACAAACGCCATACTTTTACTACAGCCATGAAAGGACAAGTCCCATTCATTCATCCGCTTCATTCATAAAAATCCGCTCACGCAAAAGTTACGTCAAAATGACGTCACGTAGTAATTTGAATAATGGCTTGTATACAGGGTGGACCAGATGATGGTCTAGGTACTCCAGAGATACCGGGTGAATCAATTGACTGTTTGGTTGTAGCGTGAAAGATCAATGGGCACCAGTCAATATCAGTGTCTATTTTACGTACGACTTTCCCTGGTGTCGCCGAATTCAGGCCCGAAACAACGTCGGGCAATGCCTGATTGTGTAGAGTTAGGCTAGGATAAGTAAATATAGGACCATTTTGAATCGGTGGGTAATAATAATAACACTCAGTAGTCACCGCGTGGCAGAGTGAGTTAGCGCACTAGAAATTGCACACATGGTGACTGGGTTCAATTGACAGGAATGGGCAGGAATTTTTCTGCTCTGTAGGTACTTGAAAGTTCGGGGTCCACTCACACCTCGTGAGGAAAAATGACCAGTGACTGCATTACCAGAGTAAAAAGAAATTAATGTAAAAGAATTCGAAAAGTAACAGGAGGCTCTTAGTAATGCTGTGCTACCCACCAAAAATTGTGAATAGAGGCCTTGTGCTTCACCATAAATAAAATTATACATACATAATAATTACATTCTTTAGTCACTTTAGTGTAAGGTAACCACCAGGTGAGGATAATGGTCAAAGCATTTTCTACCACCTAACCCTCAGAGTCTTATTATTATGTGGTTAAAAACATACATCATTAAAAACATACATCATACATACAAGGAATATTTACAATTATATGTTCCAAGGCATCTCCACTTGGTAATCCAGAGGTTGCGATTTCGAAACCCAGCCAGCAGCCAGGACATTACTAGTTATCCTCCGATTTGTGATTTTGACTACATAGTAATACGTACTGCTGGAATAATGGGCTTATTAGTCCTAATCGAGCAGTTGAATAAGACGATTTCATTATTATTGTTTACGAATATCTATCATTCTTGAATGAAAAGTCATATAATAATAACACTCCTTAGTGGAAGGTAACCACCATGCAGGGTTATGCTCCAAGGATTTTCTACCACCTAACCTCAGAGTCTTATTATTATGTGGTTACAAATTCAAATTAATGAGGAAAAATTCATGCACTGGGTGGGATTCGAACCAACGGATCCCTACACTACCTGGATTACCAGACTGGCGCGTTAACAACTTGACCACTGTACATGTGTTATCTCTTGGGCTTAGTGTTCTATCGGTACAGATTCATGTAGATGCAATGTAGTCAAGTGGTTAAGGTGCTAGTCTCGTAATTCAGGTAGTGTAGGGAAGTAGGGATCCGTTGGTTTGAATCCCACCCAGGGTATGAAAATAAGACTCTGAGAGTTAGGTGGTAGAGAATGCTTTGAGCATTAACCTCGCCTGGTGGTAACCTTTCACTAGAGAGTGTTATTTTTAATATTATTATTATTATAGATCAAGTTTACACACGTGTCATGCTTACACCCTGTATATACCCATAGATCCCCGGACTCATGGTACACAGTAGGCGTTAGCTATACGGTTCTCCATGGCAAGATCCAAAGCAGGTCATCAAGTACTGAACTAATCTTTTCTAATCTATTAATTTAATGAATGAAATAACTGCGAGATAAACATCATTCCGGAGACAACAATATACAGGGTGTCCATATGAACTTTTTTGTTTTATTATTATTATTAACTCGTTGGATTGACTACTGTCCGTAGTCCAGAGATCCTGAGTTCGATCCCTGGTCGGAACAACACTTTTCATACAGAAAATTCTGTTCCCTCAGTACATGTGAGGCGGCCCTACCCAGGCTGGGCGCGGTTAATGTGGGTAGTTGGTACGATTCCCAGCGAATGGAGGGTAAAACACCCCCTTCTTAGTCAGGACGTTATATCAAATAGAATCGTTAGTGTTAGGAAAGGCATCCAGTTGTTAAAATATGCCACATTCCACAACCAACCAACCTCAACCATGAGGTTGAACAATGCCGACACCAAGTAGGTTTGGAAAAAGGCAAAGTGAAAGATGAAGATTAACTGGTTGGAGTTCCACAAGAGAAGCCCTAATTCTCACATCGACCTATATTAGATCTATTGTGAGCGGTTTGATTTACTCACACTCCCATTTGTCTAGTATGTGTGAGAAGATTGTAACTTGGTTTACAATATCCAGATTTATGTTCCCTGGACAAGCAGGGCTAGGTTCTTCACTCTTGTTTCCAAGTTTAAAAAATATCAAGTTAAACTTTTTGTTTATCTGATTAAAATAAAGGTTAGTTGATGCATGGATAATCAGAACTATTACATGCTGATGAGAGCAAACAGCTGTCCAGTATGTTCTGATATTCATGTACATCTAGTAAAATTTCTCACTTTTCTTTTCTGTTACAATTGTGTTAATGCATGAGGTCGGTTTAATAGACGATAGCTAATACTCGTAGATGAGTTTACGTATCAATTTCCACGTTCAGCGTTGCTCAACTTCATTGGTCCATCGGAGACTGATAATTACGTTCGATCTCTACTCTTCAGTGTTCATTTTTCCAGACAAGATTTCTTACAGAAACCATTCTAACAAACCAGTCCTACACTTGAAGACAAAAGACAAGATAAGCCAGAAGCCTGGATGCGATCACTTCACACATAAACTACCAGATTAGAGAATCCCCAGTCAAGCCATCATGTGTAAGTGGCAAGTCCCACAAAGTTAGCTCAGAGCTTCGACTTAATTTATTTTTAATTTTAATTCCATTTTTCATGGCTTGATTGTAAATTGTGAATTTATGTAGTGTGAATAATTCTTATGTACATAAAACGTACAAAGGAATTCCGAAGAATTTACAGGATCGCTTTGGTTGAATGCATGCGTGAAAGAGTTATTTGCCATCGTATTTTTGCTTTTGGTTTCTTTTTGACAATTTTTTTTACTATAGGCTATTCTTGTGGAAGGAATCAAATTGATTATTGCTACTAGTGAGGGCTCTGGTAGCATAGACTGTGGACTACTGGACGAGCTCCTATAGGGACAAGAAGAATAAACCAACACGGTGAGTAATTCCAGAAACCTCCGAATCAATAAATTATGTAAGTTGTTTTTCTCTGAAAAAGAAGGAATAGAAATTTAGAAAAATAATTTACGTAAAAATATTAATATTTAATACTATTTAAGAATACAGGCTCCTTCATTTAAAACCGACCTCATTAGTTTGATCAATAAGGCGGCGGACTTGTAACCTGGAGGTTGGTGGTTCAAGTCCCGGATTCAGCGTAGATTTAGTGAAGCGAGTTTGATTAGTTGTGATATCACGAATGTGATTAGAAGGTAACATCATAATTGAATATACTATTTGATTTAGCAGCAGTAGTAGATACTGCTTTATATAAATTACAAGCTTCACATAACAAAAATATTCCACAATACCAACAGTAGTAGATCTAAATAGAGGTAGGTGTGATAATTGTGCTTCTCTTGTGGAACTCCAACCAGTCTATAATAATAATAATAAACAGTAGTAGTAGCTGTTGAGTAAAAAAAAAATATATTAGGAACTGTAAAAATCAGGTGGAAACTATTCCTGACAAAAGAATACAAGAAATTAAATACATGTTACACCTCAACCATATGAATGAAGCATCAGTGAACGAAGCCAACAAAACAACATTGTAGGAACTGTCCGAATCAAGTTCAAAGAACGGAGACTTGCCAGATCATTTGTAAGCAAATCCAAAGCTCTTCCGAACAAATTAGAAGCACCCAATATCTGATGTAGATTAAATTGGTAATCTTTATTTATTTGATTTGTAACTTCCAGAACGAATGTAGAATAAACTTTTAAATTACGGAACGATGGTCGATTGCAATATGTACTACATTGCTACAAGGTGGAAGTTCTGCAGGTGGCTTCAGCTGTTCATGAAAGGGACGTTTCAAAGTTCGCTTCGCAAGGTGTACAGATGAAAGAAAGAATCAATACATGGATTAAATCTGGTAAATATCTGAAATATGTTTTGTCTTCAGTGGAATTCACTTGTTAAACACTTATACATCAGTTTTCAGGGATTCCCGAAGTTATCCGCCAATCATGGGTCAAACATCGAGTCCTTTTTTATTGTCTTCGATTCCATCCGCCAGAAAAAAACATTTGCTACTTATAGTGGGTGAGATTATTGTAAGTGTCGGTCATAGCTGCTAGCTTACTAATGGAAAAAGGTGAAAACTTAGTCGGAGGATAATCCTGATTGTTGAAAACGACATTTAAAAGTTATGTTAGTGGACATTTTCTAAATTTGTAACACTTTCGTATAACATTTTTTTAGTATTGTTCTAACGAAGCAATTTTTTAAGCTCCACTTACAAGACATACAAAACTTAAGTCTAGATTTTGCGAATTGGTAGATTATTTTAAAAGGACTATCTATAAGTATTATAAATTTTTATTGATAAATTTTATCTTAAAGTTCAATATAAAAAGAAGTGATAGAATAAGAACAATTGCAACTAGCATCAGTCTCTCTAGAAATTGGATATTTTTTACTTTAAATTTTTTCGAGTTCGCCACTGCCTACCAACGAGCCAATAATTTACACCAGGCTCCCAGAGACCATCCTAATGAACTTAATCCGGAACCGTCGTAAAGCTCAAGCTCAGTGTCACAATAGAATAAATATTGCAAGCGCATGCCGCTGCACATCGCCAGTGGAATGTTTGTTGTTGAGGAGAAGATAATGAAGAATTTTGGAGAACTTAGTTCCGAATCCGAATCTAAGGGCGGAATTAATAGACGTTTTTGTAATACCTCCGTGGCGCTAAGTCACGGATTGCATACTGGGTACGATAGGGAAAACCGACACTTCGAAATGACTTGAGTGATAGAATTTGTCTATTAATTCCGCCCTAAATAATAGTCCTGTTTTGTTTAGGAAAAATCTTACTTCTGTCTGTCCCGGTAGATCAGTAGTAAAGGCGGAATTCAGAGATTCTAGAGGCCGTAGGTTCAAAACCCAGCCGGGACATGACAATTTATCCTCCCATTTGGGATTTTCACCTCATAATAATAAATGTTCATGCTGGAATAATGGGACTTTAATAGTCCTAGGGTAAAATCAAAAGACGTTTTTGTAATACCCCTGTGTAATACGGATTGCGTACTTTGTAAGATAGGGAAACCAACGCTTAGCAATGACTTAAGTTACAGATGTTGTTTATTAATTTTGCCTCTAATCGTGCAGTATAATTAAGGCGATATTAGTACTATTATTATTATTACTTCCTCTTAATCCCATAGCCATTTAATCTGCAGTTGGTATTTAGTCTCAGTATAACGCTTTCGTCTCCTTTGGAATCTATATTGTGCATCATTTTCATCAATTCATATTTTGCATATCAACCTTAACTTGTTTCCAACATCTCATTCTACTTCTTGGTCTTCGTCCGCATTTACTATTTGTTATTAGGAAAAACTAAATTGTCTAATTATTAGGATTTCAAATTTGAACCATCATCGTGGTAGGTTCCCAGGATGGGTGAAGTTGATTGATATGGGTGCTGGTTTGTAAATTTCCAGCAAATAGAGGGTACATCTTACGTCTCGAATGATTTAGATGTTAATATAATAACCAGGAAAAAACTTCAAGAAGGGTTTTCTTGTAGTGGCATTTTATGCTGCTTACGAAAAATCGACGTTACATGTTTTGTATTGTTGATTCAACATTCAGCATCATAATTATAATATTTTGAGAAGCAAAAGAAAAAAAAATTGCAACATTTGACAAAACATTTTAGGTAAGTATACATGAGCAAGGAAAAAATAAAGAAGAAGAAGAAGATAAAAACATGTTATTGTATGATCATACTACAAAACACCCACTAAATGTTTGTTAATAATTATTATAAAAAAACGATCCATTTTTAATGTTGAAAAAACCAGCTCACATCTAGACGACATGTTGTTCGCGAAGATCCATATTTCACGGAAGGGTGGGCCACACTTTTGCAGTTGTTTACAAGACAAAATCAGCAGGGGTCCGTATTTTCTGGTCCGAAATTTAAGTAGAACAAATTGTACTGTCAAATGTAGCTTGGGCAAAAATTACGAGGTCGACGGAAGCATATGTCATTCTGTTTGGGACATGAAATGAGTAGTCATGTTTTGAGCAAACTTCAGAAAACAGGTATTTAAAGTAAATTAATATCCAAAATTATTAATAATTTAGTTAGTAAATGACCAAATAAACATGCTGTTCTAGCAAAAATATGGGCTTGTCGAATCGTTAGCAACACAAGATCAATACAACAATGAAGTTGTCTTGAAGGAAAGTCAACAATCTGCAAAATATTTGAGCCTTGTAGTAGAATAACTTGAAAATCAGAAACTTGAATAAATAAAAGTTGTAAGAAACTGTTAATTTTTTGGTGACAATATTTTGCCCAAAGTTGTGTTTGACATTTGCAAGTACAGTACTGGAATTGGACATAATTCTCGAAGCATGAGTGGAGCTGTTCTGAATATTGAACATCCTAAAGGTGGTTATGTCAAATGGCAATAAACAACAGAGAACAAAACATACAAGCACTGGGCACAGGTAAATGTTGTACCTGAGCTTTGGCAAGAACAGTGGCGGACGTTGGACAAGGAAGTGGAAATTAGTCAAAATTAAACTAGACAAATGTTTAGAATTGATTGGACTTCTTCTGTGGGTAATAGCATCAAATGTTATCAACAAACCTCTGTAGGTATATTAATCAGTCAAAATAGAAAAGTAAAGAGTTGTATCAATGATTAACTGTTGAGTTTAACACTGATATTTGGAAACTGTAGCCCCAAAAACATCTGCCCAAATTTCTAATATGAGTTATTTTTATCATACATTATACCTTCAATCTTTTTCCCCGTATTCTTCCACCGGGATAAAAAAATATTTTCTGTATTCTGTAAACAACAGGTCACTTTAGACCTCATTAATAGTGTCTCAAAACCTTTCACCATTGCTTCAACATGCTCATTCGTTTCCAAGTTGACTCTAACGCATCCATTTTGCAAATCTATGGACTAAAACAAGTCAATCCTATGACATGGTCCAATTAATAACGCCACTGAGCTGAAATACCCAAGACAGGATCTGAACTAGTGAGCTGGGGCCCGGATCACTGAGCCAGAGCATAATTATTATTAAGGTGAAAACATTGAACATCCATGTTAACAAGATCCTTAATTAAAATGCTGAAACTAAAGCTTGTAGTTAAATTATTCAAATTCAACTTGTGTGTTATTCTAAATAAATTGACAGATTCAGTGAATGTTTATTGAAGACTTGGGCATCAGTGCATACGGTGTGGAGTTGGTATATCTAGAAACCTCAGTTAAGATGTGTATAATCTCAAAGCACATGATTTTATAATTCTGAACTTCTCAAGGTGTTCGTTGATTGTTTTTTTTTTATGTTGTTACCTGGAGGTCCCATTTTTTGCAAATAAGACCATTTTTTAAAAATGGGCAATTTGAGTCAGCTAAAAACCTCATTTAGAATAAATTTTGATTGTTTATTGGGTCTAGTCCCGTTAAATTAAATTTTAAACGTTCTAAATCATTAATTAATTGCTAATTTATCAGCTAGCAAGGCTAATGGAAGTTTGGCTGGTCTGCTTCCTGCTTGTTTTGCTGACTGTTTCTTTCTTCAGAGGATATTTATTAGCTATGTATCTATTAGGTATTATAAATGCAATACTATGGATATCGGAAATATTCCCTTGTGTCTTTGTGTATAATTATGTGAAAAGTACTCGTATACATAAATTAAAGTCCAGTAAGTGAGCCACCCAGATTCAGCGCATCTACATGTCCAATCCTAGCTCGTATATCTCCTCGCAGACTATCTTGATTTGCTACAATGTCTCCTAAGGTTTCCTCACCTGTATCAACAACTTTGGCACCTCAGCTGTCTTTATTACCTCGGGAGTTTTATGATTATTGCTCAAATTACAATTTAGACTTTTAATTAATGCAACAGTCCCATCTACGTTCAGAGTGACGAAGATGTTTCTAGTTTCCATTTCGAGGAATTGCTCTCATGTTAGCTGTTTTGTGTGTGTAAGTCTTTAGCTAATAACTCAGGAGAATTTGTCGTGTTCATATACCTAGTAGCTCTTTCCTGTTTGCAATCTCTTCTATAATCATCCATCTCTTGTACTATTGAAGGTGAAATCTAATTCAGCTGCTTCTGCAAACTTTGTTTTATTTAAATATCCAGCTAATAGATTAAAGTCAGCCATTTACACTGTCCACTTTTCTTATTTCCGAGTTGATCTATAGATATTTGTTGTACAATTTAATTAAATTTTAAGTACGCGGATAATCCAACAAATTTCATCATTTACATTGACGGACGACCTTCTCATCTTTTCTTTTAGCAACGATTAGCAATATAAAACAGGCATTGTTGGTCGAGTGGTTAATTCAGGCAGGGTGGACATCGAATGGTTCGAATTGCGCCCAATGCATGATTTTTTACTAATTTGTTTAATAATTTAACCTCATGATAATACCCTCAAAACATATGCTGGAGCAAATTGTTTCTTAAGCTCATCTGGTAAGATCAGTGTGTAAAAAAAAAAAAAAAAAAAAAAAATGCATTCATTACGTTTTTGAGATTCCTAATAACTAACGTGAAATTGACTTTTTCTATCGTTGTTGATTTCTTGTTTTTTCCCAGGACTGCCTTTGTATTCATATATTTGTATTTATTACAAATAAATATTATGTTAGAAGAGAGTTGCCAATGCGAGACGTGAACATGAATAAAAATGAGCTAATCAGTGGTTAAACAAGAAATTACTTGAAATCCTTCTGTCATACTAAAATTCTGATGTTGTCACAAAGAAACATAATTATTTTATTTATTCTTCCTGTAATTTCAAAGTAAATTTACACCTTTACCAATCGATCTGTGAGCTGTCTTTTCTGAGTTTTTTCATGCTTTAACTATATAAATAATCAGGAAATTCAATATTTTATGCATTTTATAGTTCCCCAGTATCGCATAATCGGTTTATTGATAGGTAATAACTTGATTTATAAATTGGACGGTAAGAACTATTTCTTTATTATATTTTGATCATATATGGACGTGGACTATTATAGACTCGGATAATTTAATTAAGCCATTACAAGCACTTGTTATTGGCATTCGACACTTTTATATTGATATGCAGTGGTGAGGCGTCATAATTATGGAAAAAAGTGTGTTTCTCTCATCAGTGGCGCAGTTGGAGTGACAAAATTTTCAAGAATAATTCTCTTTGCAAAAAACTTTATCTATTTCCATCGTTGAAGACAATGCGTGTAAAATTTTGACACACATAAATATATTGAAATAATGTTTGTCAAAATTCTAGAGTTGTGGTTTCACAAACCAAAGAAGTTACTGTTAGATCTAGGGCAACATTTGGTAAATCAGATCTGTGAACTGAGATCATCTGAGTAGCCAAAGCAACTGAAACAATTTATCAGCATAAACAGATAATTATCCAAAAGTCAATATTGCCACATTCTTCTGCTCTGGCTGAATTGTTTTATATTCTTTGGTTTTTTAATACATATATAATGACCACTATTAGACTGTCAAGCACTCAATGAGGGGCATACTAAAATCATAATTAAAGATATTATATAATGTGTGTATAAGTAATACTATGCTCAATTAAATTAATCTTCACCAATCTTTCCAAGCTATGTTAGTTTATCAGGCGTTATCAATTTGGTTTTACCACAAGGAGCCATGCAATCTGACATTACAATCTTTGTATTCCTATATGTATGTAATGGTTATCAAATTCAAGAGAACTGCAGAAACGGTACTGACTCATTGGAATTGCTATTAACTGAAACTATACATACTTGGATATGTACACTACTTATCAGGTATACCTAGATATCTACCATTAACATACGGATCATGTTACCTGAATCGCACTGAAAACTTGAATTGAAAAGTACAAGTTCAATAAGATACTATCTACAAATAAAAATTAATAAAACGTTTCTCAACTCCACCGGACGTGGCCCAGGGGTGTTTGGCTACACAAAGGAACAAACTAGTAGCTGCTCTGATATTAGCGAGATTTCATTCTATCTAGCCATACCTCTTAGGCAGATACCTTTATTGGATTTATCTTACAATAGAAATCTTCAGTAATGTTCAGGATGTAAAGGAATTACAGTGTGTCCGCAGAGTTGAGAAAGCTAATGGTGGAATAACAGTGTGTTTGAAATTTTAAATAGCAGACATGAAGCGGTGAATGTATAACAAGAATCCCTGAAGTTCAACTCTCCTGGCCAGTCTCCATGGCGTAACGGTTGTGACTACTGCCCGTAGTCCAGAAATCCTGAGTTCGATTTCCGGTTGTTGCAGACTTTTCGCACAGAAAATTCTGTTCCTTCCGAACACGTGAGGCTGGCAATTCCGGCCCTACCCAGGCTGGGTGAGGTTAATGTGGGTAGCTGGTACGATTCCCTGCGAATGGAGGGTAAAACCCCCGCCCTGTCTACCTCTAGTCAGGACGTTAAAACCAGTAGAATAAATGGACATGAAAGGAGCCTGGACATTGAATCTGGTCGTCCATATGTATAATCTTCTCACCACCGTGATTTAGGTATCAATACCTATTTCACGGACACGGAATTATTATTAGCTCTCCTAAGTTCGGATGACAAATGGATTGGCACTAACCCATATTTTTTGTTTTCTTTTATTCTGTCTTGTTGTTTTAATTTTGGAGTAATACTGTAAAATAATTACTTTAATGTCATTATTTCAAAAGACTATTACTCGTATATTATGGCATTATTCATCGGCGATGACAGATTGAGTACATCATCAAACTGTTCTCGTAAGATCTCTGGAGTTTTTCACTGTCCAGCAAGGTAAAGACTTGTAGGATGACGCTCATGGTTAAAACCTTCAAGATGCTATCTATTTCTGGGCCAAATCAGGATTTTTTAGTTTAATGCGGATAGCAGGGCCTTGTTCCTGAAAGTTTTCTCACTCTTACAATCCTGCAATCTCCCTTTCAACTGTTAGCAACACACTCTGATTGGGTTATTTTAACTAACTTTGACGCTTGAAAGAGAGCTTTAGGGATTTTCAGATTGAGAGTGCTCTCTGTGAGGCACAGGTTTGTAAATTTCCACCGTATGGAGGATAACCTCCGCCTCGAATGAACTTAATGTAAGAGACACGTCAAGCTCAAGCAACAATTTTTTTGGTTCATGGGTCGTAAACATAGCATCTGCAATGTCCTCATTTGGAATGGACCTCCCTCAGCGTTTATGAGCGGGTTTATTCAAATTTCAGAACATTACTATTAGTGATCGTTTGATCGATTACTGAAAAACCAATAATTTGATCAAAGCACAAAATAAAATCTAATTAAATGATATACGAACAAGACGCACGAATTTGTACAAGCTAAAATGGTCCTGGATATAATAAATGGCTATTTAAAACATAAATAAAATAAATGACAAACATGACAAAAAAACTGAGGTTAAATTATGTCTTAGACGTTGGTAAAAGTTGATGTTATTCGTGGTTTTATCTCGATCTCAAAATCAAATCTTGGAATCAGAATCTGTCTCTCACATCTTTTTTTTCCCAATCTACACTTAAATGTTTGTTTGTACAAATGTATAGATTGCATACAGGCGTACAAACATGTACTTTTTGAATCTCACACGAACTTTCATTCATTTTATCTAGAAAATCTACAGGTGAAAAATAATCTCTAGTTTCAGGTATTTCTAGACTTGGAGGTTTTGCGAGTGTCTTCTTCTTTTTAGAGAAAAAAAAACAACAATGGGTATTCAACATTTATCTGCAACTTTTTTATATTTACCTACAGTTGATAACTTGATCAAACTTAACAGTATCTATCTGGGAGAATATAATAGGAAACTGTAGAAATCTTACTGTGATTGATAGCTAAAATTTAAGGGTGTTCATCTGTTCATATATTATACCTATGTTTCAAATAAAAACTTCATCATCTCGTCTCAAGTTATAATTTTCTCGAATATACACACAAATGAGTCATTTTATGAATAATACATATAAGATACAATATTGATTGTCTGAAGTGGCTCTTATTTTCGAATTCTTTTCCTGTAAATATCGCATAATCAATGGGGAGTGTCTGGTTTATAAAATATGCTTCGAAGCAAGGTTTCGAACTGAGACTACCGGACTCTGAAAACTAATTAAATTAGCTCGATAGTTGTTGCACAAATTGAGTTATTATGATCTAAGAGCAGGGCTTGTCATCACAAAGAACTCAAATTAGCGAACTGTCAGGAAATCTTTGAAGTCGCATAAATCAGTCCGGGTTAATGGTTTCTCAATACTGGAACTCTTCGGAGTCGAACTAGAGTTTGAATCCTCTTTGTTATTCTTTGGTTTAATGGCGTTTTCAACTACATATACCGACGGTTTAGCCTTCATTCGCTGGAAAATCACAAACTAGCTACTCAAATTATTTACAAATTAACAACTTGACTATTTGAAAGCCTCGCTGGATGTTGCTTGACTTCAATGACGGTTGTATCAAGGTGCCTTCGACGCTGGTTTGAATCCTCTTTTTTGTGGGTTATGTGTTTTTCGGGATTCAGTTTCAACACTTTCAACTGTTATGGTCAAGTTGAATGGTAGTTTTACTCAATATTTGGCGGACAGAATACCGAATTACTATCATCAATCTCAAACCGTCTTGGTAAGAGCAGAATATCCAGTAGAACAACGTTTATCATTTGCAATTCATTACGGTGTGAGAAACACTGTTTGACTTAAGTGTCGTTGAGAGCTCTTCTTTAATAAATATTTATGAAATAAATGAAAGAAGATACGTATTAAAGGAATATTGAGATGTCAAGCTTTATGAAACCAATACCCAAACCAAAGAATCGCAAAGGTATTACTACGAGTAAAAGAACTTCGTAGAGTACTTCAAATTCCCTGCCTTAAAGACCTCGTATGAGTATTGGAAAATCACAATTAGTGACTTTATCAAATTAAAAACAAAAATAAAGTATTTAAAAAAGAAACCTTTATTACCATGAAAACCTTGAAACACGAAATATCAAAGAACTGTACAGAGTTAGAGAAAATTGGAAAAAAACCAGGTTATTACCTTAGTGATGATTTTTTTTCTTCTTTTTTTTAATGAATATTTATATTTTAAATGAATATATATTTTTTTTAATGAATATAAAGAGATGTCTGTAACATTCAGTCCTCGCCCTTAGTGATGATTATTGTAAAAGTAATAGAGGAACTTACTAATGCTGTTCTACCCACAAATTCTGCAGAGGCTCTTGCTTCACAACAAAGAATTCACTGTAAAGAACTGAAGAGCTTCAAAGATTCCAGGCCTGGATTGAGCAATTAATAATCCCTAATCAATTGAGACCACCGACGTTTCATCATTTCAGATCCCCAATTAATTCCTTAATGAAGTAATAAAAATAACCTCCTATTTAATCGAGAGCTAATTGTCTAATATTTTATATCTCATATTTTCGGTAGTTTATGAGGTTAATTTCGGAAATTAATTGTGCGATTCGGTCGTGGTTTATGAGCTCCTGGAGGATATCTTTTGCTTTTATGATCTCAGGAGTCACAGGAGTGGTTTACTGTTTGAGTTTTGTTTCGAACGCCTTCATCATTATAAATTGATCATAATAAGGATTATAAAGTAAGTTTCTACTTTATTTCAGAAGAAACCAGGATCTGTATTACTTCCGAGAAATTTCTAATATTAGAAATCGGAAGTATTGTGTTCGTTTTTGTAAAAAAAAATATTTTTTTGCTCCGATTTCAATTTTTTTCATATTTCTGGACGTTTCATAACCTACTGAGTAAATTTGGTTTTGTGTCTGTCTGTCGGTCTGTTAAAATGATTCCTTGTAACGCGCAAATCTCGGAAACTACTCGACCGATTTTGATGAAATTTTGCACACATCTAGAAGACATTCTGCAGATGGTCCCATTTTAAATTCATCGAATTCGTAGTAGCGGTTCTGGGTGAAAGAGACCATGCGCCTGACCACTAACTTTTTACTTAAACGCTTATATCTCGTGAACGGTACACCCGATTTCAATGAAATTTCGTAAGAATATGCATATGATTGTTTTACATAGGTTATTTATACTTATTTTTAAATTAAATATAATTTGACTCTGATATTTAAGAAAAACCAAAATTTTGGACAAAAAAGTAAAAAAATAAGTACCACGACTTACCAATACAGAATTATTTGTGGAATTTAGAATGTAGAAAAAACAATATTCTACCATATAAAACAAATTTGAAGAAAATCGGTTGAGCCATTTTGGAGATACAAGTAATTTTCTATAAAATCTCAAAATTGGCACGTGTTTACAATGTGAAGAAATCACGAGGAAGTATTGTGTCCATAATTGGCAGTATTTTTTGGTATACTATTGTACATTTAAGTCTGTTGAATGTCAAAGATTTATGGAAAATATTGGAAAACATGCGCGTATGAAACGACAACATGAAATTTCGTTTTGTGTTAGCAATAGTTGAACTCATTTTGCTTGGAAAAAAATCTTTTTAACCCTTTCACTGTATATCCATGAATTAGTTGGAAAAAAAATATGAACCATGTTTTTTTGAGTTTGTTGGAGTCCATAGATGATGTTACAAAAAAAAATTCTTAAAAGTGGTTCGAACCCCAAGATATGAGATGTTCCTGAGAAAGGACAAATGCAGTGCAGAGAAAAAAAAATTAAATTTATAAGTTCTCAGGAAAAACTTATAATTACACACAACACTTGGTTTATAAAACAAATAAACATCGAAATAATTTCAAGATAGAAAAAACTTGGCTTTTTTTGTTTTACTTAATTTTTTTAATTAAAAAAAATAGAAAATATGTGTGTGTTTGTGTGTGGGGGGGGTGGGGTGTGTGTGTGTGGGGGGGGGTGTGTGTGGGGTGTGGTGGGGGGGGTGTGTGTGTGGGGGGTGTGTGTGGAGGGGTGTGTATGTGTGGGGGGGTGTGTTTGTGTGTGTGTGGGGGTGTGTGGGTGTGGGTTTGTGTGGATGTGTGTGGATGAGGTATGGAAAGAAAGGATTCATGGAACAAATGCCGACCCAAATACAATAAATATGTACTCACTTTACTGTTTCCTTGAATTTACTACCCTAAGTACAGCTATTTAGTAGAAAAAATAAATAAACTCATCTGTACCAGAAAAATCCTCCCAGTGTATTAGTCCCTGCTGAGGGACACCCAACTTTACAGTCAATTTACGGACTTGTAATTTTTTTCCCCTAAAAAAGCAATGTAATTACGTGAAATATAACTCTTTTACTTACATAAATGAACGTCTAAAGCCAGCCTTTGCACTATTTTCGACCTCAAATTAAACTTTCAAAACAGTCAATTTTTCTAAATTTTCAAATCTTCAAGACTGAAAAATCTTTTGTTTACAAACAGAAGTTCAAACTATAGACTAAACAGTTTTTACTGAAAAAATCGAGAGATAAGAGAACAAAGAAACAATTTCAAAAAGTACAGAAACAAAATCATAGAATGCAGCACTAGTATTTGCAAAATCAATTGATGTCCCTGAGCAAGGACAAATTCAGTGAAAGGGTTAAGTACCTTGATATGTGAGAAAAAAATCGTGAATTATTATTTGTTTAAGTATTTTAAGAAAAAGAAAATGTTGGGTTGTAGTTAAAAAATCACTAATAACTGCATTACGATCTCTTCAAACATATAAAAATATTATAAACATGTAAACAAACAAACATAAAAACAAATTCAATAATTTTCATAAATAAAATTTACAAAAATTATTGAATGCTAGCCTCCAATCAACAAGTAACCTACCCTAATAAAAATAAATTGTATAATAAAAAAATATATGCAGATCAAAGTTAAAACATTACAGACAAAGAGCTATAAATCATAAGTCTTGTTTATTTCAAAAAACGAACAAGAATCATGATAAACTCAATACCTACTACTGTTAGAAAGAAAGAGAAAAAAATCTAACAAGGCTTGCATTATCATTAACAAAGAAAAAAATGAACAATGTAGAAGAACAAAAGTTGTAAAATCTCACCTTACAGCTGGCTGGCGTACAAATACATAAATAATGCAACTTTCAACTAAAAAGTCGTACCTGCTTCAAATAAGAAATCTTACCTACATGAGTAATTTTGTTATAACTTTAGGTAAAGAGTCAACAACAAGCAAGATGTAAGATATCCCTTACATAATTATGCATTACCCAAACAAAATCTGAATAAAGATTTGATTGATGATATACACAACTCCGGGGTTTGACACCAGGAGTTTTCTCAATTAGGAAGAGATTGACTCAAAACAAAATTGTACTAAGAGTACTACAATTATTATTCTGCTACCTAATTGTCAAAAAATAATGAGTTTATATCCAACGAAAAAGTGATATCACATAAAACACCGAAACAATATCTTACATCTAATTGATTTCATACCTGCGGGCGATGTGTAGCTCCCTGTCCTCGGTTTGAATCCAGTGAGTGGCAACTTTGTGTAGGACGCAGTAGTTTTCGCCGTAAACCATTTCATCTGACGTCTCGTGAGTAGCTGACGGGAGCAACCTTTTGGTTTCAATTTTGTTCTGACATAATGGTGGCACTTATTAGGAGGGTATAAATCAACTGTATAACACGTCCATGAAACGTGTGCCGGTTGGTTGATTGCTTGGTTAAAATTTGAAGTCAGAATAATAGTAGCAGTCGTATTTCCGGGCAGAAAATTTCGCCTTGAAAATATCTGAAGCATGATTTCTAAACGTACGTCCACACTATGTCGAATGTGTCGATCGACATTTGTCGAGTCGAATGCAACCCGAATGAAATGCATTTTTTGCAACACGCTGTCAAGTCGAAAGAATAAAATTGAACGTGTCGAATGTGTCAAAAAATCTTTACAAAAAAATATGGCTTTGGAAAAAAAAAAAAAAAAAAAAAAATTGAAAAATATGGCAGTAGCAGCAGCAGCTAGAAGAACATCTTCATTATTCATTGTATTTCTTGTGTGAACAAATTTAGAACCTACGATACAAATTAATTGGTATTAAAAATAAAAATAAATTAAAATAAAACATTTGGCTTTTTGTTCTACAGAACTCTGCAAAAAAAGAAGCAAAATGTTATTATTTGAATTGATTTCATTAAAAATATATCAATAAATCAAGTAGCACAAGCAGAGCACTACTCTAATCACTTAGTTAGTAGTCACAGTCGACTAAATCACATTGAAAAAAAACGTCCTCACTGCAGTGGTGTGTGTGGACGGAGCAAATGTCCACTGCATTGACATAATGTGGACGCACCTTTATTAATTACTAGCCAGTACCTGGCTTATGTCTTTTGAGGAAAATACAAGGGAGCAGGCCTACGGTGCTGTGGAAATATTGGAAGAAGAGAAGATGATTTTATATAGGTAAAAGCATTTCTTGGGATAGAAGTTCGTAGTGAGAAAAGCAAGAACTTTTAATTTAAAAAAAAATTAATTTTTTTTTAAACATCATAACCATCTTTCTAATTGTGTTCACTTATGTTTTTTTAATAATGGCTGGAAATGATTTCTTTCTACAAATAGTATTCATAAGTTATTAAAATTTAATTACATAATACTAAATTCGCTGCGATTGAATAGGAATTACACTCAGGAAAGACAATATAATATCAGTATTGTCCATGGAAAACAACAGCTGCGGTGTAATCCTATTCTAAGATAACCGAAAAAATATTCATCGTCAAATCTCTCAGTGACATTAGTGAATGCTTCGAGAAGAATATAAATATCGTCTTTAAATATTCTAAGAATGCATTGTGCTTATTCAGAAGTCTAAGAAAAATCCCATTGCCTCTCAAGTTATTTTCGGAAGAAAAACCCAAAAGAAGAGTCAAAGTAAGAACCAATTATCAAATAAGAACCCTGAGTAGATTCTAATTGTCCTTAGATATTACCATGAGAAGACAAGTAAACAATTAAGAATGATACTAAAGTCCCAGGTACCTCTAAGAAGTGTCTCATAAATCAGCCTTATTACTCAACGAAAAAAACAAACACATTATTGAAAAAACGCTCTCAAGTACCTTCAAAAAGTGTTTCATTGGCCTTTGGGAGTTGACTAAAGCTGATCATGGACTCCGCTTACCTCTACAAAGCCATACGCAAAGGAGCCGTCTGTGTCTCAACAATACTCCTCACTTTGGGCATTGTGGGTCTACTGGTCATCCCATTTGTTCCCTATTCCTTTAACGAAGGCCCATTCTACTTGGTGATGTCCTACATGGCTATTCTTGTCATCGCCTTCCTATTCTCCCTTTGTGGTACCCTCACCGACTCCAGGTTGGCTGTCTCTTTGGGCCTTCAATGCGGCATTGTTGCTTTTCTACTTTGGTTAATTTTGACAGTGCAGTCATTGTCGACGTTCAACGATGAAATGGCCAATCTCTTCTGCCTGGGCAATAAATGTGGAGAGTCCCACTGGTTGGTTCCACGAGATTGGAGCCCAAAAGATATGAAACACTCTAATCATACTCCCTCGCGGATGTCTCCGGTCCGAAAACCTCGGTCGTTTGATGAGAAAACGGCAGGAAATTATTATTACAAAATGAACAACACGTGGTCCAAAAATTCAGATACAGATTTTCATAGGATTGAAGATGAACTTTCAAAACATGTAAATCATGGAACGAATGGTGAAATGAAAGACATACTCGAGAAATTAATGCAGAATGCAACTTTTTCGAAGGAAAATATAGAACCGTTTGACATTGTGAAAACTATAACCAAAGGGGATAGAAGAATATTAATCCGTGGAAAAGTGAAACGTATGAACTTCAAGAACGTAACTGTCAATGCAAATAAAATTGGTAGCAAGGAAAATATGACTAATAAGAATGAAACCAAAATTAAAAGTGAAGATAACAAAACTCATAGCAAAAAATACATGTTTGATACTGATGATTATGAAATTAATTGGGAAGAAGAGGACATAGATCACAATCCTCAAGAACATAGAATATCCAAGCGCGAAGATCCCCAATATCGTCGGGTACACGACGTTAGAAGGTACTACAGATTTTTATTATTTATATTTAGAATTTTTTTTTAAATTACGCTTAAAATCTAATACTTACTATTTTTATATGGTGATGGTCTTTTTTGAATGTTTGTATTAGCTCACATTTTGTTATATTTCTTCTTCTCTCTATTTCTAGAAAGAAGAAGAAGAAAAAGAATTGCCTGAAAAAATTGTATTGTCTGTGAAAATAGAGGTATCTGTTTTATTAACTTTCCTCCTTCTCTTCTCTTCTGGTTTCATAAAAATAGAAAGACTTAAATACTTTACTGTTCATTGGTGGTCGAGTGGTTAAGGTCCTAGTCTGGTATCTCAGGTAGCGTAGGGATCCGTTGGCTTGAATCCCACCCAATGCATTAATTTTATCTCATTAATTTTGGGACTTTGACAAGGTAATAATGACACCAAAATAACTACTGGAATATCTGAATTATTTAGTCCTAATCAAGCAGTGTAAAAAAGTGTCTATAATAATTATTGTGTGCATTCTTATTCAAATAATTTGGAAACGAACCTCAGTTAGTTCATTCTGAACCATATTTTTCTTTTTAAGATATTAAGTTCTTGGGAAAATTGCTAGCATGGATTTTTAGGGTCTGCCAGTCTTTTATCTGTTTATAGTTCTCTAGAGAGACTTATTTTATTTGTATTAATGAATAATTGCTGCATTCTCTTTCAACTCTTCAGGTTCATCAAAATGGGAAAATCTTTGCTACAGCTCACAAAATCTTATTCCCAATTGTTGGCTCTGCTCTATGCTCTTCTATTCTGCTGCTATCTCGGCGTCTTGTGTTTAAACCAGTCAAGCTTTGAGGGAAAAACCTGTGAGGAGACAGAGTGTCAGCCAGTTTGTCCGCGACAGAGCAGTTGTGCGCCGAAGTCCAGAAACCAGGGGATGGGAGATCGAACACACCAACAAAAAAACTGTAATCGTGGTTTCAAAACAGACTCTCACTGTAACCCAAAGTCAAAATGTCAACCCAGATCGAAATTAGGATGCTCAACAATACCATCGAATTTGGGAACACCTGGTAAACCAAGATTAAATACAGGCTGCACTATTAAGGTAAAAGCAAACTTCCACCCGGGAACGAATTCAGAATGCTCTTCCAACAGAACATCAAGGTCATCAAGACAAAGTAGAGGGAGAAATTATTAATGCAAAGCTAGTGAGACTATGAAAATTAAAAGTAAAAAACTTGGTGGAATAACATAAATTGTATTGTTCATTTATAGTAGTTCTTTCTTATCTTGAGACAAAAAAATAAAAATATTTCTAGCCCAAATTATTCAACTATCATACTCAACGGTTTTCTTATTCTTAATAAAAATAATAATTATGTTAATAAAGTTCGCCACTGGTTACTGTAAAAAAGATTTCTTTTTTTTTATATAGGGGCTTTGGTATCGCTATAACCATTTAGCCCCAGAGCCACCAAATCCGCCAAAGAGCGGTTAATAACCGCCATTGGTGACTCAACGGTAGGTGTGAGTGAAATTAATATCATTTTCGGATTTAGCACCTAAATCCAGAGTTAATTTTCACAAGACTGTATCTAAGTAGGCGGGCACAACGGAGCACCCTATACGGAGCACCCTATACCCTATACAGAGCACCAGGTAAAGTAATCTAACCATGTTATTAAACGTAAGCGGCCACAACGAAGTCCCGAAAATCGTCTATATCAAGCTGTAGGTACCAGGGTCTGGGGTCGAGGGGTCTAGGATGTAGGGTATATGCCCAGCCAGGGTCCTCGTTGTGGCCGCCTATTTAAAATGAATAGTAAAAACAGAGATGCCAGATCTAAAAATTGAGCCCCCTAAAAATTGGAGGTCGGCTGCAAAAAGTTGAAGTCATCAAAAACTAATCCAAGTGAACTTGCTTTTTTTCTCTTTAGGCACTTTAACCAATTACTAATATATATGGTCGTTCGTGCCGATCCTCTCAAGGTCTACCATTTCTAAGTAAAAGTCAACTTCAGTGATTCTGGCTTATCCATGTTGTTCTCATGATTTCATTTGTCCATTGACTTATTATTAAAAATTTCATTTTTGACACTTTTATCGTAGCTGTGCCCCATTACAAGTATTACCTTCACTTGGCACTTGCTACTGAACTTACTTTTAATTTTTAAGCTAGAGTCAACTCCAGTGGCTCTGGCTTATCCATGGTGTTGAATGAGTATACAATACATATTTATACGTACTTATTATTAAAAATTTCATTTTTGACACTTTTATCGTAGTTGTACCCCATTAGAAGTACCTTCACGTGGCACTTAGTACTGAACTTACTTTTCATTTTTGAGTAGGAGTCAACTTCAGTGATTCTGGCTTATCCATGTTGTTTCTCATGATTTCATTTTTCCATTTTTAAGTAAAATTGTAGTTCGGCTGCAAAAAGTTCATGACATCAAAAAGTAATCCAAGTGAACTTACTTTTCATTTCTAAGTATAAAGTAAGAGTCAACTCCAGTGACTCTAGCTTATTCATGGTGTTCAATGAGTATACATATTTATACGTACTTATTATTAAAAATTCATTTTTGACACTTTTATCGTAGCTCTGCCCCATTACAAGTACCTTCACTTGTTACTTGGGCAAAATATATCTCTGTCTTTTTTGTACATTCTGCAAACCACTCCTTCTCTCTCCAGCCGTATGATTACGAGGCATCGAACCAGCACGCTGTTAGCTACAAGAGCGTGACATATGGATTTCCTAACGAACCGGACCCGATGGAGGGACGAACGCAACTGGCCTGTCAATTTATTATCCACCGGTCGGCATTAAATTATTTACCCGCTCTAATGGTCTTTGCAATTCTCATTTCCGCTGATCTTGAGGTGTGGACCTCGCGACACTCGTGGACAAATAGCGAGCGGTGACCTTTGAGATGGACAGAGTCGAGTGGTGTGAGCAGCGTGTGTTTGTCAATGAATGAAAATTAAAACCCAATCATATTTATTAAATTATAACCTTATCACTGACAGACAGTACCGAGAGCGTCGATTCTATGATAAAATACCTGAAAGCTCTTAAACTGTACAACATGATCTAAAATTAGGGAATCGGCGCGAACGACCTGTTAGTCGACAAGGTTAAATCGCTTAAAAAGAAAAGAAAAAAAACCTTATAAATTTGTTCTAGTCATGATGTGATATCACAAACAAGGGTTGGGTGGAAGAGATTGCCCTAGGCAATAACCTCGCCCTTTAGTTAGGACATAATATGTTTCTATATATAATTTTCTATTCTTTTTCATTGTATATATTGTTTCCATTTTTTTCATTGTTAAAATAATTATTTGTATTGTACATATGTCTATATGTATCTAATAAAGTTTATAATAATAATAATTGCTCGAAAACCTTTCGAAGTCTTTGCTGACCTTGGAACTCGAACCACCGACCTCCGGTTACAAGTTTGCCGCTACCATCGAGCTAATGAGGTCGGTTATACGAGTGGCTGTGTGAACTGTAGACCTTACTCAGATTCGTATCAATCATCAGGACAGTTTCTAAATGAAAGACTATAATCGGACTACTATTGGAGCCGACAGCAAACTCGCATTGACAATTTCAGCGTGAAGGGGGCAACAATATCTAGCAGGGACTTAACTAAGATTAAAGAGAGAAATAATAATGTAAAAATATTGAAATAATTTACAAATCACGAAGAGGACTAACGTGTCTAATATTTCCCTCAGTAAGTCCAAGACATTTTATGATGTGGTTAACTTGTCATGTGTTTCGAAACCGCGACCTCTGGATTACTAGATTGAACGACGCGCGATGCTTTGACCATATCGTGTATTTCTACACGCTATGCTTTGACCACTGAGCTACCGGGACAGAAAATACGAGCATAATCGAATGATCGGAATTTCTAGCATTACAGCTATCTCCTGAAATCAATGCTCCTCTTTTCTTATTTTTTTACAGAACGTATCCTTATGTGTTTTTAGACTTCATAAATAAGAAGGACACTGAAATGCTCACCGAAGCTCCATTAACATCTTTCATCACACCATGGCGTATCCTATCTCATTCAAGTTTTGTTACAATGACAGAGCACCCAATTCTGACGCCTTGAACGTGTTATTTATAAAGATTCTTGTTATTAATAGAGCCTCATTTCCAGCACTGGAGGCTAGTATGATTGTATTTCTCACTATTACAGCAAAACAGCGGTTGTCCCAGTGGCTGAAGTAAATTTAAGAGACAGGTAGCTGTTTCAAGTGCTATACCTCTGGTGTCTTGGGCAGAACTGCATGCCTTTGACTACTGCGGATGATATATAACTGTCGCATCAAGTCGATCTCAGTTTCTCAATTGATAAGACAGGAGACTCGCAGCCACAGAGATCGGTGGTTCGAGTTCCAAGTTTGGCCAATAATGTAGTCTATTTAATCTTATTGTATTATTGTAAAACTATGTATCTTTCACTCTGTAAGTTGACCGTTGTGTATTTGTTTATACCTGTGTCAATTCTGTAATAAAAAAAAAAAATAGTAAGGCGAGTTTGAGTAATTATGGCATCATCACTGTGGTTAACACAAGTATTATAATAGCTTTTCACTGTCGCATAAGCGTTCATTTTCACTATTAGCAGGATATAACAGCTACTGACTTCTCAGTTGGTCCCGTTAGCTCAGTGGTCAAGGGGTCTTGTAATCCAAAGGTCGCGGGTTTGAAACCCAGCCGGGACGTTATAATATATTCTCCCACTTAGGTTTTTGACCACAAAATAATACGTCCTGGGAAAACTGCTGTAACAATGATGGCACTAGTCTTTGAGGCGTAGCATACATACATAAATAAGGCGACATTATTATCTATTAATCTCTCAAATCCTGAGTTTTCACGGGTTGAGGGTAGATAATTTTGATGGTGTTGAACTCGGGACTGAGTTTTTGTTTCTTCTCTCTGATTTGATTAGAGTATTTACTGATAATGTCATTGAAGACAGTAATAATTTATTGTTGGTGTAAAGTAAAAACTAAAACTATTATGAATTGAGTCCCGATTATAGAAAATTGTTTGTTTAATTTTAATTTAATGTGTAATCCTTTTGATATGTAATCTTGTTTAATTTTATTGTACATTGGGCTCGCCCGTTAATAAATATATTTTTTTTTTACTTATAATAGTCCTAGCAGAATAAATGTGTAGAAGGCCTATGATTATATGACGGGGAGTCACAGGGCAGTCCAGACGCTCCTCATTTGGATCTAAAACATTGGTTCACGATTTACATATTAATACCTCTCCATTGTGGTGCCATCAAGCTGGAACCCTGTCGCGATTTTATGACTATTTGGGGTTTTTAATACTCAATAAATATCAATTCCAATCTATAAATAAACTGATCTGAAATCATGGATGCTCAAGAAGAACATTACTCGGATTAGAGCAGGCTGCTTGTGTAGATGTAGATTTACGGTGTCATCTTGGCGTTCCAGATTTCTTTTAAATATTTGTTGTGAATAATTGTGCCATAACTTATGTTCTTTTCGTTTTTATGTCTTAATATAGTAAGTTAATGAGTATTACTGATATGAACAACTTTTGGACTAATTTGAATATGAAATAGACCTCTGTTGTTGTTATTGCTGTTCTGATAATGTCTAACCTTGTATAAGGAGATCATAGTTTAAGTGAAGTATGTATGTCTCTTTTAAGATTTCAGATAATTTCTGGCCCACAGTATTAATCTGAGTGATTTGATGCAGTTTAAATCATCGTATTGGGGGGACTTTTGGCTTCTTTATGAAGTTATCATATTTGTGTTAATCTCTTTCGTGGTATCACAACTACTTAAACTCGGCTTACTAAATCTACGCTGAAACCGGAACTTGAACCACCGACCGCCAGATTACAAGTCCACCGCCTTATCGATCGCTTCACTGGGGTCGGTATTGTTTTTATGATAGATATATCTCTTCGTGTTCAGTTAATTAATTGTGCTAATGTGGGATGTCATATTTATTCCACCCTCTGAATACCCTCATCATTCGATTGATCTGATTTGTAAGTTTGTGGAACAGAAATCGATCATTACACCAAGTTACAAGTTTTTTTATTAACCCAAAAAAGAAATCGCCTCTTGATAGTCTATAGATGTCTTTACAAGAATCTGAATTATTGCTTTATTTACTTTATTAATACATACTAATATTTAGTATCCAAAGAGTAAAAAAGCTACCATCCTGTCAGAAACTACCATCTGAAAGTCAGGTAGCAGTCATTATCTCGATAACGACCTCATCATTCAATGGTACCCAGAAGTCACTGCTCTGAGCCTGTTGTCATTATGTTACCAAACATGTCATTATTTATTTATTTCTATACCTACTTTTATATATTTACTTATAAGTTATACCTATTTACTTACTCTATATTTACTTATTTTAATACCTCTATCTTTATTTTTTCATTATTTATTTTTATATTCATTTAGTTTCTAATATTATTTTGCTTTTCAGATGCAAATGAAGCCATTTAGAAGCTGAGTCTCCTAATGAGACTACTCTGGCTCATGACAAATTGATTGTAAACGTTTTGTTAAAGTACCCTACAAAACTGAAGTTTTGTTGCATGGAGCTTGTAAAGTACCCAATTACCCGGTGAGTTGACCAGTGCATATTGTCTGTTTCTTTGTGTTGTACCAGAGTTACTTGTTCCTGTCAACAAAAAAAAAAACCAACAAACAACCAAAACACTCATGTTCACTGTTCGGTCTGTAAGTGAAAATAGAAAAGTGAGAAGTTTTATGTTTCGATTCATGTACATTACACATTTTTTTAAAAGAGCCGACCCGTTTCTGAATGATGGCAACCATCATGACTGTCTTTTTTTAAAATATTTTATTTTTTAAAATTTAAAAATAGGACTTTCAAAACGGACTCCAGAACTCCTTCTAGTTGGTTTTAATAATAGTGCGCTGTGATTGGTTGAAACTCCGACTTGCTAGCTGGTAACCTGGCTTGTCATCATCAAGAGAGTCTGGCTTATCTTTAATTTAATCTTGTTCTATAGTTTGGCCCTTATTATTTAACGAATTTCAATTTCGTAAACAAGATATTGTAATACTTGAAAAGTAATCGTATTTCTTTGAATCACTTTCGTAACATCACAAATATTCAAACTCGCTTTACTAAATCTGCACTGAATCCGCGACTTGAACCACCGACCTCCAGATTACAAGTTTGCCGCCTTATCGATCAAGATACTGAGGTCTGTTTCATAATAGCTCAGTGTTGAGAAGAAATACTAGGAGACAGTAGTTTTATTATAAGGGGTGAATTAAAATATACTCCTTCTTTAACTTTGCCAAACCTACATGGAGTTAGCAACAGCAGATTCGTCCTTATGGTTTCTTTTCTATCAGTTCTATCTTGTTCTCTTATATCCAGGTTTCTCTTCTATCCTGTTCTGTTATATCGAGGTTTCTCTTCTATCCTGTTCTGTTATATCCAGGTTTCTCTTTTATCCTGTTCTCTTATATCCAGGTTTGACTGTTCGAGTATTTGTAATATGTATATAAATACTAAAAAATTCCTGCCCCGCTGGGAATCGAACCCAGGTCACCATGCGTACAATGCCTAGCGCGCTAACTCACTCTGCCACGGTGACTACTGATATGAGCATGCAGTTGAAAGCGATGTTAAATTTTTGTTTAAAAAAACGCTTGCATACGAGTCTGCAACCATTTCGACATTTTCATCTTTACTATTCAAGGTCCAAAACACAACTGACCAAATTTCGTATTGTGCGCATGACACACACTTTCCCTCTTCTCTTAGGGTTGCAATATCGAAACGAAAATATCGATATTAGGTATATCGATAATATCGAAACCATAATATCGATATCCGATATTAGAAGACTTCTCTCCCTTTACAATTCGATATTTCGTTACATAATATCGTTACATAATATCGTTACATAATATCGTTACATAATTTCGTCACATAATTTTGGTTATGTGCCAGAGCAAAGACATGAAAATGTCAATAAATTATATTTCAAATATGATCAAATACAACAGTAAGGTATGAGAGACTCTAAATTTAAGCCCACTAATATACAGTACATTAGCGGGGATTACAGTACAGCCTCAGGGCAATATGTATGCATAGTGCACATTGCAGAACCAACAGCTGCCATCTCAAAGTCCAACTCATTTCTTAATTTCAGTAGCCTAGGAGAGGGAGAGGGAAAAACAGGTAGGATAGAGAGAGAGAGAGAGACAGAGGGACAGGGAGATAAAAAAAAGTAAGCGGGAAAGGAGAAGAGAGAGATGATTTTGCCTGTCACGACACCGCCTTGACCTAGGGGCATCCCAAGATATCAAAACTAATTAAAAATCAAGGATTTGAAGTTTGAAGCTAGCACTATTCTACAGTGTTGCATTGTGACTTCTCAAATTGGATAATAGACTAATTTAGTCAAAAGGAATTTTCGGTGACGCCGAATTCAAGCCCAAAATAATGTACGGCAATACCTCATTGCATAGAGTAGGGTTAAGAAAAATAAATATAGGCCCATGCCTCGGGTCGTAACTTTTAGCCACTAGCCATTTTAGGGGATTTTAGTCATCACCATAACTATTTTACAGTTTTCTTATGTGACCCCTTTAAATAGGACTTTTAGAAATCTTAGAGATCAAATTGTGGTATTGTTGGCACATCCACTAATAAATTAATTCTTGTGATGTGAGGGCACCCTGTATGTATCTCGAGGATAATACACTGTCATAGGCAGATTCAAGGGATCGTGATAGCTTATTATAATTATCTCAAGTAAGGCAGAGGTTCTCAATATGTGCCACTTATTACCTACGTTTGAAGAAAAATTAAATTTCGGACAGCCATCTTTTTAAATTATCCCTTTATTGGTTAACCTCACTAAATTATATCGTGATCTGATGAATTGTTCGTTATTCAATATTAACGTTATCATAACTTGTGTTAATCACAATTCGTGATATCACAACTACTCAAAAACCACCGACCTCCAGATTACAATACTTATTGTAAGCTACTGAGGTCGCTTGTTTTCAATATTAAAATAAATACGAATACATGTTTATGGAAATCAAATAGGTTAATAGATAATATCTTTTTTTTAACAACTTGATTAATTCTTTTATTTCCCCCAAAGATTTGCTCCTATACGGAATATCTTTACTCTTAAGTATACATATTATTCTGATCTAGATCTGAAATCAAGAGAAAGCACAATAAGAGTAACGTCCAGTGAGATGAAGACCTCGTGATGCTGGCATTCCGGCCCAACCCAGGCTGAGTGAGGTTGATGTGGGTAGCAACTTTGTAAACCTCCCTTCGTATATGTTTTGACCACCTGCAAAAAACAAAACAATTTCGCAGTTTCATACCTTTTTTTAATAATGTGTACAGAATTATTGGATTTCGACGCTACAGTATGCACATTATTGCACATGCACATATCTCACATATTTAATTATTACCTAAGGTGAATGCAACAGAATGCATCATGCTAAAATTACTAAAACAAACGGACATGTTCTAGCCGCCCCGACTCAAAGCTTGTCAGGTGTTGTGAAAACACTTCGTGTGAAAATCGCTTTCATTTGGCTTCGGGTGGTTCTGCAGCATCATGACGTGTTAAAAGTTAAAAGTATGGTAGGTTAGGATGGAACATTTTCATCTGTCCTTCAGAAAAATCAGTACTGAATTATGTAGACTTCTAATAAAACTTCTTCTAAAAAAACATGTATTTATTTACTGATGTAAGTACTGTTGGACAGTGGCGATTAAAGTTAAAAAATTAATAAGTTATCATATTTGTGTTAATCTCTTTCGTGATATCACAACATCTACCCAAACTGGCTTACTGAATCCACGCTGAAACCGGGACGTGAACCACCGACCTCCAGGTTACAAGTCCGCCGCCTTATCGATCAAGCTTCTGAGGTTGGTTGATAGTGGCGATTAAAAAAGTACTTATACCGTTGGGGATCTATAACAATACACTATGAACTGGAAACATCAGTCTTGGTAGCTCAGTGGTTGAGGCGTCTCGTCGGTCTGGTAATCCAGAGGTCGCGAGTTCGAATGGTGGTTTTACCTAACCACTTGCCAGGCAGGAAATATAAGAAAAGAAAACGATCGCAAATAAATTTAACCCATCCAACTGATTACTTATCTAGAAATTAGTATATAAAAGACGTATTTATTTTTTTAATAGTATTTTTTATATAGTATTTTAAAATAGTATAGTATTTTATTTAATAGTAATTTCAATTTTTTATATGATGTATTTTACAGCAAGGTTTATAACATACTCCAAATCTTTAGTTAGTTAAATATTTACACCACTGCAATGTGTACTTGTGAGATCTGAACGGTTTCTAGTGTATAATTTTTTGTGTAGAAAACTGAAGCTCTGTCATTAAATTAGATTTCATAGAAACACCAGGGTTTACCATGTTCTTGTAATTTACCTATAACAATAATGAGTCTGAAAACAGTTACCTTGTAATTAAACAAGTATTCCACAGAGTTCTAGAAGCAAGTAAAGCACAAATGACTCTAGGCTGAATATTTCAGCGCTCTGAGATTAAAAAAGGTTTCTCCGATTTTGCTGAAAGGGTTTCAGGCGAAGGGTTGGCTGTGTTGATTTCTGATTGGCACGAGAGAAGCGTGATGAACAGGTTAATTTGCACTTGCTCGAGAGAGTATTTTTCCTTTCATTTTTTTTTATGTCTTATTAGTTATTATTATTATATTACTGTTTATTAGGTAAAGACAAAGTACAATATTTACAGTACAATACAATGAAATTATGAAGAAAAAATATATAGATAACAAACAAAGAAGAACAAAAAAGAGAATACCTAAAGCTAATGTTCTACCTGTAGGGCGGGGCTATTGCCTGTGGCAATCTCTTCCACCCAACCCTTTAATTTCTATAATACCTAATACACAGTTCCTTCGTACTTACGTAAGTAGAGCTGTAGAGCTACCTTCTATACTGAATACCTCTATTGTACGGTTTTCTTTTGACTGTTGTACTAATCTTCTAACAAAGTGAAGTTGAGGTTATTATGATGCTTTGTTAAAATAGTTCAAATTTTGCTTTGGACGTAAGCAAACACAAAATCAACATATAATGGTGTTGATGCTCAAAGGCATTTATTTATCATTCATATTTACGGAAAGAGTCCATATAAATATTTAAGAAACAGGAAAACCTTACAAAAAAAAAGAGAGATCAAAATAGGGTAAAGACTATTTGATTTGAATTGAATTTGGGCTAGATTTATTTAATGAAAAATTAACAGTTTTTAACATTTTTTTTTTATTAACAATCATTAAAATGCTCACCTTTTATTTGAGGTTTCAAATATTATGTGAATTACTAGCTCAATTACTATAGCTGAAACCGTCGTCAAAACGGCATTTCAACAATAAAACTTTCATAGTTTCAGACCACAAAAGGAAACTTGAGCTTCGTAGGTGTTGTATAAATATATAAATTTATGTATTATACATAGCAATCAGTCAAAGAATGAATCCTTAGGCATATTAAAATTGTATACATTGTATATAAGACACAATATGTTTAGATAATATTTAATATACTTATAAATATAATTTATGAACGTGATTAAATACGATATACTTATGTATCAATACATTCTAATTCTCTACGGTCATTTTTTTAGACCAAACTTCATAGCTAATTATCAAGGTTCTCACTTGTTAAATAAAATAAGGCTAGATAATCAACTTACCAATTAAAATTTATTTTATGAAAAACAAACAAACTCTGAATTAATGAGGTGTTGTTTTTTGTTTGAAAAACAAACAAATATGACACCTATCTCTTATTTATGGTTTAGAATTATGGTATTGATATTTAAATTTATGTTTAGATCTTTCAAGATTCTTATAAGTGTGTGAACAATATACGGTTTGATAATTATTATTATTATTATAAACTATCATAATTGCATGTCATACAAATTGTATACTTGTTTCTATAATCTATTTATATTTATACTATGTAGAACTTGGTTAAATGTTATGGATAAATGGTGTAATGATTTATTACACCTTACTGAGATCATTTAGCTAAAGAGCTGCTTAACACTACCCATGTTTAAAAGGTCGAGAATATTATTTTTAAAAGCCTCAAGCCATGATCTCCAAGGAACTTTACTACGTAAAAGTTTTATATTTATTTATATAATTTCATTATTATTTTGATTGCAATGAAAAAATCCCAGAGAAATAGTAAATAGGTAGGTAATGATCAGAGGAAAAACTTTTGAAAAAAAATCTGTGAAAAAAATACTCGTTAGTCTTAGTATATCCAGTACAAAAGACTCGTCGAGCCCTTGATTGACGGGCAATGTGCCAATAATTATGGAAGCCGCATTGCCTCTTAGGACGGCCATAGTTTAGTCCCATATTGAATCATTGGCCAAGTTCAGCGAACGAGCCTAGACATTAGAACTGGGCGTCTATAATAATTTTCCACCACCGTAATTATTTTTGTGCCCATCTCATGTACACTGAATTACTCGGATAATTTTTATTACTACCTAATTTCTCTTTCTTTGTATTGGGCGTTCTTCACACCTCAGCCGAGGTGTTTGATTAACTTTCTGAAAGAAAATAAAATTTTGTACATTTGTGCCATATTTATGTTCTTCTTATATGTACAATTGTACATCACCAACAAGAAAGGATCTTTAAACATTCCAAAGAGGATCCACGGATAAATAATCTTTTTGTATTCAAAGTGTTTTTTAGGTATTGACCTTAAACTTGGATAAATATTCCATCTAAAATGATGAATTTTGCATTTTCTCCTCTCTAATCTACATAGCAAATCATCATCAGACATCATCAGAGAAGTAGGCAATAAAATCTATCCTTTTCTAATTGAAACCAAAAAAAAGAGAGAAAAAAAACTTTTATTGTTGCACAAAAAAATCAAATTTAAAAAGATATGCCCCTAGGTATAAATAATTAATCTATAAAAGACCTGACTAAGGTACATTCAAAACATTTATGTATTACTATTAACTGTATACTATTTTGAGATACATAAGCATTCATTTATTCATATTATTAATTCTAAATAGACATTTATATTCTAAAATCTCAACTTTAATGCGCCTCAATAGCTCATTCAACGCCTGAAAGGTGCGATGAATCAAGATTCTACCCCAGTCTCGATTTTAATCAGGCGAGGTGAGATCGATAGTTAATTAGACGATATACACTGCAGAGGTCGAGAAAAAGGAATTTGATTTTGACTCTGCCATGGCAGGTTTGTAGAGGTCCTTCTAAAAACTTCCCTTCAATGGCTTTGATCATGATGGAATTGATCGCACATAGAATTATATTGTGGTTCAGGAAGAGCCATTCTAACTGCCTGCAATTAGCTGAAGACTGGAGACCATCAATACCAGCTCAGCTTCAGCCATGCTGATTACAAAAACAACCACAACTTTTTCAGGACTCTTGATTCCCTTATTAGATCAAAAGCAAAACTTGGTGTGATAAAAACAAACAGAATATTGGTGATTCACAATAACAATTAATTTGCTTCCCTGTTATTTATTTACACTTTTTTATACAAAACAATCAACCATAAATTATTAACAAGGGGAAAAACTTAAAAATACATACAATACCAGCTCTTATATTCTGTTTCTGCTAAGGTGTTGACGCTGGTACAATCTCAAACTAAAGTTTAAACTCTCGACCATGGAACCAAAACCAGAAAGCCGATTGCCGTCCCTTGATAGTCCCATGATCTTTAAAGTTTAGGGTACTAGGAAGGTAGAGCCCGCTGAACAATATGTGCAGAGAGAGAGAGAGGGGGAGAGGGGGAGGGAGAGAGGAAATATGAATTTTCTTTGGGTATCTATATGAACTATAGGAACGTCATATTTTACTCCTAAGCACAGGCAACTATTTATATAGGTACCTAAGATACCATATACCATATAATAATAAAATATATGTTCCTTCCAGATAGGTATTACTTATGTTCAAGTCTTTTTATATTTATTTTAACAGATATGTAGGTATGTACCTATTAGATGGAACCACCTAGGTATTATTATTATATTATGCTTTATTAGGTAAAACAAAGTATAATATATACTGTAAAATACAATGAAATTATAAACAATATGAAAAAATTCCTGCCCCGCTGGGAATCGAACCCAGGTCACCATGCGTACAATGCCTAGCGCGCTAACTCACTCTGCCACGGTGACTACTGATATAAACATGCAGTTGAAAGCGATGTTAAATTTTTGTTTAAAAAAACTCACATAAATTAAGAAATTTTCCGCTCCGGCCGGTATTCGAACCCTCAACCTCCGGGTCAGCAACCGATTTGTTTGACCTATTATTAATTGAAATGGACACTGGACATTAATTCTCGAAGCAAAAACGCTTGCATACGAGTCTGCAACCATTGGGACATTTTCATGTTATAATTTAATATTTCGTTACATAATTTCGTTACATAATTTCGTCACATAATTTCGTTACATAATTTCGTCACATAATTTCGTTACATAATTTTGGTTATGTGCCAGAGCAGAGACATGAAAATGTCAATTTAATATTTCGTTACATGATTTCGTTACATAATTTCGTCACATAATTTCGTTACATAATTTCGTTACATAATTTCGTTACATAATTTTGGTTATGTGCCAGAGCAAAGACATGAAAATGTCAAAAACGCTTGCATACGAGTCTGCAACCATTGGGACATTTTCATCTTTACTATTCAAGGTCCAAAACCCAACTGACCAAATTTCGTATTGTGCGCATGACACATACCTTCTCTCTTCTCTCCCTCTACAATTCAATACTTCGCCATTGTGCGCATGACACACACTTTCCCTCTTCTCTCCCTTTACAATTCAATATTTCGTTACATAATTTCGTTACATAATTTCGTCACATAATTTTGGTTATGTGCCAGAGCAAAGACATGAAAATGTCAAAAAAAAAGAACATTTAATTTATATTTACAATTGTCTATTAATCCGGGGCGAAGTTAATCCCTTAGGCATTCTTTGCCACTTTACCCCGACATCATCTACTTCTCTCTCTATGACTCTATGGGATGAGGAATGTAGATAATGTCGAAGCAAAGAACAAGACTGATGGTTGGGTCTTCTTTTTGCGAACAAAATGAGCGAGTGATCTCATGTGTGAGTGTAGTGCTGTACAAGATATTTTATAACTGTTTAAAAGATGAGTGTTTCCCAGTCTCCTTAATTTTTTATCCATGAAACAGGAGCTTCTGTAGACGCTGGACGTCTGTGTTGTAGCTTGCCCATCCCGTAGTATGTCTCCCCTCTGATGGGCGAGAAGTGACAGATCCTTTCGTTCAACTGCCCCAAACAATCAAATACCTTTCAAGATGAAAGATCAAGAAAAGGCCATTCCCAGATATGTGTCTCCTACCAATAGAGTGTCCTTTTTGGATACTTTTTCAGATGGCGTCATCTGAAAAAGAAATTAAAAGCTGAAGGTAAGTTACAGTTAAACTGAAATTCTAAACCCATTATAATATCCTTTTAATGCCAGTGGAGTTCGTCAAAGTGAGCTAGAAACGTAGTAGATATTACTGTTGATAACACCAGTTCTCATCCAATCACTGAAGTTAAGAAACATCCAATGTGGTGAAGACATAGATTAGTGACCGTTCTGGTTTATAGTACATCCTTGGACTTCATATCAATCTACGTTCTGCAGGCTATTACTGGCTTCACCCAGGCTGGACGTTATTTTCAGTAGCTGGATTGTGTGTCCAGCGAATAGTGGGTAAAACCCGCATATGTTTATTGTTGATAGCCACGTTAAACCCAAATAAACAAAAATACTTTGAATCTTTCGAAAGTCGAGCAAGTAAAATATCCCAATATGAATTGTTATAAAAATATGTACATATATTAGGTTAAATTTCATACACTACTTAGCCAATAGGTATAACTGTGTACTTATTATCGCATCTCAAATCTGGTGATGATGAGTTTTCGACACAAAACACTTGACTTGATTCATGAGGAATGTTTTTTTATCACGTTTATTTATTTTAAAAATTCATTATCACCCTGTCCAGCCAACGTTTTATGAATGAAAGTGTAAATATTTATTAAGATTGATTAGTAATCAAAAAAGATAATCAAGGTTTTTTAATAAGTTAAAATAATATTGGTATTTGAAATTAAAATTTACTGGGTCGTCTCACCGACACAATGGCGCTACTTCAAATTTATTAGTTGATCTGACTTTGAAGTTAATTATTTTAACATTTTACAGTTTGAATATTAGAGAACTAACATTACCTCTTCAATCCAAAAGGCAAAAAAAAGCAATTATTTTGTTACCGTTATTTAGCACCTACATACATAATTATAATTATATCATGAAAAGCAATTTCATAAATTTCAACATTCCAACTTTCAAATTTAATTTCAGCCTAATGATAATTTTAGCTTTTTTAACTTAGAGTTCCAAGAACGAAGTCAAATCTAAGAATTGATTTTCAAATCTGTTCTTAGAGATTTTCAAACAGATTTTCAAATCGGTTCTTAGATCAGATGTCCCATTAGTTTTAAAGGGGGCTGTACATAAGTTACGGCCCGAGGCATGGCCTTTTATTTATTTTTCCTAAATGGAAGAGAATGCCGTTATTTTGCATTAGCACCGCCCTTGGTCAAGTTTTGTTTTATTAATTTCAATTTCTATGTATGTTTAATGTTTATATTCTATGTCATTTATAAATAAAACTTGATCCAACATGTTTAATAATAGGTAATAAGGCATTGTCGTACATCCTTTCGGATAGGAATTCGGCGCCACAGTGTTAAAGGCGAGGGGATAGTTGACTATTGTTGTACAAAGAAGAAACAATTGTGTTTTATGATAGGCAGTTTCAAGAAGATGACATTTCATGGTTTAACTGTTAGGAATGGAAATGTTCACCATTTCCCCGTTGAACGTTCGGTTTCATGTTGAGCGTTTGGGTTTAAACCTGGAAATTTGTTTTTTTTTTTTTACCAAACTTTTAAACAATATCCAAAAACTATATAGACTTTTGGTTCATGGTTGGGTTTCCAGTTGGTGGTCAAAAAAGCATCTCTCAATGCAAGGGATCACATGAAAAACTTCCAGACAAAATTTCAGTTTTGAAGTTTTTGAGACACAGCGATGATTCGGTGAAGCAGTGTTTTCACGTTAAGACGGCGGAACTGTAATCTGGAAGCTGTTTCGCTTCCGAAGTTTGGCAAAATTTTAGTAAAGCGAGTTTGAGTAATTGTTTTATGTGTCATGAACACAGACACATGAACACAGATAGAACAGTCATATACAGACTACTACTTTCCAGATATGTAGATTTATAACTAAGTACTTAGTATCGAGAGTTAAGTAAGGGATAAATAAGTAGGCAAGAGATTTGCTAAGTACGGAGCTAGGGATTTGCGCATTTGCTTGAGATTAGTGCCTCACTTGCCTCAGCTAATCTCACCTGAGTAATCCCGACGAGCTAACCCCATGATTAAAAGCCAGCGGATGGTACGTGCACATATTCGCGATGTAATCATATGTAATTTAATCAATATGATTTAAGTGGCAAACCCCGGACTGCCTGATGGAGGATCATTAAAGTGTAACTACGGGAGCGGGCTGGGAACCACAGAATGTGTTATTATCTGCGCTGGAGTTGTTATTAGCGGGGAAAGGTTTATGAAAGCACTCGCACGGCGTAATCATGGGGGTCTGCTGTTAGTCCACAGGATTAGGCTGCTTAGAGTGTTTATTTTTCTATAGGAACATGTCATACCGTACATTGGTAGTCAAGTGGGTAAGTGTGCAAACACAATGGAGGGGAGGCCTATACCCTGGACCCCGGTACCAAGTAAAATTATCTTACTTTGTTATTAAATGTAAGCGGCCACAACGGAGTACCGTCTATTATTAACTGTAGCTTCCAGGGTCTGGGGTTGAGGGTGTAGGGTCTTGGAAGGAAGTAAATTCTTTTGAATTCGCAGACTTTTCTCAAAACTTAGGAAAAAATATTCATTGCCAAAATTGAGATCCTAAGATAGAAAAAATCATGATTCTAAAATAGCTAGGTATATATTATAATATATAAAGAGGGTAAATACATATATGAATGTATATTGTATAAGTATAACATTACACTCTGTAATCCATATCATTTGAAGACAGAGTTAAGTTAAACTTGTTTCAATGTTCCTGAATCAGGTGTAAATGAGCACTAGAGATGGCTAAACCAGGTATAATCCTAATAAATAAAACTTTGCGACCGATCGTTCTACAGACAGGTGAGGATATACTGCTTAATGCCTGTCATAGACTGCGCTAAACGGGTATACTACTAATATCTGTCATACTCTGCTAAACTCTAAGCTCTAGTTCTCATCTAGCAGGAATATTTATTGTGAGATCATGCTTTTATTAATGAGATGAAACCGACTTCAGTAGCTCGATCCTTTTCAGGAGATTCGTAAACCTGAAGCTTGGTAGAGAATTCGAAATATTCGAACACGGATTCACATTTCGAATTATATTCGGACAGTGCGCCCCATTCGAATATCCAAATGAAATTTGGATTTCGAATAGTGTCCAGGGTATAAAAAAAGTCCAGGGTATAGCTCAGTGATTAAGCACTCGCTTGCCATGCGGAAGGTCCCGGGTTCGACCCCCGCGCGACAAAAACTTGTATTCAATACTTGGTTACATTTGTTTGTAAGGAATACCTTCCGGTGCGCTCGTGTTGACCCAGTACCTAAATCAGTATCAGTATAAACATAACAGAAAAGTGAGAAGTTGTACTAGATGTACATGATGTACTTGTACAAATGGAAAGTATTGTGTCACTTCTCGCCCATCAGAGGGAAAGCATACTACGGGATGGGCAGGCTACAGCACAGACCACAAGCGTCTACAGTAGTTCCTGTCTCATGGCTACGAAATAAAAAAAGGCTCATAAAAAAAAACAGAACAGTACAAATTACTCCAAATATTCGAGCTTTTTTAATGTGTTGACCGTGATTCCTGTTTGTTTAAGCCTAATGATCAACTCGTACGTTGAATGAAGGTTTTTTTGGCTAATATGCAGTTATGCACGTTTTATTCAGATTTTTTTTTCGAAAAGAAAAATGCTCATACACTGCTGTTGTAAAGAATACCATATCACAGCCTGATATTTGTGAGAATTGCTGAAACCACAATGAGTGCCGTTAGGAGGTTAGGTGAAACCTAATTTTTTTAAATCCGCCTATTTTAAACATCGAATTTTTTATAGTTTTTCGGGTACATCTTTTGGATATCTTTGGCGTAGGAATCATTGGTTTTCGACTATACTCATATTACTCGCATCTTGTGTCGCGCGTCGCACCGTTCCGTCGATATCCGCCCTAAAGTGTCAAAACAGCGGCTGGCAGTTGTGGCTTACCTTTAGGCGACCATGGATTTTCCAGATAACTATTGAAAATGTTTTCTTGGTATGAAAGGACAATAATGCTTAAACTGAACTATCCCTTGGTCGTGAGTTTTTTCCTGCTTTCGGAACCCAAAAAGTGGCCAAACAGATGCAGGCAGTTGTGGCTTTCTTATAGGTTATTTTTCCTAGAGACTTTCAAATTTTTTTCTGGCAAATGTGCTTTCGCTACGATAGCAAAAGTAGTCACCGTGCCCAAGCGGGGTAGCGCACTAGGTTTGCACACACGGTGACCTGGGTTCGAATCCTAGCAAAGTAGGAGTTTTTCTGCCCTGCGTACTTTGAATGTTTGCGGTTCACTCATTAGTGACAAAAAGTCAATGTTTATAAAAAGTAATCTGATCAGCCAGTCATATCGACAAATAATATAATATTTATAAGTATTTGGGGTCAGTATTATTTTTGATCATTATATTATATGTTAAAGTTTTTTCATAATTTTTATCATCTATTATTGCAAATCGTTTAACTAAATTTGCTCCTGCATTAATTAAAAATCTAATTTTCAATAATTGACAAGATGCCATTTCGCATTGAAACACTTGTCAGGTGCGTAAGGGGACAAATAAACCCTCCCCCAGCACCACCCAAACCAATTAACCTTAACAAATGGATAATTGAAAGAAAAAAAGTCACATACACCACAAAAATAAAATTTAACCATTAAACAGGTACTTCAAAATTTATCGTTAATTAATGGACTGCTAAAACGGATAATCGCCCTTGGACCTATGCTCTTGGATCTGATTTTGGACGCGGCTTGAACAATGGAAATATGATTTATCCACACAGCAAATAATAAAAATACACAACAGAGTTAATTCAAAATTATCAGCAGCATATAAAGTTATATCAATAGGAAAATTCATGGACTGCTCAAACGGATAATCGCCCTTGGACCTATGCTCTTGGATCTGATTTTGGACGCGGCTTGAACAATGGAAATATGATTTATCCACACAGCAAATAATAAAAATACACAACAGAGTTAATTCAAAATTATCAGCAGCATATAAAGTTATATCAATAGGAAAATTCATGGACTGCTCAAACGGATAATCGCCCTTGGACCTTGGACTCGAATTGAACCATGGAAATTTGATTTAACCACACAGCAAATTTATGTATTTATCGTGGCTACCTGCATTGAGCAAAATTACACCACCAGATCTCAGAAGAAAACAACACCTGCTCCGAGAGTACATCAAGATAGTAGAGAAGGAAGAACTGCAGATCCATTCTGATATTCCAACCCTGGATACAATCCGTTTGAAATCTAGACATCCTCCTACAAAAACAGCCAAACAACTTATCGAAGAAGATTTCAATGTATCATCTGCTTGGGAAAGGCGATGGGATGAAGAAGCCACCGAAACCATGAAGAAACTACCGTCCATTCAAAACGCAACACAGCAAATAAGAAAAATACACAACAGAGTTACTTCAAAATTATCAGCAGCATATCAATTTATAGTAGGAAAATCAATGGACTGCCCTAACGGAAATGACCTCGGAAAATCTCTTGGATATGATTATTGGACGCTCCTTGGATTTTAAAATTTGATTCAGAAGATTGGTTATTGTAAATATTGTATATAATATTATATTGGTTATTTTAAATAATATAGTTTCTTGTTATTGTAAACGTAGCTTTCCTTCATTGAATTTTTGAAATGTTCTGTTGGGTCTAAGTATGTTTGTTCAGAGTTTACTTTAAGTCCCTTGGAAAAAAAAACCCTGAATAGGATTTTTTATGTGTTTTTTTTTCTTGAAAATTAGTACCCATATACCTGTTTTACGAGTATAGTACCCATAAATTTCTATTACTTGTCTGGCTAAGGGACTACTATGGACTAGTAGTTTTACAAAGAGGACAATACTTGTCTTGTTAACTGTAGTAGGGCTAGAGACCAACTGGATGATTGTAAAGAGAGTAATTATTTTGGGTCAGGATTATGAATTGAGTGGTGATAGTGATTCCGGAAAAAGTGTAAATGGCACATCCACTATTTTTGAGATTTAAATAAGTTTGTGGGGTCAGTATTATATTTGGTTATTTAATTTTTTTAATCCTTCTTATTGTCTCGAAAATCATTTTAAAAATCTAATTTTCAATAATTGACAAGATGCCATTTCGCATTGAAACACTTGTCAGGTGCGTAAGGGGACAAATAAACCCTCCCCAGCACCACCCAAACCAATTAACCTTAACAAATGGATAATTGAAAGAAAAAAGTCACATACACCACAAAAATAAAATTTAACCATTAAACACCTACTTCAAAATTTATCGTTAATTAATGGACTGCTAAAACGGATAATCGCACTTGGACCTATGCTCTTGGATTTGATTTTGGACGCGGCTTGAACAATGGAAATATGATTTATCCACACAGCAAATAATAAAAATACACAACAGTGTTAATTCAAAATTATCAGCAGAATATAAAGTTATATCAATAGGAAAATTCATGGACTGCTCAAACGGATAATCGCCCTTGGACCTATGCTCTTGGATCTGATTTTGGACGCGGCTTGAACAATGGAAATATGATTTATCCACACAGCAAATAATAAAAATACACAACAGTGTTAATTCAAAATTATCAGCAGAATATAAAGTTATATCAATAGGAAAATTCATGGACTGCTCAAACGGATAATCGCCCTTGGACCTATGCTCTTGGATCTGATTTTGGACGCGGCTTGAACAATGGAAATATGATTTATCCACACAGCAAATAATAAAAATACACAACAGAGTTAATTCAAAATTATCAGCAGCATATAAAGTTATATCAATAGGAATTCATGGACTGCTCAAACGGATAATCGCCCTTGGACCTATGCTCTTGGATCTGATTTTGGACGCGGCTTGAACAATGGAAATATGATTTATCAACACAGCAAATAATAAAAATACACAACAGAGTTAATTCAAAATTATCAGCAGCATATAAAGTTATATCAATAGGAAAATTCATGGACTGCTCAAACGGATAATCGCCCTTGGACCTGCTCTTGGATTTGATTTTGGACGCGGCTTGAACAATGGAAATTTGATTAAACCACACAGCAAATAAGAAAAATACACACAGAGTTACTTCAAAATTATCAGCAGCATATCAATTAATAGTAGGAAAATCAATAGACTGCCTCAACGGAAATGATCCCGGAAAATCTCTTGGATATAATTATTGGACGCTCCTTGGACTTTAAAATATGATTCATAAGATTTGTTATTGTATATACAGGGTGTCCCACCAAACTTGGACACCTCAAATTACTCGGCCCCTGAAAGAGTTTTTGAAAAATAAAAAATCCTAGGGTACATGTACTAATTATGCGGTTTCATTTATGAATTTTTTTTTATACAGGGTGGTTCAAAAGTCAAAAGTTGAAGTGTCAACTTTCGATTTTTAAATGGATCGACCTGAATTTTATTTGATATTTTTACTTCTAAATGGTTCCTAAGTACTTTTTCAAACAAAAATTTTACATACAGGGTGGTTTTTTTTCGACCAATTTTTTTTCTAAATCTCGAATAACTCAAGTTTGTTTAATTTTTTCGATAACAAGAATAGAGAGTGTTTGTGTGATGAAAACACGCACTTTCAATTGGCATCAAATTTTTTTATACAGGGTGGTTCACAAATGAAATAATGACTTGATTTTTTTTTAAAACTGAGTTTTTTTAATTTTTTATTTGGGATTAATAATTCTAACCTAATTTTACACATTTTTTGTTAGTCATATCGAAAAAACAAAACTAAAGTGTTGTACAGGGTGAGACATAATTTTTTTTGTGACACCCTGTATATGGGCAGTCAAAGAGACGTAAAATTAAATATAAAAACTAAATGTGCAAGAAAAACTTCGATTTTTAATTATATAAAAAAGTTATGGTGTTTTAACTAATATTGTCACATGGACCACCCTGTAGATATTTTCTTAAAACATCATATGGGTAGTCGAAATTGTCTAAAATTCAACGAGGAGTCCAAATCTGAAAGAAAAAAATGAATTCAAAAAGCCATTTTCAATTTTGTGTCTACAGTGTCTACACCTACCTACTTTTTATTTCTAGTTTTAAAATCATCCAGTGTGTACACCAAATTGAAAATGGCTTCAAAATTCGTGTTTTTTACTTGTTTTTCCCCACAATTCGAAGTCTTCTTTGAATTTTATACAACCTCGAGTACCCACATGATAGTTTAAGAGAATATCTACAGGGTGGTCCATGCGACAATATTAGTTAAAACACCATAACTTTTTGATATCATTAAAAATCAAAGTTTTTCTTGCACATTTAGTCTTTATACTTAATTTTACGTCTCTTTGACTGCCCATATACAGGGTGTCACAAAAAAATTATGTCTCACCCTGTACAACACTTTAGTTTTGTTTTTCGATATGACTAACAAAAAATGTTTAAAATTAGGTTAGAATTATTAATCTCAAATAAAAAATTAAAAAAACTCAGTTTTAAAAAAAATCAAGTCATTATTTCACTTGTGAACCACCCTGTATAAAAAAATTTGATGCCAATTGAAAGTGCGTGTTTTCATCACACAAACATTCTCTATTCTTGTTATCGAAAAAATTAAACAAACTTGAGTTATTCAAGATTTAGGAAAAAAATTAGTCGAAAAAAAACCACCCTGTATGTAAAATTTTTGTTTAAAAAAGTACTCAGGAACCATTTAGAAGTAAAAATATCAAATAAAATTCAGGTCGATCCATTTAAAAATCGAAAGTTGACACCTCAATTTCTGACTTTTGAACCACCCTGTATATAAAAAATTTCATGACTGAAACCGCATAATTAGTACATGTACCCTAGGATTTTTTATTTTTCAAAAACTCTTTCAGGGGCCGAGTAATTTGAGGTGTCCAAGTTTGGTGGGACACCCTGTATTATACTGGTTATTGTAAATAATATAGTTTTTTTGTTATTGTAAACGTAGCTTTGCTTCATTTAATTTTTGAAATGTTCTGTTGCGTCTAAGTATGTCTGTTCAGAGTTTACTCTAAGCCCCTTGGTAAAAAAACCTAGGTAGAAAATTTTATGCGTTTTTTGAAAATTAGTAACCATACATTAGTACCCATGAATTTTCTATGGCTTGTCTGGCTAAGGGATTACTATAGACTAGTAGTTTTACAAAGAGCACAATACTTGTCTTGTTAACTGCATTAGGTCTAGAGACCAACTGGATGATAGTAAAGAGAGTAATTATTTTTCGTCAGGATTATGAATTGAGTGATGACAGTGATTCCGGAAAAAGTTTAACTGGCACATCCACGGTTTTTAATATTTAAATGGCGATACACGAATATTTCAACATTGTCCATGATTGGTAGCCTTTTAAATCAGGTAGGTACCCAAGAATCTTGAAAATAACTACCGAACGGTATTCCAGAAAGAAAAAAAAAATGCCATTCCCACAACTTCTCTCCAGAACACCTAGCAACTATTGATCACTTCTCGGCACACTAGCTGAATGCCTTCTATAGCTGAAGCCAACAAGTATGCAAATCTTTAATGGTCTAAATCAAATTCATTCAAGAAATAATGTCTTGACACAGGTCTCAGTCGTAACAATACCATGCGTGACACTGCGGGGATAGGCATACAGTTTTTGCCTGACAGTTCCAATACTCCATGACTGTCAGAACAATGAACGGAAGTGCCTGGCCTAAGTACTTGGCATTCATTACCAACAATTCAGGCATTCAAAGTTTTTTTTAGGTTTGTCAGAATTTAGGTGCCGCCTCTTTCTCTTTCTTATTGGTTGAAAAAAAAAAAACGTCAAATATATTGTGCTTATAGACGTCTATAGGATATCATTTCCTTTTGTTATCTGTATAATGGATTTTTTACTGTAAAAAAACCTTATTGTTTATTCTTTATTGTTGTTGCTTCAAAAAAACATAGGTGTAGTATTATAGTTGCATGCCAAAAGAGTCAGTGAACTAGTCAATCATATATTGAGTGGTTTTGGCCTTTCTGAATTCATGTAAACAAAGTTTCTAATTCTTCTTGTGGATTAAGGATGAGCCAGCGTCGATGACACATTGAATGCAGTAGTTCTCATTCTGTCACTGAAGTTAAGCAATGTCCAGCGAGGCTAGGAATTAGATAGGTGAAAATTCGAACCCTTGACCCTCGTGATCTTGCCTATTCCTGACTCCACTCAGGCTTGGTGAGGTTAATTTGAGTAGCCGGTCTAAGTTTCCAAAAAGTGAAGGGTAAAACCCCCGTCGTGATATAACCATGCAGTTAAAAGTGACGTCTATCTATCTATATTCTATTAAATTAAAGTGGTGTTTTTCAACTTTATAGTTATACCTATACACCATGACGTTAAACCCAAATAAAGAAAAAAAAGTTTCCAAGATTTTTTGTTGACATAGGGATCATAGGATATGTAAAAACCGACTTTAGAAGCACAACTGATGAAGCAGTGTTTTTATAACCGTTCGATTTTGAAGTCGATGGTTCGAATATGGCAACGCCGCCACTGATCGTTGCTCATAGAAGTACGTATGCCTCAACAGAAAATATTCCGTACAGTACGTGATGAACATTTATCATTTGATTTTGTTTGGCGTTCCCCAGCACCACCGATCGAATTGGTATGTGTGACACCGGGTTGTGATTCCAGAATCCCGATTTGGAATGTTGCTGACAGAACAAGATGGCGACTTGGAAAGTATTTTTTGCTGATGAAGAAATAATACATAATATACATTGATGGCTTGATACATAGCTTGAAACAATGTATATAAATTGATCATCAGATACATTGTATAATTACATACACTAAGTATTTAAGTATAATGGATATAGTAGCTATGATTCTTTTAAATTCTTTGTTTAAAATCCACTACTCCACAACGGCTATGTACCTAACTATGACGTTGATTACGTAAATCGTTTTCAGTTTTATTTAAATTTGAAAAATATAATATATATTTGTGATGAAAAAAATACACTTCTAGTTATGAACACAATAATAATAATAACCAAGGTCACCGTAAAAAATTTCATCAAAATTGGATGTACCGTTCACGAGATATAAGCGTTTAAGTAAAAAGTTAGTGGTTCGGCGCATGAAAGAGAAAACCCTGAACCGCTAGTGCGAAGTTGATGAATTTAAAATGGGACCATCTACAGAATGTCTCCTTGTCTCCTATATGTGTACACAATTTCTAATGTAAGAAATTTCTCGGTAGTAATAATGAAAGAGTAAAAATGAGGTTATTTTCGCGGGGAATTCTCTCAAATATTATGTCATTGCATATAGTATTATGTATAGGTATTATTATATGAAAAACATTGTAGGTACATATTTGGTCGCCTTAAAATTTGATTTGAACTACAGTTAAATTTTGATATGTAAGTCTTTTTTTTAATTCGGGTTTAACGTCACTTTCAACAGCATGGTCATTCGCAGGAAACTCACAAACCTGCTACCCACCCAGCCTGGGTTGATCCGCAATGTCAGCATCACGAAGTCTTCAACTAGCTGGACGTTGCTTAACTTCGGTGATTCTACGAGAACCGGTGCATTCAACGGGCCATCGACGTGTCACTGGTAATAGGTAAGTTTACATTCATCCGAGGCCAATATGTTTGTGAAGGAAGTTAGGCAGCGATTAGTTGAGTGTATTGGCGAAAGAAGGGCGGCCCCATTCCTCAGTCAAAAATTTTTGCGCTCCATTCAGAGAGGAATTTCTGCAGCAGTGATGGGCAGTTGGACACTGTGCACAGACTCCCAAAGATGGAGGAATTATTTTATATTTTATCTCAGAAAATGTCAATAAAATTTGAATTCACATTTTCATAGGAACGGACTGTAAAGATAATATTCGCCCACAAGAAGGGAGGCTCATAGGGACTACTTAAGCTAAAAGGATCTAAACTATAATATCAAACTAACATTGCTGCAAAAAAAGGCAAGATCACACCATAACTTTAGCGGCTATATTGCCCATGTCGACGGAGTGAGAGCGTTGTAAAATTTCATTTTCAAGACGCATAATTACATACTTTAAAGATACCTTATACGTTAGAAGTGCATAGTATACGAGTATAAAAGTACTTTTATAGAATAGCATAGGTAGGCACTTTGATATCTTCTTTAACATACGGGCACACTTTGGTCGGTCACTCTTAAAACATCAATATTGTTTTTCGCGAAATAAAAACACCATTTCCGAGTTTATTGAAATGTACGTTTGGTGTTTATTGGCTAGCCGGCCGCACCATATTACAGTAAATTAGCAAGACCATCAGGTGTTGAAAATGTAAATATAAGTACCCCATGTTTGTATGGCTGTACGTACTCATAAAGATTAGTATTTTTTCTGCAACGTCTTATTAAAATTTATTTAAAGTTAAGCTGTTATCTTAAATGACATTGCAAAGCACTTAATAAAAAGAACGTTTGGGACTTTATCAACTCTATTAACTAAGAAATGAATTAAAATAAACTTAGGCTTATCTTTATTGCAAAGAAAAAGAGGATCAATTTTGAAAGCCGATGTTAACCCTTTACCAAGTATTGAAGTTTGAAAATTATTTTCTTTGGTGCTATGTGTAGAAAATCAAATAAAAACCTTCTTACATAATTTATTGTAATGAAAATTAATTCACTCTACCGTTAAATTCTTTCACTGAATACGTATGTAACAGTAACACTGTTTGAACCCTATTTATTTACTATACATAAAATAGCTCAGACTAATAATTTTGCTGGGGAAACGGGACACAGCCCACATTAGCGCTGCATTGCCAATCTTCAATATCGTCTCTATCACCATAGCGATTCTCAGTGATAAAAATGTGTTTGTATTTATTTCTATATAACTCAAGCCCAACAAGAATACAAACCCAGTGTTGAATATGAAAGGAGCCTGCGCTTTCATACAATATTTCCACTACCTTTGGGTCAACACAGATGATGTTGGGCTAAACCAATTGTTCTTTTATCCCTACTTTTTTTATTTCCCTATTTAAATCTTGCAAATTATTATTATAGTATGCTTTATTAGGAGGACAGAGTACATGTTAATAGTATTAAAAAAAAAACAAACAAACAAACAAATGACAAAATAAATAAGTAAAAAGAAATAACACTAATGTCCTACCTAAAGGGCGGGGTTATTGCCTGTGGCAATCTCTTCCACCCAAGCTAAAGTAGACTGTCACTAGTGACCATCACAAACCCCCTACATTTGTCCCTGAAATCTAAATCATACAAGCAACATTATCGCTCCTAAATGAATTACTCGTTGATAAACTCTCCAGAGATTGTCACACCTCATGTCCCGTGGATTCTGCGGTTACTTGGACAGTATCAGGTTACCTGTTAACAGGTTCTTCAGTATTCGCCTTATTTACGAACCAGAGTCCGTTGATGTCGGCAACCGATAGCCCGATATGATTTCAAGATGAGAGATAACAACTTTGGCTTCACTTGTTTCGGTGCACCTTCTGCGGTGACAAACTTATGGGCACCAAACTCGTCCTGTAGTTATGAGTCTTGGAAATCTTGAAATCTCGGTATTAATCTGAAAAAATTAATGTTTCATAAAGGTACAAAACTTCTTGTTCCATATGCAATGTTTTACTTTCAGTTCGTTATGGATATGATTTTAATGTGTTTGTATAAAAAGTCCAACATGCCAGCCTTCGTGGCGTAACGGTTGTGACTACTGCCCGTAGTTCAGAGATCCTGAGTTTGATCCCCGGTCGAAGAGACTTTCCACACAGAAATTTCTGTTCCCCCGCACATATATGAGGCTGGCATTTCCTGCCCTACCCAGGCTGGGTGAGGTTAATGTGGGTAGCGGGTACGATTCCTAGCAAATGGAGGGTAAAACCCCCGTCCTAATCTAGGATGTTAAAATCAAATAGACAATAGTCGTGGCGTTAGAAGGGCATCCAGCCGTAAAAATGTGCCAAAACCAACCAAGCTCATCCATGAGGTTGAACAACGTCGACCCTGCTTGAGCGGGATAAGACAGAGTAGATGAAGATAAAAAGTCAAACATATTAAAGTTATTTTCAGAGAGTTCTTCGCGGAACTGTTCTCGGTTTTGTTTGAAAAGACTGTTGAATTTTGCCTAAAAATCAGAAAAGTTCAAATTACTAGTGTATAAAGGATTTAAAATGTAATCCTTTCCGTTATAAGTACCTATATAGAGGTGCTTGTGCTAGTAATATCTTTTGTAAACGTGTGAAAGACTCATAAAAATTATAAGAAAGATATTTATCTTTAATAGAGAGAGATTGTCAATGGATAAAAGTTAATGATCAAACCCGTACCACCCTCCATTCAATCAGCCCAAGTAAAGTTCACAAAAGCCGCGAGCTGCCTCAACAGGTCCATATAATTTATACCTGTCGTAAAATTTTCGCATACACAACACCCCATAGTGCACAAATTTCATCCCATTGTTTGAGGCTAATTATAATTTCACTGATCATTTGCTTTGTTCCACTAGTTGATGCACTTTAGTTGCAAATATGACTTCTGGAACATTTGAAATTTCTAATTGTGTTATAATGCACATCATACGTTTCAAGTTAAAGGTACCTATGTTAGTGGAATGAAAAAAAATACTTCCATATACACGACTCGTCGACAACTTCAAAGCTTTGGCTGTAATTTACCAGACTAATTATATTTACATATGTTTTCTTGTTGGTGCTTTTATGGCAATTATTGCGGTGCTATGCAGGATAATATCTACTTTGTTTACTTTATGCTGATGGACTTTGAGGCAGTCATATCGCTCCGAGTGATCATAACGTGGAACGCCATACGGGTATTGTTTAGTAATGGATCTGTCTGTTCCATATGGAATTATGGAGGGAAGAGATTTTAGAATTCTACACGGAAAGAAGATCTTGAATGTAATTATCGGTCGTAATTATGAAATGTATACAAAAGAAATGAAGCAATAAGAGATAAAATGGTAAACACTTAGCGAAGAAAAGAAAATGGTTGAAGATGACCTAAAAAAAAAGAAAATCTTACAGTACATAATTATTTAGGATGCTCCTGCTTACTTTGGCGTATATAAATGGTTTCCCCCAAAAACCACTAATAATACTTTTAAATTGGTAAACAACATTATAGAAATGCAAAGAATTATAACAATGTTATATAAATATTTAGCACGATCATTGCGGAAACTTTAAGTAACCAGGAAAATACAACTCAACACAATTTCAAATTGGAGTCTTTTATTAATAGTTAGGTAAGTTAACAGGTGAGATGCACGATATACTGACTTCATTGTGGGTAATGTGTGACAAATACAGGTTAGGTCCCGTACGGTAACCTGTAAAACTAACTAGTACAAATTACTAAAAACACAACATATATAATGTCTGATATTTTATAAATTAACCTATATTCTTTAATAACATCAGTAAGGACATGATCATACTAGACCAAATATTAACCAGACAATGTTGGACTGTAAAATCACTCAATCAGAAAAGTCAGCATCTTAAATTCAAGTCCTTAATAATTTAAATTTTATCTAAATGAGCTACTAATAACCAGAAACTAAAACTATCGAGATAAAAGTACATTATGATAAGAAAAATTCAACTCAATAACAAATGTTCAACAGTTGAACCCAATGAAATAAGTGCAACAATCTGAACTTTGAGCCCACATTGTGAATGAACTAGACAATGATCAAGATTATTGAACAAACTTTGCAAAGGTCAGCGAAGCCAGAGGTCATCGCATGCCGCTTGCATTTTTTTCAGCAATAAAATCAGCAAATTACTATCAGGACCACACTTAGCGCTTGCCATGTGCTCAGGTATGCGGAATGGCGCTTATTTGTTAATTTTATTGGTTCAGAATGGTAACTGTCATGCATTCCCCTGCTGTAGGTATTCTCTTCAGCTTGGAGAGCTTGATTGTAACTATCTTGATGTACTTAAAAGAATTCTTGAAATTTTATTCATTCAAGAAAGACGAGTCTCCAGAATCTCCTGCCTAATAAACTCCAAGATGTTCTGCAAGAATGTAGCTCTTGATTTTTATTGAGTAGACAGGTTTTAATGTTTTTGCTGAAAAAATATATTTTTTAAAATAATAACCGCAGCAGTCATTGCAAAGATTCAAATAAATCAAATCAAAATAGATCAATAGATCTAATAGAGGTCGGTGTTAGAATTGGGGCTTCTCTTGTGAGACCCCAACCAGTTTATAATCATAAAAGTTCTCTGTTGATCTAACGAACTAGGAAATACCTAAATTGTACCTACCGAGAGACAAGCACAAATAAAAGAATAAGAAGTCAACATCAGATTGCTAATATCCCCTATTCATTATTATACTCTTTTCACTCTTAAATCTACCAAATCCATTATACTCTTTATTAGAGTTCTTCGATAACAACAAACGTTCACAGCTCTAATTTACTACAACAAAAAATAGTTTAATCAATAGTGTTATTAGATCTATCGAAAAAAAAAGATCAACAAAGTTTGTTAAGAAGAAATATCTGCCATCAAAACCAGGCCACCGAGATCAATGGCACAATGTTCAATAAAATACCATCAGCTTAATCTCAGTAGCAAACCAAATCATGTTAAAACACAAGGAACAATAGCGTTGCCAAGACATTGGCTAAACCATAGCAGGGAACACCGACTTCAATTCAAACCAGAACTTGGTAGCACCATTACTTATCAAACATCATCACGGTTGGCTAACTCTGACTTGAGAATCAAGCTCGCATTTCTTACAAATCAAGTAGTTGTTGGTTCGCCATTGTTTATGTCAAGATCTATCAATAGGTTGTCTTTGATAATAACTGAGTAGTGCGCAAGTAATTACGCGGTCACGGCCCGGTGCTCTGGCGGTCCAACCCAGGGACCTTGGTTCACATTCCGAACCTGGTTAGCTTGACTTTCTTCATAGGTTCAATGGTGGATTTTCGTGACTCGGTTTTTCTAAAGAGATTGACGCAATTCTAGTACAATTTTTCACATTTCTGTTTTGATTGATTAAGTCAGTGAAACTACAAACAGCCTATTGAATAGGCTTTTTGTAAAAAGAGATTCGATTAGTTCCGGAATAGTTGTCTAAGTGTGTTCTGATATGTATGTCAGTGTGAACATCTTTTGCAAATTACTCACGAGATTTAATGACTGACTGACTGATCAAATTTCAACACAGGTCCAATGATGATGGGTTTGAAGAATTCAATTTCTAGAATATCTTACTTATTACTTGAAGATGACAAACATAACATAGGGAATGTATAGCTAAATAAAAGTCCTCTGTTTAGTGTCACAGTAGTATAATTAGTCCTATAACTTTTTCAATTGTTCATAAATAAATAGCTTTTAGAAGTAGAATTTCTTCCAAAGAGCATGCCAAAGTTCTCATTTTGAGGTTTTTCAACCATGCTAGGTATATAAGTACCTTTGTAATACATGCAATATTTCCAATTTTTATAAGTATTCTATTATATTCCCAGAACTATTTTTAATCAAATTTGTAGAGTATTTCTCTGATGAAATTCAAATACATAGCTAAGCCTGTTGACTCATGGCAGAGTGAATCAACTAAAACCCTTCCAGACATTTTAATTTGAAACAAAACTATGTAAATTTTTTGACATGTCTGAAGAAACAAACAAACAAATTCATTAATAATCTTTCTTCAAACAAAAGTTATGATTTCGATGATAAAATTAATAACGTTTTTAATAATTTAATAAAAACTATGAAAATTTGAAGGCTTGGGAATTTAGCAATCTTGTTATCATGAGCTCAAAGATTAATATTCATTCCTGGATTTTTTTTTATTGTTGGGAAAAGGTCAAAGATTATAAATATGAAAGGTCATTGAAAGAATACAAAAAGGTAAGTTTTTTTGGTTGAGCAGTGAGATTTTAAACTTACCCTACGATCAAGTGCTACAGCCCATCGTGAATTCTGGGTTTCTCTAAAAAAAATTCTTACATGTACATAATTGTGTCTTTGACCCGGTGATTCCAAGCCCTTATATTCATGATTTATACTTTTATAGTCCTTTTATCTTCGATGACATCGTCAAACCATCTCAACTTTGACCTAATTACAACTTTACTCATATACACCTTTACTGACCTTTGCTAATCAAACTTCCCGTATGATTAAGACTCTAGGCTAAAAATTGTGCATATGTTTGCAAAGTAAGAGTCCCTTTGGGCAATGAATGATTATGTTTAAATTTTGATTCATTCCTAGAAAAGCCACAATGTCTTCAAACTGTAGTCCAATAATAATATTGATGTTACTAGGTAATTGGTGTACAAGTCCAACGAATGACATTATAAGCATTCTTAATAAAGAAGTAAAAACTAGTCACAAGTTACAAAACAAGTTAAGGTTTAACCCATCCATTTGTCTTACCTCTTATCTTTTTTGTACACAACACAACTTTTAGATTTCTGTAGAGGGAAACAAATTATAATTTATTAAAATGACTGTATAACAGTATATGAATTTCGTATTCAGTTATTTCAGAATTGACATAAGAAACTCACGAAAGACTTAAGACCGAATTTCGAAACAGGATTAAATATCTAGGATTTGTTAATCCAAGAACCTATCACTTAACAGCTGATATAAATGCGCTGAGAGGTTGAAATTCCCACCAGAGGGTGTGTTAAGGAATAAAGTAGGATTTTTTAGTCTAATCCTGTTTCATAATTCGTGCCATTATGGTCGTATTCGGAGTTACTTGCCAGTACCTAGTACCCAAATACCGTTGCGATGAGTTGATTTCTCAATAAAAAGAGCCTACTAAAGAGAGCCAATTAGGTCGAAACATTTGTCCACTTGTCCAGGTATGATGTGATATGTTTTAAATTTTTGACTGAATGGGTTAAAATTATGTTGATGATGTGGAACTACAAGAACAATTATTTTCAGTTCCTTAGTATCGAACCCAGTACATGTCCAAAGGAAGATTTACCTAATCACTATCAATTACCACACCTTGAACATAGAACATCTCTTTATCATACTGGATGGTTCCACTAAAAACACTAAATTTATTTCGATTAGGTAAACAAATTCTGATCGTTATACTTCACACGAGAGTACTTCATAATTAAGAAAACTCTTATGAAACGTTTATTATAAAAAATATATTGTAATATCATTTATTTTGAACAAAAGTACACGGCTAATTGAAGGGTTTGATCAGTTATATAGATCCTAAATGCCCACATAATATAATTGCATAATTCATAATTTATTCATGTTTAGGTACCTATACTAAATATATAAAGGTCACGAATGGTGAAAAAATGCCAGTGTTATATTTCTGAATTTCAAATCTTTTAAAATTGGAAAAAAATGTTTTGGGGAAAGCTTTTAAAAACACGATTATTTCATTTAAGACACCTCAGTTAGATACTTTCCAATTAATTTGATCATGAAATAGATCTCGTTTCCATGTGTACTTCATACAGTTGATTTGTTGCTTAGGGCAAATAATTTGACAAAATAGTAAATCTCAGAATGGTTTTTGTCTGTCCATTATTTCAAACTGTGTTTCTTATTTGTTAATTTCTGATTTGTATTATAGATATTTGTGACTTCATTTGTTTGTTGTTGTTTTTTTTTTTTTTAATGCATTTATTTTGTTTTCTCATGTTTGTACATTTTTCATTTCACATTGAAAATAATGATTCTTGTTTTGTCATTCTAATTCCTTTAGAAACATCAACACATTCAACACTCTTTAAAATCACACGTCTGCTATTAAGTAAACCATCTCCTTTTTCATGGTTTTACACATTCATATGAATAAAAAAACATTGCACTTATATCTCCTTACTTTCTTTTTGGAGCGCTCAAAAGATTCTATCGATGTAAGACACATTAATGAAATAATCGTACTCTTGAGAATTTTTGTTTGATTAGGTCCAATAAAGCGTTTTTTTTTTTAGCTTAATTGTGATAGTAATAATAACAAGATAAGCTTCAGGAATAAATAAATATTAAAGAGCAATGTGCAATACATCTCTCTTTGTGACATTGTGATGAGAGAATAATGAAATTATTTTTAATATCTTATTTGAAATGGACTAACAGCACCGACATACAAATTACATTTGAACCGCTTTTCTCGTCTGGTTATGGGGTCCGCATTAAAAATTCTTCAAGTCTTCTATTACGTCTTAGTCCTGTTACTACTGCTACAAACATTTCCGCTGCCGCCTTTTTTTTCAAGAAAATTAAAAAATATACAAAACGCCGCCAGCTAAAAGAGATAAATTTAGTTCCTAAACGATTATTTAGAATATTGTAATTAGCTTAATATACTTTTGTACTGTGGAGTGCAGTCTATTGATTAATATTGGATCTGTCATTGTTGCCATGCTTAGCAATGAAATATATCTATTCTGCTCTCATAGGATATATCCTGAGCATTGGTAGTTATCATATTTGGAAACTTAGAGTATCTATTAGTAGTTCTTATAAGACAATTTTGTTTTTAGCCTGGATTCCATCCTGAGGCATGTTAATAAAGTAGGTTTAAGGTTGACATTTGATTTGGAAGGGATACGTTTACAAGCATGTCAATGCCAATTTATTTTTCAGACATCATTTTACTTACACTTGATTTTATTTGTATTTAACTTCTTTATTTTAAGTTTTATTCTGTAGTTTTATGTTTAATATTGTAGTTATAAGTGTCTCCTTGTAGGGCTAATTGATGTAAAATGGGTTCGATCCCGTAGACATTCTAAATAAATAAATACCTGAAATTTCAAATCCTTCTAGAATAACTCCGATGTTATTGAAACATTTGGTAAAATAAAAATATTGTACTGTGAGACCATACTTGAGAACCGACGAAATAATCAGTACCATCAGCTATTAAGAGTGCTGGGGGTAACAGCAGAACTCACAGAGCCGGTTACATGCTATACACGAAATTACCTACCTTAATTTTTACGGCAATATCTTTTTTGACCACAAAAATTATCAATCTGATGCCATCCAAATGATCAACCTAACTCTTAATGGCTGTGTTAGAGATCGTTTGAAATAATTAGGTATTAGGAACAAGAAGTATACTCTTAATTTTTTTCTTCTTCGAAGACCACTTTTGTATAAATAAAATATATATTCTGACGGCGGTTGCAAATATGTACATATTTTTTTTATTTATTCTTTCATTTATACTTTTTATCCTTATTATTACATAGGCATGCATAATTGTTATCATTTTGATCTCAACATGCATTACATACGATATTATCTCCACAGAGCTGACCATAAATCATGTTTATTTACTCAGGAGTATGATTAATTCACAATACTTAGGTAAAAAAGTAAGCAAGTTGGTAGAAAAGTTCATAATAAATGCATATATCTTAAAAATAAGTTCAAGATTGATGCCAAAGTTTGCACTCATGCAAGAACTAGTAGTTCTAAAGCAAATTGACACATGCTATCAAGAAATTTTGGCAACTCGTTTTCGGGTTACTTTGGCAATGTTTTAGTCTTTGATCTCTAACTGATTTATTTTCATTAAATTATGACAACGGTAGTAATACAGGATAAGTCATATTCTTGTTCAAGTGTTCATAGAATGAGGCATCATATTTATACTAAAGCTCATTTTCTGAGTTTTTGCTAAACATTTCTATAACATAATATATTTATTTATTTATTACAATATACGGTCGTACCCTGTAATAACTATTACACAGTTCTTAACCAGTTTATAATTAAAATCTATTATAAAAATGAACAAGGCTAAAATATCCTTAAATTAAAATCTATCTATATCTAGAAAATTATACTGTAAATAACAGTAGTTGATACATAATAAACAATGGTGAAAATATAGAACTTATATGTATGTATGTACCCACCCTGCCTGCCATCGAAGCTATGTTTATTGTTCAAGCTTTAAACTGAGCACAACCTCTGAATTCAACTTTACCTAACTAAAAGCACATTACAAGTTGTTGAAACCATATCCATGATGTTGTATCGCACAAAATGAGTGCACGTAAAAGTGTCTCAGTAAACTGAAATTTATTGGAACAGGACGAGACCAAATAATGCACCGTTCTTGATAAGAAATCATAAAAACAAAGTTTATTTATACTCTCTCCACTTTTAACAGCGTCAGATCAATGCTACCCAAACATAAAGTTAGAACTATAGGGATGGTCTTAAAGCTCCATGACTCTAATAAAAAAAACGGAAAGTTATCTCTTTAGCCTGGAAATATTTTTAATATTACCGTCACTGAGGATCGAATTCAACACCTGTGGATCACGATCATTAGTAATAACCGTCCCACCAATAAGGTTGCCTTTTTTTCATTTCTTTATGGGCCAGCCTCCGTGGCGTAATGGTTGTGACTACTGCCCGTAGTCCAGAGTTCCCGAGTTCAACTCACGGTTGGAGCAGACTTTTCGAAGAAAATTCTGTTTCATCCAAACACGTGAGGCTGGCATTTCCGGCCCAACCCAGGCTGGGTGAGGTTAATGTGGGTAGCTGGTACGATTCCCAGCGAATGGAGGGTAAAACCCCCGTCCTGACTATCTATCTCAGTCAGGACGTTAAAACCAAATAGAATCAACTGGTCACAATAGATCTAATTAGGTCGCAGTGTTAATTGTAAGGGTTTCACTGAAAACCCTGCAACCAGGTCAGATAATAATAATAAAATGGGTTTAGCGTCGCTTTTTGGGTTTAACCTCACCTAGCCTTGGTTGGCCCGGGATGCCAGGATCACGAAGTCTTCACCTCGCTGGACATTGCTGAACTTCGGTGATCCTACGAGAACCGGTGAATTCAAAGCGCCATCGAATCTCGCGAGGTTGTCTTTCAACAGCTTCAACGAAAGAAAATGTGTGCAAGACCATTCCTGAAATTGCTTATGGCTCTTGCAACATAATTCATCCCGCAATATATGCTGCATGAATGACTACCGCTCCTCCTTCAATAAAGTCTGCTTTCAGTATCCATATCATACCACTAAGTACTTACACATTTGAGGATAGGTAAGAACTGCACTAGAAACTTATCCCCATTTTACATACAGGATTAGAAAAAAGTTTATGCAACACTTGTTATCTGAACATGTTAACATCGAAATTTTCACAAATATAGATATGTAATAGGAAACTGACTCAGTGTCTGGATGTGTCTTGTACAAAGATGAGAGGATTTTTGTTGTAAAGTGAATAAAAAATGTAAGTAGGTATTTCAATGAAAAAAGTAAGCATACTCGTAAACCCAATAGCATCATTGCACTAATAAAAGTCCCAGCTCATACACCAGGAAATCATCACACATTTCTAGAATAATTAATACATAATTTATGGATAAATAAGTTTGAAGTTTGGATTGAGTGTGGAAGAGTGAACATCGTTGCGTGTCAATCATATTATTTTATTTTTCATAAGTATTCTTTTAACAGTCTAATAAAATAGAACTAAATATCTCTAGAAAGCGCCTTTTTAGGCCTTTCATTATTAATTTTATTGTCTTTACAAGTGCAGTGATAATGGTTTATTTAAGGTGCAAAGTGTAAATTAAATAATTAATTTTTTGTAAATTTATACGAAGTGATACTGAAGTTTGGATTCTCAAGGTCGTGAGTTGCTAGCATTATCTGTTATCTCTCGCATCTATAGGGTGTGGGATAACTTTAACAACACAATAGACAGAGGTACTGCTTAAAACCAAGGTACCTTCTAGTGCAAGGAGCCACAACTTTGGGTTTTCCGTGTAGTAACTATCTTAGCTTTACATAGGCATAATTTATTAATTAATAACGAGCAATTAGGAGAAAGGCACGTTCAGATTTTCTCAAAATCAGTGGCGGATTTAAAAACGGGCAATAATTATACAGTTGCTTTTTTAATCATACTATTAAAGTTTTGTTTGGTGTTTAACAAGTCTGTCATGACTTTATCACTGAGAAGTCCGGGAGGAACATGAATAATTTCGTCAGCACACCTAACTCTAGTAGAAATAGCTCTCACTTGATCTTTCAAACTCCTCGTGGAGACCTAAACATGGAGGATCAAAGTGAAGAAAATGAAGGAGAGGGGACTGAAAGAAATAAGAGAAAACCAACAGAATCGCCTTCAAAGGAAGAAGATAATATTTCAGACTTTCTTGCAACTCTGAATATGATGTTTGACTGCATAGGAAAGCTAGGCAAACACATAGGAGAAACTAAAAACACAAAAACTGAGATAAAACTTAATATAGAAAAAATTACAAACTGCGTCAGTGAAATTAGAGAAAGGGACTTTTTATCGTTGATTAACGAAAACCAGTCCGAAATAAAAACGCTTTCAACAAAAAAAAACAACAACCAATGTGTCACCGATGTCATGAACATTTAAAAAAAGAGGAAGAACATATAAATATAACAAAAGTTAGAAACATGATCGAGACCTTAAAAGAAGGAAAAGGAAATTTCACAATTGTGAAAGACCTGCTTAAGGAAGAATGGCCAGATGATTTATATATCAAGTCCAGTGTAAAGGTAGGTAATCCACTAGTGCCGAACCAACTACCAGACACGGTCCTATTCCTGAAGTCTAGAGAGAGTAAATCCGGGATTATAGACACAGCCAAAGTGATCCACCCAAGCTTAGAGGAGGTACTTAATAATGATCTGAAAGCTGGAGAGACCAGCTACTTAGAAAATATCTCAAAAACAAAAAAGGGGACGGAATGTCGCAAAAGACTATATCTTATAGCCGGTGAAGAAGTAGAAGAAATGGTTGAGTCTCTGAAAGAACTAATTAACGAATTACTAAAAACTGGAAGCAAAGAAATTGCGGTAGCCGTAATAGAAGAAGATAGGAGACAAGAAATTAGAAAATTGGTAGAACTAGCCACAATCATCACGGACATCAAAGTAGAGTTCTATGTTCCAAATACTCAAATAGACAAGACAAAGAAATTTGAAAGACAACCGAGAGATACCGAAGTGTTAATAATCAAACCATCCAGTACGAGTAACATTTCATATGCAGATATGACCAAAACCATGAAGGAAGCAGTAGACCCCAAAGAATTAGGAGTAAATATAAAAAATGTTAAAAAATACAAAGATGACTCTCTGATGATAACTACCAAAAGAGGAGAGGCAGAAAAACTGAAGGCAGAAATACTAGCAAGCCATGGAGCACACTTAACTGTCAATATTCCCAAAGACGACAGAACACTCATGGTTATTGGAATCGACGCTTTGGCAGAAGAAGACGACATAGAAGAAGGTATAATGAAAGCTCTGGGCGTAGAAGACAATACAAATATAACAATAAAATCCTTAAAACAGGCAAGAAATGGAACGCTCATGTCCGAAATAGTGGTATCATCAGAATATTCTATAAAATTGATTCAAATAAAAAGAATAAAAATAGGCTGGACCCTCTGCAGTGTAGAAAAAAAGATGCATATACCCAGATGCTATAACTGTTTGAGAATGGGACATATAGCTAAAAATTGCGCGTCAGAAAAATCGGGAGAAAACAAATGCTTTAACTGCATGGAAACAGGTCACTCATTTGAAACTTGCACTAATTCTAGCGTCTGCCCTCAATGCAACAAAAGCGGTCACAGACCAGATACCATGGCATGCCCGCAATTTCGATCAAGAAGGAACCAAGGGACGAAAAGATTTCAACCATGAAAATCCTTCAAATTAACCTCAATAGATGCAGAAGTGCAACAGAACTACTAAAGAAAACAACACTTGACCTCAATATCGACATATGCCTCATTAGCGAACCCAACATAAATATTGCCAAAGAAGAAAAATGGATAGCATCTGTCAATTATGATTCATGTATATACGTCAATAACAAAAATTTATTTGTAAATAAATCTGAACAGAAGAATGGCTACGTTTATATAAAAACTGCTGAGCACGTTTTCTTTAGTGTATATATATCTCCTAACACGGGGATAATTAATTTTACAGAGGTTATAGACAACATCAACTGTGAGATCCAAGGACTGAGAGAAAAAAACATTGTGATAGGTGGGGATTTCAACGCCAAAGCACAAGAATGGGGTGGCAGACACAACGATAGGCGAGGCAACTTGCTTCTCGAATGGATGGCCTCTGAAAATTTTATATTAATCAATGATGGTAAAATACCAACCTTTTGCAGAAATGATCAACTTTCATATTTAGACGTCACCATGTGCTCAGAGACTGTCGCTGGAACAACGCAGAAATGGAAAGTACTAGACGACATGGAATCGTTGAGCGACCATCGCTACATATACTTCGAAGTAGGCGAAAATTTAGTTGACGAACCTACACCCCCTAGTCGGAGATGGAACATTAAAAAACTAAACAAAGAAAAACTACTGCAAAAATTTAATGACGAGTCATGTTCTATTAATACACCATCAGACCTAATGAGAGCATTAGAAACAGCCTGTGCTTACTCTATGCCACAGCAAAAACCAAGCCATAAAAAGAAAGTATACTGGTGGAACGAAGAAGTAAGTGATGCCCGTAGAAAATGTATAGCTGCAAGAAGAAAATACACAAGAAAGCGCAGATCAGAGCCAGGATCCATCACAGTCACCATACTGCATAAAAACTACTCAGAAGCAAGGAAAAAGCTAGCACACACAATAGAAAAAAGCAAGAAAGATGGGTGGAAAAAAATATGTGACGAACTTGAAGAGGATATCTGGGGAACCGGCTATAAAATAGTCACAAAAAAAATCCCAACCAATAAACCAGCGATACCTTCAGACCTAAAAAACAAAATTTTGGATACACTTTTTCCAAATCACAACCAAACACAATGGAGTGATATCTATGTCGCAATAAATGCAGAAGAGCAGTTCACAGTGGAAGAACTAGTTGAAACATGCATCAAACTGAAAAATAAGAAAGCTCCCGGGGCAGACGGAATCCCCACCGAAGTATTAAAGATTCTGATAATGGAACAACCAAATATTTTCTTGAAAATATTTAATAACTGTCTTGCTGAGGGCTACTTTCCCCGAGAATGGAAAATAGGAAAAGTTGTGCTGCTTCAAAAACCTGGAAAACCTGAAGATACACCCTCATCCTACAGGCCAATTTGCTTACTCAGCACGACAGGAAAAGTCTTGGAGCAACTAATAACGAAAAAATTAAATTACACACTGGAAAGCAACAACAATATATCTCCAAATCAGTTCGGTTTCCGCCCAAAAAAATCAACCACAGATGCTATCAATAAAGTTGTAAATATGGCTAAAAAAGAGCTGAAAAAACCTGCAAAAAAGAGGAAGCTATGTGCAATCATCACAGTGGACGTGAGAAATGCTTTCAACAGCGCTCCATGGAGTAAGATAGTGGAAGCACTCAGTAGAAAAAACATTCCCCAATATCTTGTAAGGATCATACAGAGCTACTTTACAGACAGGCGAATAGAAATTCCTGAAAACCATATCAACAGGGGCATGACATCGGGCGTACCCCAGGGGAGCTGCGTCGGGCCGGTGCTCTGGAATGTGCTATATGATGATGTTCTGAAAGTAGCAACACAAGAAGACGTAACACTAATAGCCTACGCCGACGATCTAGCAATCATAGCAATGGCACAATCAGAAGAAAACCTAGAGATAAAAGCAAATATAACACTTCAGCAAATAGCAGACTGGATGCGCTCCACAGGACTCACTCTGGCACCTGAAAAGACCGAAGCAGTTCTTATAATAGGGAAAAAATCGTGTAGACCACTAAACATACAACTCGATGGTAACCAAATCAACATTAAAAACGATATAAAATACCTTGGCGTTATCCTGGATAAGAAGCTCAACTTCCATGCACATCTGCAACACATTATAAAAAAAGCTAGAGTAACAACAGCAAGCTTATCCAGAATACTGCCAAGACAAGGAGGCGCCGGAGAAAACAAAAGAAGAATACTGCAGAACGTGTCCAATTCTGTGATCCTTTATGCAGCACCGGCTTGGTCGTTCATCACGGACAAGATCACATACAGACAAGCATTAATTTCAGAACAGAGAAAAATGTCTTTAAGGGTGTGTAGAGCTCACAGAACAACAGCCACTGAAGCAGCCATGGTAGTTGCAAGAACTATCCCCATTGATCTTCTCGTCAAAGAAAGGAAGCAATGCTACACAAAATCGAAAGAAGAAAGAGCTGAAGAACGAATAACAACGATGAATAAGTGGCAAGAAGAATGGAACAAAGTAGAAAGAGGACTATGGACAAGAAGAGTAATACCTATCATAAAGCCTTGGTTTGAGAGAAAGTTTGGTGAAATCAATCAGTATTTAACCCAAGCTCTGACCGGACATGGTAGTTTCAACTACTACCTGTTCAAAATCAAGAAAAAGCCAAATCCGAAATGCTACTTTTGCGAAGAAGATGACACAGCAGAACACACCATATTCCACTGTCCTAATTGGACGACACTTCGAACAGAAACGGAGGAGATGGTCCAAAGAAACCTGACACCAAGCAATCTTGTTACAACAATGCTAGAAAATAAAGGACAATGGGAAAAAGTCAATAATATGATATCTGAAATCATGATGGAGAAGGAGGAGCGTGGTAGAAGAATGGACAATAATAACTAAATAAAAAATAACAAGAGCTTCCTGAAGAAATACTAACATTGTTCCAGGAAATACTAAAGAAGAACGGGGGGGTTTTTAGCGGGTGAGCCGACAGAATTGGTGCCCTTCAAGAGGGGCGACACACCATACCCTGCCGGCAAGTCCCGCATATCCTCCAGCACTAGAGCTTTGCTGAAGGAATCTTATAAGATTTTCCCCCTCAAAAAAAAAAAAAAAAAACATAATTTATATTACATGGTAATGGTAAAGAAAATCAAAACTTGTCAGGTACTAAATGAGCCACTTCGAAAATCCCATTTTAGTCCGATTTATGTGGAGCACCCCCAAAACATTTTCCCACCGGCCATGCCTGATTATGTCAATGATTTTGTAGGACCCAGTTCATAGATAAGTTGCAAGAATGGATAATTGGTTCATTGTGCTTTGCCGTCCAACAATAGTGAACCTGTATTATAATAGAATTAATAGAATGGAATAGAATAGAACTGCGTACACTAGTTGTCACTCCCCATCTCTAAAGCGATCAGTAATGCTCCACGGTTTCTGGAATTTATTGTAACAAAGTGGTTATACAAGTTAGGTCTGGGTTTTGCCGATCAGTAAGTGGTACAGCCGGATCACCACTGGCTAAAATACGAGGGTATAACAACAAAAAAAAAACAACAACAACACAATATTATAACAAGGCTGAATATGTTAACAGCTAGGTTACTATAATACTACATAGAAATTGCACTGTAAAAGTGGTACAACATTATTAACTGTACGAAAAATGCGCAATAATAAAGGTTGCAAAATATAAATGCAATTATTTAAGAAAAATTAGGCAAAAAGATAAATAAAAGAGAGGAATAAATCAGAATATAAATGACGGTAAAGGTTAATATTCAAAGAAGACAAAACATACACAAGAAAAGGATGAGTTAATAAAAATATGAACAAGAAAATTTATTAAAGTGAAACTGTAAGAGTTAATTCAGTCAATAAAATGAAATAATGGAGATAAGGACTAAGAAGACGAAAAATAAGATAAAAATGATATTGTGAAAAATATGAAAAGATATAATTGAAATTATAGTAGAAAAAGAGAATCAGACGGAAATGAAGGCGAAAAAGGAGCTGCTAATAAAAAAATGTTTAATGAAAACGAAGAATATGGACAGTGAGTAGAAAATGACAGTTAAGATAACTAAGAAGACGATCATAAAAGAAAATACGAAAAATCACATTGATAGCAAAGAGAAAAAAAAGCTCATGTAGAAAAAGCAAACACCACTGAAGATGAAGAAAAAAAAATGACAATAGAGAGAAAGAAGAAGACGACAAGGAAGACAAAGAAGAGAACGACAGAGAAAGAGTGGATGACACGAAACACAAGAACAGTTAATTGTCGCGTGGGATGGTTCATTCATTGAGAGAAACAAAGCTGAATGAATGGAAGCAGTGGAGGATGTCGCGGGAGGTCAGGGACGCCGCCAACACGACCCAATGGAGAACCATGAATGAGTTGTAGTTTTACACTTGTGAATGGGTTGTTTGATTTAATTTATTGCTAGTAATTACTAGTAAGGAAGGCCGAGTTGTTCGAGCATGGAAATAGGCATTGAGTAAGGCCAATGGCTGTATTTTATAATAGGGTGTATTTCGTAGTATCCCTCATAATTAGGTATTGTGAATTTGGTCCTTTCTCATTTTAATAATTTAAGCTTTAAAAAATTAAACTTGATTTTTATGGAGATTTTTTATGGTAATTCTTACTTACATAAAATTTCTGACAAGGTTTTTTCTTATTCATTCCACAATTTCAATAATGTTTAACTTACGAAAAGTTCATTATTATAATTTTATGAGTTTTTTTTGATATAATTGGACTAATATGATGCTTATAAGTTTATAAATGCAACTTTCTCAGCCAAATGTTGTTTCAGCTATTAGCTCCTCCAAATTAAGTCTCGTGAAAAAACACTAACTCAAAAAACAATAATGAAAAATTTAGGAAACTAGAGTGGTTTATTTCAATTTTCTTTTTATATCAACGAAGTAATATTGGAAGGTTATTCTTTCCTTTTTAAAGAACCATTATTTTAAACATTGTTTAGTAGCAGAGCAACTAGGTAATTTCACACGGCACTGGACGATGCACCTCTGAGGAAATAGAGTCCACAGACTGGGAGTGACTCGCTAGGAAGAATGTTTGTAACAATAGTTACTTGTCTCACTTGTGGCTCGTGCCAGCCTGACAGGGGCCCGTCATTGGCCACTAATGTGCTAAGTACCTATCTCTTTCTACGTGAAATATCACTATCTCTGTCTGGCCACCTCCGTGGCGTAACGGTCGTGACTACTGCCCGTAGTCCAGATATCCTGATTTCGAATCCCGTTGGAGCAGACTTTTCACACAGAAAATTCTGTTCCCTTTAAACAAGTGAGGTTGGCATTTACGGCCCTACCCAGGCTGATTGAGGTTAATGTGAGTAGCTGGTATGATTCCCAGCGAATAGAGGGTAAAACCACCTGCTGACTATCTCAAGTCAGGACGTTAAAACCAAATGAGAATGAATGGACATGTAAGGGGCTGAGATATTGGATCTGCGGGCGTCCATATGATTTGGGTTTTATAATTATAAAGAGATATACGAGAGTACAACAAGGATTTCGTATATTATTTTTACCGCACAAGCTATTTTTCGGTAAACAATTATCTAGCCTACTTTGTATTTCAGTATCACGTACCGGAAGGAGAGTAAGGATCTAATGACTGACATCATGAGAACATGAGATGGCCTAGGTACTTACTTGTAAATCTTGGAATAACTTAATTTTCTATTCGTGTTTTCCAAATATAAAATGTCTTTCATGACCGTGAAAATCATGGTATAGCCCTCAATTTTACTGCACAATATGATCAGACCCACCATCCGAATTTGGAATTCAAATTCACTTGGAACATTGATGCCGAAGCACTCTGTACCATGTGTAATGAATTATTGAAAATTTCAGAGAAAATATTCTATTAACATTACATTACAAACAATATCAAACATAGAAGGACATTAGTTTCGTTAGAAGTCCAAGTACTTCCTTCCAGATATTCTTTTGCCAATTCTATGCATTGAAGCCTTTAAAATTATATGCTAGTTTTTCAATCTAATAGAGTACAATTAAAATAGTACAACTTGTAATGTGTTCATTTACCAATTTCTACTTTTCGGCATGAGTTCGATTCATGACTTTGTAACAAAGAATCAATTACCTAACATCAAATGATCTCTTTATCCCCGAGACTTTCCTCAGCAGTGTATAACATTGTCATAATACACATCATGCATTCTGCTTTTTTATTTATTTTATCCTTCAAAATAATGTAACCGTAAATTATATAAAAAGCTTCACAAATCACTTACATAGGAATGGGATCATTCCCTCTGGTTAAAACCAGACAGTGGATTTATGACCTCAAATTCTCTCCAATTCTTTAAAAGTTAGGGTAATATTGAAAATTGCCATCAGAACCAGAATGCTTTTACTCCCTGTTTCTGGTCTCCAGCTTAAAAATATAAAAATTTTTTCAAAAAAATATAGGGTATTTATTTTACATTGTTTGTTATCTCACTTGCAATTTAAACCTACCTTAATGCACGGGGGACATCGGTCAAATTTTGAAAAGTAGTGGTTGATTGGTTATTGCATCTTCTTAATTGCCAAACCATTCTATTCGAAGGATTTGTTCAACACAACAATTTAATGGTATCACAATAAACACATCGTCCAAGTGACTTAGACTATGGATAAACAGGATTTGCCATAACCCTAAAAAACAAAATGCCCACTGCATAGTTTCTCTCCATATCGATAGTCACGTCTGAACAACCAATATCATGATACGGGCCCGTAATACAGTACCCAGCATCGAAATTTCGGAATTCAAAACTTCTACTTGTACGGATTCGAAGCACTCCTGTACCCAGAGTGATATTCATTGAAACACAGAGAAATACTCTATAACATGTACATTGTACAAACAACATCAATACCAAGAAGGACATAGGTACTTAGTAGTCCAAGTACCTATGTCCAAGTACATTCCTTCCAGATCAGTTCTTTCTGCCAATACAACTGCATTGAAGCTTTAAATTTATGAAGCAAGTTATTTCAATTCGTGTAACTGAGAGCTACAATTAAAAGTACAACTCCTGTAATCTGTTATGTAGCAACTTCTCTACTTTCTGGCATGAGTCTCCATTCACTACTTTCGTCATCAGAATCATTACTAGCATCAAATCATCATCTTTATCACCATCGAGACTATCCTCAGCAGTCTATAACACTATCATCATCAACATCATCATTCTAGTTTATTTATTTATTTACACAAACAAAATTACAAAATAATTAACAATAAATTAAAAAAAACTTAAAAATCATTATCATAGGGTGGCGTCATCGTGAACGATGGTATAACCAGACAGTGGAGGAATGACTCAGTTCTTCTACCACTGTCTTTACAAGGAGGCTAATAATTGACAAGGGCCCCCAGAACCAAGCCAATGCTGGTATACTCCCTGTTTCTAGTTCTCCAGCTTAAAAATTAAAAATATATTCAAAAAAATATAGGACAACATTAATTTATATTTACAATTGTTTTGTTATCTTCACTTGCTATTTCCCAAACCTACCTACTTGGGGTCGGCATCGGTCAAACTCTTCCTGATGGTGTGGTTGTTTGGTTATTGCACTCTTAATTCCACATTTTACTTCTGGATGTGATTTTTAACACCAACCCTGTTAAGAGTACCAATGATAACACCCTCGTCGTGATGTGACTATGTAGTTAAAAGCGACGTTAAAACCCAAATTAAAAAAGCACCATCATTATTTCCTCCTCCATTTCGATGATCCTCATCACAACCACTATCATGATCCGCCGTAAGTACAGGTACACAGGTACATTGGTACATGGTTGCTCTTGTGAATGAAGGGCTTACAACAGCATCAGGAGAACAGCTACAATAAGTGAGGAGGTGGCAGGCTAATTTTATGATTAACCCATTGAGGATCATACCGTACATTTTACAAACGTGCATACATTTTTAGACTTTGCAAAAAGATGATCCTTATGTTGTTGTTGTTGTTGTAGACAGCTTGGCTACACCTGGAGGGGGGAATGATGGTCTCCAGCCAACTCTATTTCAAAATTGGCTTGTCTTGAACCACATATTTCTATGTGCGATCAACCATCGCATCGTGAGAACTTGGACTTTTCTTTAAAGGAAACTCCATTAAATCCTTAGGAAACTCCAAGCTAGCCTGGCTTGTTAGGGTTTTGTAGTCAGTTCTCTGTTTACGTATAGTCCTCTAGCAAGACAATGGTCTTCTCCCTGTTAAATGTCTCCCGGCCAAACACTTATTGTTATCATCCTCATAGGATGGCGTCATCGTGGACAAATTTAATATGCTAACCATCTGGCATACAATATTTAGATAAGAGGGTGGTGATTTCGAGTTAGATATCTTTGATGGAACTGGTGGTACAGAGTTATCTAGGAGGCTACCATCAAATATCAACAAGAATCTGTAAACATTCTTATGAATCTGACCTGCTCGTTCGATCTGTGATAAGTACCCACAACTATTATATGTATCGTGTTTGGTTTTAAGAATGGTCCTACGATTTTAATGTGGGTGGAAATAATTTATCTCGAGGAAAAGTTTTTTTGGAGCTTTGAATTTAAGACGAAACCAAGTCTCGTTTCAAGAATAGACCACCACATGAGGCATTTGGTGGTCTCTGATTCCATCCTTAGGTGTTTAGGTGTCGAATTGTCGACCACTGGTAGTCAAGTGGTTAACGCGCTAGTCTGGTATTCCAAGAAGCGTAGGAATCCATTAGTTCGAATCATACCCAGCGCATGAATTTTTCCTCATTAATTTGAGGATTTGAGGAAATTTTTCCTCAAAAACCTCTTCTGGTGGTTATCTTTCACTGAAGAGTGTTCTAAATATATCTATGGTCGTTCTCCGTTCGTCCTGTCGGTCCGTCCTACAGTCCATCGATTGGCGGTGGACCTAATGGAAAATATGGTCACATAACAGGTTAACGCATATACATTATACATATCCGAAATAGAGAAGAGATCACGTGTTGTGGTGAAATTTACGTGGGATTTGTGGTACAAGATCTTGCGCTCGTACTACCTATGAATGTCATATCTTGTTATCATTCATATTCATTCATACCATGTTATCATTCATATCCATTCATGTATTCAGAAGTCCTAACGCTCATGTTTTCAGGAGCATAAGGAGTCTTGTATATCCTTGTGTTAGGAGAAATAATGCTTATTATGTCTTAATTTCCTACTGAACAAGTTAGAAGAGAAAGAGGTTTGAATATCTTCTACCCACTACTTACCAAGTTAAATTTACCTGGTAAGAGGTAATACTGAGTGTTTCATACCTAGTGGAATTTTACCTACATTAGTTAGTAACTTGAATAGAAATTTGAACGCCAGCGCCAATACCGCGTTGAATGCACCGGTTCTCGTAGGATCACCGAATTAAGCAACGTTCAGCGAGGTGAAGACTACGGGGTGCTGGTGTTTCGGCCCAACCCCGGCTTGGTGAGGTTAATATGGGTAGCAGGTTTCCCTGCGGATGAAGGGTAACACCCCCGTCGTGTTATGACCATGCAGTTGAAAGCGACGTTAAACCTTATTTAAAATATAAAAAATGAACCGGAATTGGTAGGAATTCGGTTCGAAATTAAAATGTTCCATGAGATATGAAATTCAGTTATCTGAAATTGAAGCATTAGGACTCTATTTTCTTGTTTAAAATTAATAAAGTTCAATCTGGAATTTCACTAATTAATAAAGAAATAAGCCTTATTATTAATGTAATTGTGGCTGCTTTACCCAAAAACTGGGTAGGTCAAATTTTCGACGAATAAAAATCACTGTCTCTTACTATTACTATCCAAAAACTCTTTTAACTTGGTTTAAAACCCGAATTCATACAAAAGAAGCATTATTACTTGCATCAAATTTTATTTCAAAACCACAAAAACAGATCAAAAGCTAACATTTATCAAACTTGTTTTTTTTTTACCAAGTCCTGGCCGAAGATGAATAGATGACAGAACTTGGTGCAGTTCAAAGTTACCTAATGAATGAATCTACTCTGAGCTGGAGAGGTTAGGAAGTAATAAATAGCCATGATTCACCCACCTACGGTTCAGCCATTTCCGGTGTGGCAATTTATACTGGCAAGTCAACTTCGAAAACAACTCTGCCTTGGCATAATCTTCAAGAAGGGCAAGGTGGGGACACTACGGGTAACGTGTGGCACAGCACATTGCAAGCTCGCTCTGATTTTGTTCCGATCACAGCCGGGATAGCCAGCGTCGATGGCTCGTTGAATGCACCGGTTCTCGTAGGAACACCGATGTTAATTATTATTATTATTATACAACGCTTTATTAGATATAAATGTACAATATGTACATACAAATAATTTGTAAGAATATGCATATTATTGTTTTACATGGGTAATTTATATTTATTGTTAAATTAATTATAATTTGACTGTGATATTTAAGAAAATCCGAAATTTTGGACAAAAAAGTAAAAAAATAAGGACCACGACTTGCCGATACAGAATTTTTTGTGGAATTCAGATTGTAGAAAAAACGATATTCTACCATATAAAACAAATTTGAAGAAAATTAGTTGAGCCGTTTTGGAGATACAAGTAATTTTCTATAACATCTCAAAATTGGCACGTGTTTACAATGTGAAGCAATCACGAGGAAGTATTGTGTCCATAATTGGCAGTGTTTTTTACTTTCTACTGCCTAAAAGGTACCTATAGAAAATATTTTTTCGGTCAGCTATTGTAGTTGACAGACAAGGAAACTTTGGATTTCCTCTTCTGGAAGTTCTAACTCATTTGAGGAAGCAAAGAAACCATTTTGTAATCTGGCGAACGGTTGCTTGTTTTAATGTGGTTATTAATGAATGAATGGATTGATGAATGAATGAACGGACATCCCATAGTACTACTAGTTTAGGTCACAAATCTGAGCCCATTCATTCTTAAAATCATTCAAACTTTAGTGATATGTGTCGATAATGAGTTTTTAAAATATCCTCTGACTAAGAAGTTAGTCTGTTAGATCATATTATTTAGAAAAAAAGGTTTAGGGCATGAATATGTAAATTAGGTAGGTCTATTTGCCTTCAGGAACCGATTAGTCATCTCTTATCATAGGTTGTACCTAATCATGCATATTCAATCATTCATAAAGGTTACCCACCTTTTATACAGATGTCAAATCATTTAACGTTTTTCCATTGTTCTACTTAAATAGGTACTTAGCACAAAAGTAGCACACATTCATAGGTAGTAAACAATGAAATTTATGTAACTGCTAGTTAAATCTAAAAAAATTACTAAATTTTGTCCAGAATATGATCTTTTTTGGAAAAGAAAATCATGAGATACCAATTAATTATCATATGCTTCGCAACAGGATGTGATATTATTAGTACTGGCCAGATTTTACCCAAAAGAAGCAACTAACTCTAATTTTAAGGTATTATTTTCTATTTTTATGATATAAAACCAAAATCTACTCCGTGATCGATTAACTGACAGTTCACCGTATTTCCCAAGTTGCAATGCCTAGCAAGCTGCACATTTTGCAAAAAAGTGTTCTCGTGACTTCCGATAAGAAAGGATTCTTACAAAAAAAATTATAAATCCAACAACAACGGGAAAAATCACTGAGCAAAGTACGGGGATTAAGCTAGTAAGTAATAAATTGGTCCAAAGTAAATTGATTATTAATTTAATGGAGCTAACACCTCTGGCGCTAATATTTAAGGTTTTCAGTGGACCACCTCATTTTATAGGTATTGTAACTTTCATAGGTCTAATCAAAATTCCCTCTTAAAACCAGGCGACTTGAACTCGAAATTACCTTCTAAATCAGTTAACCATGAACACCTCCATGAAACTTGGTAGAAATAAATCAATAACCTAACTCTTTCTGGCTGCCAGGTTGAAAGATTTTTGACAGTTATTTCAAATATTTTCTTAACACCTCAGTTGTGAGATGTTAAGGAGATAATTAATGAGGACCTGAGCGTCTTTCAGGTGTTGATAATTTCTAATTATGAAAACTCATATTTCATTTTTTAAGAACCTCGAAGAAGATGTGCTTACAAAAATTCCTCCTAAATAGAGAAATGTAATTATGAAATGTCGTCCACTTTGGTTATCGATTGGTTATCCTTAAGAATCAATTTTTATTTTGCATAATTTTTTTTACAATTCCAAAGTAGTAATTATGTAACAGCATTGATTTTTTTTTACCAACAGGTAGAATCGAAGTGTAGACAGTCACTCAACTATTTCCTAACCATGCTGGAGTATTCTTAACTCCGGTGTTTCATGGATAACTGGTGTACCATCTATTCAACGTGCTATCTCCTCTGGATAGAAGAAAGTTTGAACTAAAAATCTAAAGAAAATATAGATTTTACAACAAGATGTAAACAACTTTATCATAAAACATGTAACATAATAGTTGTATATTTTTAATGTTATAATACATTTAATATTATTTCAGTTGTGATTGGGTTAAAAAAAAAAAAAAATGGAGCATATTAAATGAATACATCAAAATGAAGATATACTTTTTCGCATTAAAACAAAATCCTCATTTACACAAAACAGAAAAGTAAACCAAATCAAAGATAAACCTTATTAAGCTTAGAGATAATATTAATGGTCTCAGTTCGCTTGGTGTTGAAAGCAACACTGTTGACAGGTTATTATCTTAAATACTGAAGCCTATGGATAAATCAATTCAACAGGTCAATATCTAAATTAATATTAATTAATCCAGTTTACTTAATAGTATCAATCCAGCGAAAAAAAGATAAGAAATTCTGAGCAAAATGAAATAAATCCATTAAGCATAATCGGTGAGTTGGTTTTTCAGGCAAAAAAAGTGAGATGGTTTTAAAAGTGAATACATGTATTGCAAGAACTAGGGTGTTGCAAGTCTGAAAAGTGTCAGAAGAGTTTCAAGAGTGAGGTGGGAATTTATATAAAAAAAATTATACGAAAAATTAGATATTGAATTGATTTATCCATAGGCTTCAGTATTATCTAGTGGAAATATTATCTAGTGTGTTTAGAGATAGGCTACGAATATTACCAAATTTTAATTTTTAAAAAACATGGGTTAACCCCGTTAATATGTTAAAATCAAAAAAAAAAAAAAAAATTTTCATGAAATCAAGTTTCAGAGACAATTTGGTAGCAGCTAGATATTCGAGGATCCAGTGGCAATATTTCTTGTATTTTCATCCAGAAAATTGAAACAAATTTAATGCTGTGAACATTCCGCATTACAAAAAGAGATTTGTTGTGGTGTTTTGAAGAAAAAAGAACCCGGTGTGAACATCTACATGACTTTTCTTAACCCGCAAATAACGTTCGAAATTCCACCGCTCGAGCTGATGTTTGCACTGATGACTTTTCAAAATATCAATTCAGCATACTTTAAAAGAACATGAAGAAGAAAAAAGAATACTAATAATGAGAAAAAAAAACAATCAGGTCTCAAAGCTACGTTCACACTACCTCCCTAACCTGTCTAGTTAACGCATTTGCCTGACAGGGGGCGGGGGAGACGTTTATAGCACGGCCTGTGCGGATTTCAAAGCGATGTGTACGGAATTTGAGGTTACGTTTGAAGAGTGATGTATCATGCGCTGATTTAATCAGACAGATCATATAGGACGCATCCTTTTGATATTCTGCACACTTAACCCTTGGGGAAGACAGAAAAAAAGAAGACATTTATCAGAAAAAGAAGATATTCACGGTCCGAATAAATTATATGCGTTTCATTGCTAAATGAATAAAGAAGTTTTACAGTGACGGTATAGAATTATTAGCCTCCTTGTAAAGACATTGGTAGAAGTGATGAGTCATTACTCCACTGTCTGGCTACCATCGTTCACGATGAAGCCACCCTATGATGATGATGATAGAATAATAGAAAAGCTTTGATGCTAAGTATGAAAGAAAAGGAGCAGTTGACACATCCACTTAAATTATGCCTATTGCCTGTAATATGCTCAATTGCTCATGAAAGAAAAGAAGCTATTGACACATATACTAAATTAAACCTAATCCCTTTGGAAGATCAAACCAAGCTATGTCTACCCGACATTGTCATTGGTATGAATCTATGAATTTCCGATAGGGGTGGTTTAGGATCAAGGTTCTCGCAGGAAGTTACACTTTAATCCCTTGTGTGGGGATTCAGGTTGGTGGTAAAACAATGAAAGAAGAAGAAGGTTATGTTATAACAACGGTGACACTATTTACAAATAGATTTGTTTTCGTAAGAATTGCATGTCTGGATGTCCTCACAGATCATAGAGTTAACAACTATAGAATGATGCGTTGCTGTCAACCACATGTCCGACACAGGGTTAAGTGTTTTGTTTTATTATTTCTCAACACAAGTATGTGCCACGTTCACACCATAGGGAACTGAAATTACAGACCGCAAAGTTTCATATTCATAACTTAAGTAGACACTCTCAAAGGTCAAGTCATCTGGATGTCAAAACATTAATTCACACCTCGTAGGAAACGTTGCCTATGCGTTTCTAGATGTGTTGGATTTAACACATTTATTATAATAATATTACATTATAATGTGTATTGTAAACAGGGTGGGGCTGAGGTGTCTGAAAACTGTGAAAGATAAAGTGCTCGACGTTCAAAAGACAAGTATAACCTTTACACTATTGTTGTTGTAGTTGCTGCTGTTGTTGATATGGCGATGGCGTAGCCAACATTGAAGCTGACGGTCTCTTTCGTAAATCAGTGCACAATCAAAAGTGACCCTTTGTTCAAACATTTATACTAGACAACTAGACATCCTACTGTGCATGTATGAGAAAAACACTTATTTATATGACTAGGATTCTAATTTGAAGTACTTAATATAACCAGACGGAACTCAAGTCAGAATTGTAAGTAGGTACTTACTTTAACTTAAAGTTAAACTAAGTACCTACTTACAACTTTAAGGTGATATGAGAGCCAAAACATACCTAAAACAAAGAATCAGTCTTATCATACAGCGTGGTAATGCTGCAAGTATAATAGCAGCATTACCAGCAGAAGAAAAAATGGATGCCATTTACTACCTATAAATGTAATTGTGAGAAGTTGCAAATATATCTATACCGTAGAGTCATAAATATAAAGTCATAAAGTCACCTTGAAATATTGTAAAAATCTTGTTTAAAAAAAATGTCCAGAAAGCCGAACTTTGTAGTCAAGTGACGTATTCGTCACACGGCCGTAAATATAAATAAATATACTTTCTAACATTTTTTCACCAAAAGCACCCTTGAAGCTAAATTACTAGAGGAAAGAAAATCACAAAAATAAATGTATTATACAAATTGGTTAAAAAAAAATTTAAAATAAAGTTTGAGAAAATGATAACTTTTTTTAAACAAACTTCTCTTAATTCCACGCAGAGTTTTAAATAACAAAGGAGCACAACTTGAAATTACGGATCATGTTGCCTAACTTTTGGTCCATACTATTTTCGGCCGCTCACCAAACGATCTGTAAGTTCTTTGGTTAGTGGTTTGATTGACACCGCGCATGTAAAGGGGATACCTACATTCTTGTGGCATACTGACATTACTGATGTATGTATAAGTATGATAAATACTAAGAGAGACGATAATGACAAGACTCTGGTTTCGAATATTTACTGCCGCCTAAGCCTGTGACAGTGACATTAATTAAGAAGATATCAATACGTCATTGTTGTATGTAAAAATCTTCATTGAAATTTTACATAACAATATTTTTAGGGTAGTATGAAGACCACAGTACGGCCTTCCAGGTTCAATTAATTGTAATAATCAAGGGTCCCCTGATCATTGATGTTACACAAAAGTTTCCAAATCATTGAGCTTTTGTTCTTAACATTAAATTATTCATAACTATAAAGCAAAGTTACTACCTACTAATGATTTTCTTGTTGAAATTGTCCATGATTTCAGTACAAACTCTAGCATTAAAAAATATTTTTATCAAAAATTCTATGTCTTGAGGAAGAATTTTCTTCCGTAATTTTCTTAAAATAAAGTTGTACTTTATCAATAATTTGACATTCAAAAACTAACTAGGTATGTGAAATTTTCTTCTAGATACATATCCATAATTATGTTTTGCACAGATTTCAAAGTTTTCAACTTTTCACATAATATTTTGCATGAATGGTTATTACATCCGCTTATTAAACACGTGCTTTCACGTTAGAAAGAAATGGAAATTTTCAAAGTCATAGATTTGTAAACTTTCATGATTTTTAACCCTCTAAAAACCCATGGCAGCATACGTGTGTTCTCCAGCTCTGCGTCCGTCAACTTTTTGGTGATAGTGTCTACTGAACTCAAATACTCTAATTCAATTGCTATATTAGTCCAACTATTGGACTTTGAACTGCTTTTAAATCAGCAAATTTATAACCGTCTACGGCTTTAGGATAAGTTTGAGGGCATTCATTCGTAAGAGCATCTCAAATGTCCAATAAATGCCAGCTTGTGAAAGATCACTTTTAACTACTGCCATATTCTGGCACCTCCCTTTTCTTCCAGATTTTTTCCTAAAAACTTATTCAACCGATCACTTTTTGAGGTTTGGTCTCACTTTTTCTCTTTTTTCTCGTACCTGAACGTCATCATTCTATTCTTTCATTAAAATAATTTAATTTATTCATGATAAAGATTTCCGCACCATCTCAAACAATTTTTGTGAATTTTCCTGTCAAGTGACCTTACTTTCAATGTTCATATGGTAAATAATAAAATAAATAAATATTCATTTATTTACTATATGAACATTGAAAGTAGGGTCACTAGGGTCAATGTTCATACAGTAAACTTGTTTCTGCTTAATAATATGTGTACATTTTTTGGGTTCTAATTTTCGTGAAATAATTATGATGAAAGGGTTAAAAAAGATTACTTTATATTACAAACTATCAGACACAAATTACCAATGTACACACAGACATACAAGCAGTGACGAATGTTCGACGATAAATCAGAGGAACTTAACAAACAATTAGTACGGATAATTACAACAAGAAGAGGCACTTGGAGCACCTGGTACCACCCGATTTGTAATTAGGAAGCCACCGGGTGAAGTAACAGGTGTTCACCTCTCCGGGAGTCATTAAGAAGAGTCATTAGGCTACTTGCTCGAGCAAAGTTTTAATAACTTGATAGATTCTCTCAGGTATTTGTATAAAAAAACAGTTTTGGTTCTTCTGCATTGGCTCTAGTTCTTTTATGTACTTTTTCTTGTCTTTCAATTTGCATAATCCGTTGAAAATTTCATCTATGCGCCTTACGTACTATGTATTATATTAAGGTTTTCTAAAGCCAGCGTCGATGGCATGTTGAATACACCGGTTCCCTTCAGAACACCGAAGTTAAGCGACATCCAGCGAGGTTAAGACTTGGATGGGTGACCATTCAAATTCTAATTCTCGTGACGCTGGCTTTTCCCGGCCCCACTCAGGCTGGGTGAGGTCAATGTGAGTAGCAGGTTTGTGAGTTTCCTGCGAATGGAGGGTAAAACCCCCGTCGTGATATGACCATGGCAGTTGAAAGCGACGTTAAACCCCACTAAAAAAAAAAAAAAAAAAAAAAAGGTTTTCTAAATATAAATAATCTAAATAAAACTCATCATCTAGAAATTTTGTTATCAAAAGAGGTATCTAAGGGTATTTAGCATCCCACCAATAGATACAATGACAGGGACTCGTCCAATAAACATGCACTTGGTATTATGCTTAGTGAAAGAGTAATGAAAAGCAGACGTTGTAGCATCCAATTTATAACTTCAACTTCAATGAAAGTCTACTCAGAAAAATTCACTGTCTACTGTGACAAAAAAAAACCCCCCAATCAAATCGACATCAAACAAATGATGACGTCAAGTACCGGAAACCATACTTATGGGAATCTTCATTTCATTCGCTGAACACAATGTAAGACAAAACCGGAACATTACACTCACCACAACACATGATCTACAAATTGAAAACATCAAAATATTAAAACTATATTGTTTTGACGCACAGAAAAGAAGAAGAAAAAGAAACTATCAAAACTATGAGACAAAACAAAACCCTCCTTCTCAGAGCTCTAGACAACTTGGTGTACATATAGATGTCTTAGACAAAGTAATCAATCCCCTAAACACTATAAACGAACAATTTCTTATTGCTTCAGTTAATTAATTGATTAACACGGATGCTGAGGAGAGATCTTTAATTAATAGCTTCCGTTGAAACACTAGCAGAGGCGCTTCTCCTTATCACTCCCTTATCAGATCCTGCGCTTATTATTTCTTGGTTTCACTTAGCACTTCTTGTAAGGACGTTTGGCTTAGTACTACCTTTGTGATTGTGTTTGTTGTTGTTATTTTTTAATGATGATAGTTTTAATAATGTTACTAATGTGTTTATTTTTTTAAATAATGATGGTGATGATGATAGGGGTGTTGGTTATTATTTTTATTATTTATTCTCGGATTAAGAGTTAAACCATTACAAGACTTCTATCTTAATGTTCTTCATTTCAGCGTATGTGTTTTTCGCCCAGGGTAATTAATTTTAATTTATTGCATTAATCGGTAGCCATAGATGCTGTTGCGGAGATAAACTTTTTTATACGGCTAATGTGTATTTCATCAGGTTTTTAAAGTTTTTATCAATACAGATAGTACATGATTCTTTTCCTGCTGTATGTTGACGATGTGCTCGGTTCAATTAGGTATTGATTATAAATAAATTTTATTAATTTTATCAGATTTTTATCTAAACGTTGAAGCTTTTAAGTCATCTGCACCTTGAGTTTTACATCTGAACAAGCTCTCAAGAGAGGCTGGGATGGTTTTATTTCCATGTCCATTGCAGTGAGCGGACTTATACTGGTATTAATAAATACGAATAATGATAAAATAACTGGCAACAAACAGTCAATAGTCATTAATCTAATCACCAGACATAATGGAGCTGATTCCCGCTTTATTATCGACACCTCTCCTAACTAATACTGTCTAATACGCTCCTCTGAAGAGTGAAAGCCTTGGGGCTGCGGAGCGGCAGAACGAAAGCAAACCGTAAAGTGTGCGTTCAAAGGGAATTAGCTTTGATATTTGGAATGTTTAGTTCATTTGAATTGGTTGCTCGGTATACAGTGTACTTCAGTGACCAACTTACCAACTAACAACATCAGTATGTTGATCTTTCTCGGTACAGGAAAAAACCTGTGCAGCAGTGGCGAAAGCTCAATGGCTATTTCAATGAAGATTTGTTATCATAATTATTGATTAAGATGGGTAAAAAAAAAATCAATGAATGAACCGTTGATTGCAAAAATGTATTTACATTGTATATTAATTTACATTAAATATTTTTTTTTAATTATAACAACAATAAAATCATAAAATAGGCTTGATGAACGCTAGTATCCCTATGCCTATTAAAAAAAATGCTATTAGGATTCTCGAAATGAAATTACTTTACTTGATTACAGCTATCAAATTTTGATAAAAAATTGCAAATATATTGATAATCTTAACAAGACTCAAAGTCAAAAGATTTGGACCAGAAAAACATTAACCTGCTGTCAAAACCATTTTCTCACAGTCACAACTATAATTTTTTAATATTTTTTTTGTAATTTGCAACATTTAGGTTATTAGGTTAATAAAGCTACAACACGTTCTGAATGTTCATAAGATCAAAACCATCTTCAAGCTGACCCTGTCCAATCTACAAAGTTAGTTACACCTAGTTTTGTCTAAATAATAATATTCGAGGTGTTAGAAGTAAAGTCATTTGTTATTTATAGCTCATCAATTGTATTAATAGGTTCCAGAATATTTACTTGCATATTAGCTGCCAGAATGAGTGGTGTGTTTTTAATTATATTTTTTCTTTCTTCATCCTCGTCCGCAGGAATTATTAGTTTTAGTCTTCATACATTGCCGCTATTTCGAACAAAGCGCAAGATTGAGGCCTCCGGCGGGAATTAATCTCTTCCATTAAACCTGGACTATCTCCTACTAGGACGCCATCTTGCCTGTCCCTAATCGTTTACCTCTGACACGGAGTGCCTATTGCATTTATCCTGAATAATCACCAGCCATACATTGTTAAGGACGCGTACTTTACAAAGAAGATTACTTTACAATTTGGCTGTGATATATTATATGAAGAAGGAAATGGAATTTTTGGTTTCCTACACCATTGAGATGGGTTTTGTTTCTTCCAGGGCAACCATCGTTTGCAAAAAATTATACTTGTTCTCAAAGTTGCTTGGCTTTTTTACCTTTTCCATTTTGGAACGATTGAAATTTGATTGTTGAAATATTATGTAGGTAGATTTAACAATAAGTTTTTGATAACATTTCAAGAAAAACAATAATACTGTGGCAAAAGAAAACAGAGAAGGCAGAGAATCCTGCTTAAGCGGCATATGACAGGGTGAAAGAAAGAATAAGAAGAGAAAGAGCTCTGACTTCTTGTAGCCAATAGGATCTTTCACTACATACAATACACACTCGTACATAAATGAAGAAGAAAAGTTCAACAATCTGTCGTCTCCCTGTCAGTTGTCAGTTTTGAGACCAGCAAGATCTGCCTGAACCAAATTGAATCATGCCAGTCCAAGTTGAGCGACGCGTCGTCAAATAAATAACAAAGTTATTTGCTCAAACAAATTGAACATGATGTTCTCTAGACGGGAGAAAATCAATACATGTTCCAGCTCAATCATGGAGAACATGGATTGATGGAATTGAAATGTTCATTTATAAATGTCAAGTCGTGGCAGATGTGGATCTGGCAGCATGCGGCACTTGCGGCCAGCCTGTGCTTCACTTGAGATGTGCCCTCTGCTTCACATTTGATTGGTTTCAGGTCTTGGAATCATATTGAATTCAAGAGGGTAAGGTTGACCAAAGGGATTTGAGATTTAAGTTGTGAACTTTGAGCCACTATCATCTGATATGTCAATTGCACTATGAAAACATTTTCAAAGCATGTTATATTGATGCTCATTACCTACTCAAACACAATTTTGTAAAATTTGTTTAGCTCTTGACGCGCTCAGATGATTAGCTTCAGAGACTAAATAGGAATATTCCATAGATTTAATAATTTGAATTGCATCAACAACAAAAAATTCCATATTTGGCAAAAATAATAGGAATGAGTTTTATTATGTATCTTCAATGTTCATTTAGATTTAGACATTTAAATTTACCTCTTAGAACCTCCTATGTGTACACTGTACATTTAGGGAAAATACTTTAAAGTGTGGCTTTTTCAATACCGTTGAAGCCAAAAAACTTTTTAAATGGCTAAAATGGTCTGATACAGCCGTAAAAATTGAATCTATGTGGAATCGTACTATCTATCTTTTGATTTATGGGATTATCTTTACCATATTGTTTCGTCTTAGTATAAGCAATGCATGTACTCTCATTTATCCCATTTGAACTTTCATCCGTTAATATTTCCAAGAGATGACCCCTGTCTACATATACCATAATGTTTTCTTCATGACACTAACATCTTGTCTGAGGCATTGTACAAATAACATGCTCCAGCTATGCCCAACGCAGTATGAAGACTTGCTGATGTACTCATGCGTTTATGACTATTTTTCAAAAGATTAAGTTTTCAACAACAGAGTAATACAAATATTGTAACAATGTCTTGCAAGTTTATATCTTGCTTTTATGTAAAAAGTAACCTACTGTTTGCTGTAAAGTTTATTTCGCCATTGTCTGAGGCTACATGCCAGCTGGTCTGGCTATATTTAAAGTGCTTTATTTAGACTGTCAAAGTAGTAGCTATGTTTTTTTACAACTAGTTCAAATGAAATAACAGGGCTCGTCATGGAATGAACTTTTTCAAGTCTAGTGTACAGCAACCTACATCATCCTTACTTGGCGTTGCTTAACATCAGCGTAACAAGACTTTCAGTTCAAATTAAAAAACGTGATCAAATATTGGTAATTAGTATTACATTTTTTTAAAAAAAAACTAGAATCTGGATTGAACTGTATATGTATCCGAAACATACACATGGACAGATTTTGATTATTTTGTACAAAAGTATCAATCATAGTTCCTAATGCATTTATATAATCGATATTTTAAGAGATCATAAGCAATTTGGTTGTGTATGTTTTAGATTTTTTTTAAATTTGGGCTTAGTGTCACAATCAACTGCATGATCATATCAAGACAGGGGTGTTACCCTCTATTCGTAGGAAACTCGGAAACCTGCTATCCACATTAAGCTCTATGGTCTGCCATTACAGAAAGTGCAGGTGAGGGTGATATTGACGAATACATTGTTTTGTCTCTAATGTCGTTTCTCAAAGTCTCTCAGATCATTTTTTCTGCATCACCCCGTGCCTTTGGATTGGACAACACGGTAGTTTGTCTGGTAGCATATTGGTGAAGATTTATGCCCTGCCTAGTAAAACCATTTTATTTATTATACCTAAGTATGCCTCGACTTTTTCTACTTAACACATTCAGATTCCCTGGCGCTGTGGTTCAAGGCACGCGACTTTAAAGCAGAGCTAGATTTTTGTTGTTGGTTTCATCATCATAGGGTGGCATCATCGTTAACGATGGTAGCCAGACAATGGAGGAATGACTCAGCAACTCTATTGTAAAAGTACAGGGAAAAATCTGACAACCGAAACTTTTTCACTTATCATGGTGTAAAACGGTGTCGTTTTAGGGAGGAAATATATAATCGATTATGGATCTAAATTATGAAGCACTTCCTGACTACTTAGAAAGCTGAAATTTTGCATGATGGTAGAGTTTGTTGTAAAAGTACAGGGAAAATCTGAAAAAGTTCTGAAAACTGTTAAACGGTGTCGTTTTAGGGAGGAAGTATACTATATTATGTATATAAATTATGAGGCACTTCCGTACTACCTAAAAAGCTGAAATTTTGCTTACTGGTAGGGTTTATTGTGAAAGTACTGGGAAAAATCTGAAAACCGGAACTTTCGCACTTATCATGCTGTTAAACGGTGTCGTTTTCAGGAGGAAATATATAATCAATTATGGATATAAATTATGAGGAACTTCCCTACTACCTAGAAAGTTGAAATTTTGCATGATGGTAGAGTTTATTGTAAATGTACAGGGAAAAATCTGAAAACTGGAACTTTCGCACTTATCATGGTGTAAAACGGTGTCGTTTTAGGGAGGAAATATATAATCGATTATGGATCTAAATTATGACGCACTTCCTGAGTACCTAGAAAGCTGAAATTTTGCATGATCGTAGGGTTTGTTGTAAAAGTATAGAGAAAAATCTAAAAAGTTCTGAAAACTGTTAAACGGTGTCGTTTTAGGGAGGAAGTATACTATATTATGACGTATATAAATTATGAGATACTTCCGTACTACCTATTACAAAGCTGAAATTTTGCTTGGTGCTAGAGTTTACTGTAAAAATACAGGGAAAAATCTGAAAACTGGAACTTTCGCACTTATCATGCTGTTAAACGGTGTTATTTTAGGGAGAAAATATACTCGATTATGTATATAAATTATGAGGTACTTCCCTACTACCTACAAAGCTGAAATTATGCATGGTGCTATAGTTTACTGTAAAAATACAGGGGAAAATCCGAAAACTGCACTTTCGCACTATTTCTGCTGTTAAAAGGTGTCGTTTTAGGGAGCATATTACAGTGAAGAATCCTGAAATTTTTAATAAAAAAGAATGAAACGTGCTTTGAAACGAATCATTTACAAAAAGTAATGATATCCCACAAAAAACTACCGTTAAAAAAAGGGCCAAGTTCCAGAACTCCTATCCAAAAAGGATTCGCCAATGAATGCAGTGATATTTTGTTTGCGGCCAAGTTATCTTGGTATCAGTATATCAGTATAAAAAGAAACTATTTCTTTTATTAAACCCATTTTCTGAGTTCCTCATTTTGTATGTTTTTAACTGCAAACTATCCTCTAACTTGGCCAGTTTTATGCCATCGGTTGTATGGAATATTATGACTATATTTGTATAGGTACATAATAACAATATAACCATCACAAGGAGCGAAACTGGTCAAGTTTGAGGATAGTTTGCAGTTAAAAACATACAAAATGAGGAACTCAGAAAATGGTTTTAATAAAAGAAATAGTTTAGTACCAAGATAACTTGGCCGCAAACAAGATATCACTACATTCATTATTTTATTTTATTTATTTATTTATTTCAACTTTATTTTTACAATAAACATTAAACAATTCACATAATAAGTAGTTATAATATAGATAAGGGTATTTAAAGTAAGTATACTTTTACATTATTATGGACTGACTAATTTACATATTATATTATTATGTGTGTTGTATTAAATTAATTAAAGTTCAGGTATTTACACCCAATAAGCTTAGAGCTTGAGCTGGGTGAAAGAGTATAGTGATTAAATAAATTGAAAATTAAAAATAAATAAATTGAAAATTAAAAAAGTGAAAATATATTCTTTTTTTTCCCCCCTTTTAGTTAATAGGTAGTTTAATTTTATATCCCCTTATTTCTCATCTTATCAATCCATATTATGTAAAAATATATGTATGTTCAAATATATAATAAGATAATACCATAATAATAATCATATGATTGACATAATATATATAGGTGTTTTTAATATTTTTTCTCTTATTCTGTCTTATGTAGAGATATATTTAATATCTTCATAATTTTTAAAAATCCATTCTTTGGCTACTTTTTTGTGCAGCATTTTGCTGAGGTCTAAATTTCTAATGATTGGAGGTAACTGATTATACATAAGTGCACCACGGTATAGAAAAGAGTTTTTAGAGAATTCACTTTTAACCTGGGGAACTAATATGGGTTGATCAACACGAATGGAGTATGGGGTTTGTCTTGTTTCCCAGATATGAGCACACTTGATACAATATTTTAGAAGCTTTAAAAGGTAAAGTTTTTTTAGTGTTAATAAGTTCAAGTTCTCATACAGGATTATGGCACTTGATCTTCTCTCTCTTTTTAAAATAATTCTAAGGATAGTGTTCTGTGCTCTATCCACTTTTATAGTTTCACTAGCATACGCCTTACCCCATATTACAAGTCCATATTCAATAATTGATTGAATCAGTGCATAGTATAGCATTTTTTTAATATTAATTGAAGCCATGTTTTTAAGTTTAATGAAGATGGATGAGATATAGCGTATTTTACTAGCAATATTTAGTATGTGTTGTTTGAATTTAAGGTGTTGATCAACAAGTATACCGAGGTATTTCACACATTCTTTTCTTTCTATTTTTGGGCAGTTACAGCCTGTAGTATTATCTGAACATGAATGTATGAATATCTCGGATGCTGTTGGTTGTCCAGTATTGGTGATAGAGAATGTGGTGTAGCATGTTTTAGCGGTATTTAATTTTAGGGACATACTGTCAAACCAATTTTTAATTTTTTTTAAATCTTCGTTTGCTATTCTATGAACTTCATCCCATGAATCAGCTTCGTAACATAGGGCAGTGTCGTCAGCAAAACTAAATATTTTGCTCTTGGTATTAAGGGGGAGGGATGATACAAAGCAGTTAAACAGAACAGGCGATATTACTGTACCTTGAATAAGGGAATATTCTCCAAGAGAGAGAGGTTCGCCCAATAGTCCATTAATTTTAACCCGTTGAGTCCTGTCGGAGAGGTAGGATCTGAACCAAGAGAGAGCGAAATTTTTTATTCCTAGTTTTTTTAGGGTCTCGATTAGTTTACTGTGTTTTATAGAATCAAATGCCTTATTTAGATCTAAATATGCCACTAGAGTTTTTTTGTTATCAGCAATGGTTTTATGTAAGTAATTGGAAAAGTTTAGAAGCGCGTCCTCTGTACCTATTTTTTCGCGAAATCCAAATTGGCTGTCGGGCAATAGATTATGTTTATCTAGATATTGGGTAAGTTCGGTTTTGACACATTTTTCTATAATCTTGCTTATATTTGACTGGAGTCCTATGGGTCTAAAGTTATTTACTAGGGTTTTTTTACTCGATTTATATATTGGTGTAACAAGGGCTAATTTACAGCATTTGGGAAAAATTCCATCTTGTAAGGATTTATTGACTATAAATGTTAATGGTTTTAAAATTTCGTTGGCTATATTTTTTAAAGTTACTGCTGTGATCCCGTCTGCTCCCGGTCCAGAACCTCCTCTAAGACTGTTAATATGTTTCAGAACTTCGTCCTCGGAAATGATCTTAAATTTATCAAAGATACTGGTTACAACAGGTTCAATCAGAATATCCCTATTTTCACAGTCAGGTATTGTATTGGCCACACCCTCTCCCACCTTAACAAAGTGAGAGTTAAAAATGTTCGAAACTTTTACGGGTTCCTTTAGTGCGTCTATTAGAGTATCGTTATGCTCTATGTTATGTATGGTTTGCGATTGCCTTTGTCGGTTTGTAATATCATTTAATGTCAGCCACAGCTTTTTTTTATCACCACTAACTTGGTTAATTTTGTTTTCATAGTATTTATCTTTTGTATGTCTGATTATTATATTTAAACCGTTTCTATATTTTTTGTAATATTTTTTCATTCTCTCATTGTTAGAACGCAGGCATTGTTTTGCCAGCTCATCCCTTTTTCTAATGGATTTAACCAGACCCGGAGTAATCCATGGTTTTATGGGTAAATATTTTTTTCTCAGAGTTTCTTCTGAGGTAGCAATTTCGATATTTTTAATAAGTATATTAAGGAAATCATCTGCAATGTTGTCTATGTTATCTTTAAGGTATAGATCTGACCATTCAACTTGGTTTAGTTGATTCTTAAGTTGATTGTAGTCTATTTTCTTTAATGTTTTATTTCTTTCAATATCTGTTTGTTTAAAATTATTTAATTTTATGGCTGCTATGGTACTAAAATGATCTGTAATAAAGCTTTGTAATACATAGCTATTCAGCTCTATACTACTGTGGGAGAAAATGTGGTCAAGAAAAATTGGCGAATCCTTTTTGGATAGGAGTTCTGGAACTTGGCCCTTTTTTTAACGGTAGTTTTTTGTGGGATAATTATTCACAGTAAATACATTGAATTGAAAAAAATATGTGTTTAACCCAAAATGTTTCAAATGTCTTTAACCAAAAAACTTTGAGTTTTTAAAAGAAAAGAAAAACGGCGAAAATGACCTGAATAATGACATGGTTAAAGCACTTACAAGGAAGAAAAAAATAGAAGAAAAACAAGAAAGAACTTGAATCCTCGTATTATTTCTACTAAGATATCAAAGGTTTAACATGTACAAGTACTGTCACATTTATGTACATGGATAGAAGTTTCATAAAAACTCCAATATTTCAGACCTCTATCTATTTACGTCCACTTTTTTACGATTATTATTTTTCCCCCCTATAATGTCAAATTATTATTTATGTGAATAATTTTTTATAGTGAAAAGAAAAAAAAAAAAAACAATCCTCGAAATGAGAAAATAAATTTGCAGAAGCTAACTTCTCTCTGACCTTTGAGATTTTTAATAACTACTTGAACGTAAGATGGAATCTGAGCGAGGACCAACAAAAGAATGTTAAGAGTAATTGCGGTGGCCGTAATCGCCCTACGGGTCTGGGATGAAATACGAGTGTGATTCGAGAAATATATTTTATTACAGTTAATTAATAAATGTTTAATTCGAGAAGCAATAAATTAATTATCTATGAACCTACAATTATTAATAATTAGCAACGTCATTCGATAACTCAAACTGACATTTTCTAATATACATAGGTAGGTTTTAATAAAATAAGTATATTTTGTACCTACTATCCTAGTTATAAAAACAGGATCATTCAAACAAAGTAGGTAGTTAAACTGTAATTTTCAATCCAAATGAGGTTTGAAATTTGTATCCCCCCAAAAACACCACTTCGTGGTTAAAAAAAGAAGAACGCCTCACTCAAAAGAATGCTTATAACTAGCTAAAAAGAAATGATATCAAATTGAGAACACCTTAACCACCTCTCTTTCTGTATCTCTGCACTCCTCTCTGAATTTATTCCTCTTATGTTTATCTTTCTTTATCCTTTCTAGGGGTCATCCCAAACTTGATTTCTCTTTAAATTTACTTGTTGCACGGCAATAAAAAATGGCGGTCGGAGTATGATTTTTCTGAACTTATTTGATTTGAATCGAGAAAATTACACCGCGACCGCCTTTTTATTGCCGTGCAACAAGTAAATTTAAAGAGAAATCAAGTTTGGGATGACCCCTAGAAAGGATAAAGAAAGATAAACATAAGAGGAATAAATTCAGAGAGGAGTGCAGAGATACAGAAAGAGAGGTGGTTAAGGTGTTCTCAATTTGATATCATTTCTTTTTAGCTAGTTATAAGCATTCTTTTGAGTGAGGCGTTCTTCTTTTTTTAACCACGAAGTGGTGTTTTTGGGGGGATATCAGTTCTTTTTGTACAAAAATATAGATTCATACACTACTGAAACATTATGAATAACAAAAGTAAATAAGCTGGGAAAATGTGAATGTACCAAGTTGTCTTTTTTTTAAGATATAGTTTTAATATTATGTATTTGGATCACAGATTTGGCCCCCTGAGTCCCCAAAGTGAGTAAATAATATATAAATTTGAAATGCAAGACCTTCTGATTCTATACTCCACATGATGAGGTTTATCTTTCAATGCTAAATAGACCTCGGAGCCTCCTATGAAGGACACTAAAACACCTGGATTTACAAATGCCAAAGAAATTAATTTGTAATCACCTTATCAAGGTGAGGTAATGAGTTCTCTCCCGTTGACCTTTTCTTACCCCAATTATCTCCGGCTTGTTGCAGGGGTCACCACGAGTATCTCTCCCGGAAATAAGACCATGCTTTTTTACATTAGGCATTTAAGAAAATGAAAACTATAAAATTATCATTTTTATATAAGAATCGGCCTTTTATAAGGATTTTTTTTTAAATCTCTAACTAATGAAAGGCAATGCCTTCCGTGTATAGTAGAGTTAGGTAAAATACATAGTAGGCCATGCCTCAGGAATATAGTAGGGTTAGGGATAATACATAGAAGGCAATGCCTCGGGTTTATAGTAGGGTTAGGTAAATATATAGGCCATGCCTTGGGTTTATCATAGGATTAGGAAAAATTTATAGAAGGCCATGTCTGAGGTCTATATCAATGATTCCTTGGTGTTTCGATTATAATTTTTATGCTAGGTCTAAACTATGTAGGTATAAAATCAGGTAAAAATGCAAGCGACGGGAGACAATTCGGTTTTGATAAAACCATGAGCGGGAGAGAACTCGGTGGTGACGTCCCTTATCAATACCTCACGAGGTATGAGTGTACCCTGGACATAATGGACAGAGAAAAAAAACTTCCCTGAAGGGGATCGAACCCAAGTCATCATGCGTGCAAGCCTAGTATGCTACCCACTTGGCCAAAGTTACTACTTTGTCACAACTTTTAGTGAGTAGCATCGACATTATGAGAGCATATTCATCATATTTTATCTCCATCCAACCATGATTGTCCAAAATCAATCTCGTAATGCCGCCACAGGTCATTGGCCAATTCTGCAACTACTTAAATTTTCCTCGCGAGGGTAATGAGGTCGTCATGAAGATCAAATATAAAGATCGGAAAAACAAAACAACGTTAAGCCCAAATTGAAAATATAGAGCTAAAAAATTTCGTCCCCGCCAGGATTCGAACCCATGCTGACTGGGTGGCAGGTCGAGCTTGCTACCAATAGACAAAGTTGTCTTCTAAAGAAACGGACGGAAAATGAATTAAATTAATACTTGGAAACTTAAACATTAAAATTTTGCAGTGAGAGAGCTAGGTCATCTCGAAAAATACATACTGGCCAAGATCTGACCACTAAGCTAAAGATTCGAAGGTACCTACCCGCCAAAGAAAATGAAAAGGCCACCAGGTGCCACCCAGTGGACCGGATGAAGGAATAAAATCAATAAATTTGGTATCTGCTCATCAAGATCTTTCATTTGATACCACTTAAGATTAGTATTATCCTTCAATTCCCGATTTGGGCTCCCAAAACCCGAGGCCGCCCAAATGGGCCGCCCGCTTATAATTTAGAATTTTTTTTTGGTCCGGGCTCATCTCCATTATATCTTGATCACTTTAGACACCTCACTTAATCTTCAGTGCCAAGTTAAAGACACGAAGTCGGGTCTCAAAGGATCCGTATGAAAAAAAAAACAGAAAAAAAAAAACAAAATTATGAATCTTTTCATGTCTTTTACGATTGTTGGGGGGGTCTCGAAAATAGGGTTCCCGGTGCCCTAGGAAGTCAAACAAAAAGTCAAATCAACTTATTTTTCAACGTAGAGCCCATTTCTTCAATAAAAATCGCAGTTTTTGAAATTCATGTTGCACTTTTCGCTGGCTGAAAGTACATGAAATGCATGGGAACTATGTTTTCCGTAACCTTACACTCTGCCGGGCTGTCTCTTTCTTTGTATAGGCGTTCTTCACACCTCGGCCGAGGTGTTTGATTGCAAGATGAAAGGAGATAAGGGATGGGAAATAGACATGATAAATCTGAAATTGGTTCAGCAATCAAATTTTTGGTTCCGTAAATAAATCCCATAAATGTGACGAATGTGACTTTGGTTTTATCTCTTATGTTTTTTCTCAAATCGTGTATTTAAAGTATTGTATTTAATGTTTGTAGCCAATCTTTACTGAAAAAAGCTAGAAATGAAATTATTACAAAAATTACTATATGCTTTCTGTATTTCTGAATATGAAATGTCTTATCCTATGCTATTGCCATTACCTGATGGAAATGTGCAAGTACGCTGGAAAATATTGATAACTTTGGTTTGAGAAGTCTAGCGAGTAAGATATCCGCCATGTCCGGTGTTATCAACACATTCATTCTTCATAGAGGTCCGGCTGGTCTAGTGTATAGGATGTTTAGTTTTACTGCGTGTACTTTTATTAATACTGGTAAAATAAAAACGGACGGTAATGAAACGGAAAACGTCTTTTTCACGGTAATGTCTTTTGTTCCCATTATTCCAACAGTAAGGCCAAGATGTATTATTATGTGGTCAAAATTCTAAATGGTGGGATAACTTGTCATGTTTCAAGTGAGTTTCTAACAGGCGACCTCTAGATTACTAGTACAACGCCTAGACCAATGAGCTATCGTGATATCTCCACCGGTCGTGTCTTTTTTTAATTTGGGTTTAATGTCGCTTTCAACTGCATGGTTCTATCACAGCAGGGGTGTTACCCTCAATTCGCAGGAAACTCACAAACCTGCTACCCACATTAAACAGCCTGGGTTGCTTTCAACTGCATGGTCCTATCACAACAGGGGTGTTACCCTCAATTCGCAGGAAACTCACAAACCTGCTACCCACATTAAACAGCCTGGGTTAAGCCGGAATGCCAGCATTAATGGACGTTGCTCAACTCCGGTGATTCTACGAGAACCGGTGCATTCAACTCACCATCGACGCTGGTTTGTGTCTTCTTTCGTGAACAAACTATAGTATTTCTCGGACTTTGGTACAAGTAGTTCCTGAGGTTCAGCAGCTAGGAGCAGGACGCGTGCTAAGAGTTTCTTACCGGTCAGTGAGTAGGATGAGGACCAGTTGTTCTGACGGGTGTGCCGAAATGTCCAACACCTCTTGGAACCAGTCTTCGGCCTTAATTGCATTCCATGTTGTCCAAACTAGCCCTGTTTGATGGCCAAATTGTTCAAACATCATGTTTTCAAATGTGCTTTTAAACGATTGGAGCGGAAGTGTGCTCCTAATTGTATTTTATGATGTGATTCGGTTGTTTTAGGATTAATTTGTGAACTTGAATTTTTTTCTTCTTCTTTATCCTTTATTCAATTGAAGCTGGGGAAGAACCATCCTGAAATGGAAGAAAGCCACCTAATTTGGCAATGGCATTGGCATGGATTGATTAAATTAAATTAAAAAAATACCAACAAACGAGACAAATCCAGGGTCCATGGAACTTGAATTTCATAAAAATACACATTTTTATGATCATTCACTTAAAAGCGTTGTGATATGACCCCATCGTGATTTGACCATGCAGTTGAAAGCGACGTTAAACCCAAATTAAAAAAAAAAACTTTTTTTTAAAATTAAGAATGCTAATGTAAATATCAAATAATTGATTTCGCGTTAGTTCTGAACTTTTCACTTCTTCCAGGACTCCGTATTTCATAATCCCCGTACCGCCTGGTTGATACTTTGTTCTGTCACCTAACTTGTTATTTGTTTTATATCGGGCTATGGTGTGAACTATTGTACCTGCTCTCGGCTAATACAAATCATTATGACACAAAATATTCACCACTGATCGTAGATAGACTTACTTCAAGTCACATTATAATTGGGGTGCCCCGTAGTCTGCGACGGAAGGCCAAATGGTTTTTACTGCAAATAGAACATTAGGAGGAAATAGTCGTATAAGGACAAAATCGAGATCACAAGTTGGGAGAAGTGCGTTACTTTCCCCATTTAAAACACACGCAAAATCTAAACTTTAGTCATCAGAGGTATAATAAAAACGTCTATTGATTCCTTTGAATTTAAGATAATTTAAGTTATGTTTCTTTTGAATAGTAAAAATGCAATTTTGAAGAGTTTTAACAGTTGTACAAAAGGATTAAATAGGTTCAGTGCTTGTCTTTCTTGTTTGTAGTGAAAGAATCATTATGAATGATTTTTTAAATTCGGGTGATTAGTATGATTTACGTTAAGACCGATCAGAAATTGAGTCTGACTTCTGAACAGCAAGAAGTATTATAAGGATAAAGAAATGTTCTAGGCGACAAAACGTCAAAGTCTGAACAGAAGGAGGAAAATCCCTTTTCTTCTGTCCATTCGGCGAAATGAAGTGACCTCAGTTTTAAGTGTATGGAAGCTCCGGTACATCATGTTCATGATGCAAATGCAGCAATAATCAACACCAGTGTGTAACTCTATATCCTGCTGGCATTATTGTCGAATGATAGATAAATCACTACAATCACCATGGACTTTCCTGGAACGCCTGATTGCTCACCGAAGTATATCATAGTACAGAAGACTATTATACAATACATATAGAATAGGAGATGTTCTCTGTCACCAGCTCCTTAGGAAAAGTCGTTGCTAAAATTGGATCGCACGCAATCGTAGTTTTCGTTTTTTTCCATTTCGTCCAATATTTGAATTTCTCGTTGTTTTTTGTAATTTTTGGGTACATTTTTTTCCGTTTTGAATGTAAACGTGCTAGCACAGGGATCCATACAACAGGAGTGTTTTACCCTCCTGCTATATATTCACAAATGATAGTACAATTAGAACCTCACCAGGGGACTTTTGGGCCTGGGAAATCGCCATTTGCTCACGAGATATTAGGAATTACAGACTCATACCAATCTTAAATCGGGATTTTTCTCTTAAACTCGGTTCTTGAAGAAGGTGTTGCAAAATTGGGCATCGACGCTGTACGTTATCGTTACTTCCAATCACACAATCGCTCGAAAGATTTGATTGTTGCGTGTTTAAAAGAAATCTGTGTAATTTTTGGGTCACATTTCTCATTCACGTCCAATTTTAATGTATCGTACGCATAGAAAAACATATTCGATAAAAAGTTGCGTGTTTACCAGAAATTCACAGATTTGTTAACATTGTACATACCGATGGCATTGTAGCGTTGAATTCTATGTTGAGTTGTCCTACGCCCTAACTTCTCAAGACCTGTCAAATGTGTAAAGGTGTCAATAGTTTCTAGAAAACCGCTTTGCTGAGTCTCCTGTCAAAAACTTCTAGCAGTGAGTTGATAGATTAAATAGATAGTAAATAAAATAGAATAAAATTGTATGTTTTATATGTATATTGGCAACGGTTGATCTTAAATAAATACTATGAAAACCGTCGGTTTATTGTTAATTCCCGCGTTATTTATCGATGGAACCGATAGAGCGTATAGCAGACTTACAAAGAGTAATTACTGCATGGCATATTGAAGGAGTACTCCTGTGAACATAGGCAGTGGAGGAGAGAAGCAGAGGTAGAGGGGAGTGTATGCTATTCTTACAAAGAGTAATTACTGCATGGCACATTGAAGGAGTACTCCGCGAACATAGGCAGTGGAGGAGAGAGGCAGGGTAGAGGGGAGTGTATGCTATTCTTACAAAGAGTAATTACTGCATGGCATATTGAAGGAGTACTCTGTGAACATAGGCATGGAGGAGAGAAGCAGGGTAGAGGGGAGTGTATGCTATTCTTACAAAGAGTAATTTCTTTTTTTCCATATTTATTTGTAAATACCTATTGTTAATTTTTTTTTTTTTTATCTTTGTTAATAATTTATTGTTGTATGTATTGTATAAAAAATAAAGTGTAAATAAATAAATAATAATTACTGGATGGCACATTGAAGGAGTACTCCGCGAACATAGGCAGTGGAGGAGAGAAGCAGGAGTAGAGGAGTGTTGACGTTCTTAAAAGAGTAATCACTGCATGACATACTAACTATTACACAGGAGTACTTACTCCTGTGAACGTCCACATTGCAGAAGAAAGCAGTCGTATAGGGGAATGTATAACAAAGTTACAAGGAGTCTAGTACCAGAAAGCACTCTCACCCGATGATCACCAAATCTCCCTTTCAACCGTTACTCAACGTCTGATTGGTCAATTGAAGGAAATAACCAATCATGGTACGTTGTATTGAAAGGGAGGTTCCGGTGATAAGGAGAGTGAGAGTAGTATCTGGAATGAGGGCCAGGAAATTGTTTTGAATCGTCGAAAAGGCTAAAAGCCAAGCCAGTCCTTCCAACTTGCATGAAGATGTACAAATCTTATTCAATCGATTCCCATGGTGGTTTCACCGTTTCCGTCTCGGCTACAAGGTGACTACTACTCCAAGCATCATCATAACTCGGCAACATCAGGTACTTATTTACGACAAGGTATTTCATGAGGTTAGCTGAACCTATTAATTACCATCATAAATATTATTAGAATGCCCTATGCCACCTAGGGAGAACAAGATCTATGTGTTTAGCTTCATAAAGGAGATCAAAAAAGCGAAAGAGAGAGAAAAAACGAGAAAAATATCTCAAGAACAAGTGAACCATTGAAAGAAATAGTAGCTTGCTCACTAATCAACCTGGAGCCTGGTAGGAAACCAAAAGTCTGTTATCTCTCTGGGGTATTGGAACGGAATCCACGGGCCATGCATAATGGACAGCTTGGAAATAGGTAGCTAAGTCATTTGATTTAGATGAAAATAATTTCTTCAAGACAAATTACTTCATGTTATTTGGTCAAGCGCGACTTTCTTCTAGGAGCCTGTTTGAATGACTGAGAGCTATATTTTTGTTTTCTTGAGAAGCTTGGTGAGTCAAATTCACCAATCTTTAAAAAAAAAAAAAAAAAAAATGTGTTGAATTCGACTATAATTTCTAGCTGATGTTGTTTGGATATAGAATTCTAGCCTTTTGTGGAGATACATACATTATGTACAGAGGAAGGACCTATTTGACTTCCAGTGCACAGGTTGTGCGAACTCAGGGAAGATATTTAAAAATCCGAATACGACGCCAGCACGGACAAAAATCTCAACGGCGACAAAGTGCCGGGTTTTAGCTTGTATAATATACTTTCTTTATATATACAGTTATTGCTTTATATATTCTTGATTTATATTCTTTATACAGGGTGTCCCACCAAACTTGGACACCTCAAATTACTCGGCCCCTGAAAGAGTTTTTGAAAAATAAAAAATCCTAGGGTACATGGTCTAATTATGCGGTTTCAGTTATGAATTTTTTTTATACAGGGTGGTTCAAAAGTCAGAAATTGAGGTGTCAACTTTCGATTTTTAAATGGATCAACCTGAATTTTATTTGATAATTTTACTTCTAAATGGTTCCTGAGTACTTTTTTAAACAAAAATTTTACATACAGGGTGGTTTTTTTTCGACCAATTTTTTTTCTAAATCTCGAATAACTCAAGTTTGTTTAATTTTTTCGATAACAAGAATAGAGAGTGTTTGTGTAATGAAAACACGCACTTTCAATTGGCATCAATTTTTTTTTATACAGGGTGGTTCACAAGTGAAAAAATGACTTGATTTTTTTTAAAACTGAGTTTTTTTAATTTTTTATTTGGGATTAATAATTCTAACCTAATTTTACACATTTTTTGTTAGTCATATCGAAAAACAAAACTAAAGTGTTGTACAGGGTGAGACATAATTTTTTTGTGACACCCTGTATATGTGCAGTCAAAGAGACGTACAATTAAATAGAAAGAGTAAATATGCAAAAAAAACTTTGATTTTTAATGATATCAAAAAGTTATGGTGTTTTAACTAATATTGTCGCATGGACCACCCTGTAGATATTCTCTTAAACTATCATGTGGGTACTCGAGGTTGTATAAAATTCAACGAAGACTTCGAATCGTGGGGGAAAACAAGTAAAAAACACGAATTTTGAAGCCATTTTCAATTTGGTGTACATACTGAATGATTTTAAAACTAGAATTAAAAAGTAGGTAGGTGTAGACACAAAATTGAAAATGGCTTTTTGAATTCATTTTTTTCTTTCAGATTTAAACTCCTCGTTGAATTTTAGACAATTTCGACTACCCATATGATGTTTTAAGAAAATATCTACAGGGTGGTCCATGTGACAATATTAGTTAAAACACCATAACTTTTTTATATAATTAAAAATCGAAGTTTTTCTTGCATATTTAGTCTTTCTATTTAATTTTACGTCTCTTTGACTGCCCATATACAGGGTGTCACAAAAAAATTATGTCTCACCCTGTACAACACTTTAGTTTTGTTTTTCGATATGACTAACAAAAAATGTGTAAAATTAGGTAAGAATTATTAATCCCAAATAAAAAATTAAAAAAATTCAGTTTTAAAAAAAAATCAAGTCATTATTTCACTTGTGAACCACCCTGTATAAAAATTTTTGATGCCAATTGAAAATGCGTGTTTTCATTACACAAACACTCTCTATTCTTGTTATCGAAAAAATTAAACAAACTTGAGTTATTCGAGATTTAGAAAAAAAATTGGTCGAAAAAAAACCACCCTGTATGTAAAATTTTTGTTTCAAAAAGTACTCAGGAACCATTTAGAAGTAAAATTATCAAATAAAATTCAGGTCGATCCATTTAAAAATCGAAAGTTGACACCTCAATTTCTGACTTTTGAACCACCCTGTATAAAAAAAATTTCATAACTGAAACCGCATAATTAGACCATGTACCCTAGGATTTTTTATTTTTCAAAAACTCTTTCAGGGGCCGAGTAATTTGAGGTGTCCAAGTTTGGTGGGACACCCTGTATATACTTTATGCATAAAAAAAAAAATCGGGAGAAAAACGACCTCCATCCGGCAGGAGCACTTTCTGTTTCAACATCTTGAATAAATCAGTAATTAATAATCCTGCGGACATCATGTGGAAGAAGGCAGATTCAGGATACGACACTTTAATTTGGTCATCTCAGCAGGACAAATGTCGAGTCCTAAATCATGCGACCAGTCAGATGTTATCGTGTGTAAGACTAGGCATAGGCTTTGTCACCTGAGCTCTGGATGCCTCAGGCAACTTTTTTGAAATCTGTTAAATCACGTGAAACGTAAATCTTCTTCTGTTTTGCAAAATTGTACGAGTTAAGGATTAGGATTTGCAATTTGAGTTTTTTGTTCATAACTTACTTTGGTACCGATACTTTTGTACACCATTGATGAGAAAATCATTTTTCTTTTATTAACTATCCATTTTACTATTTATCGAGTATTTTTATTTTCAAAAGGCCGGAAGGATGAAAGCTGAGAGATTCGCCAATGGAATATGTATGTAGATAGAGTTAGTGATTTTAGATTCCTTCCGTAAGAGCAAGATTTGAAGAATTGTTGTAACATTAATTTACTGTCAGCTTTGAATAAGAGAGATTTTCGTACCAATTGTTGCGATATCTTATTATTTTGTGTTAGTCACTAGTGTAAGATTCCATAATTACTCGAAACTCCAGGTTACAAGTCTTAAAAAGTTGTCATATTTGTATTAATCACTTTCGTGATAAGTACCTCAACTACTCATACTCGCTTTAATAATTCTACCGGGACTTGAACCACCGACCTGCACAGGCCACAAGTCCGCCGCCTTATCGATCAAGCCACCATCGAACAAGCAAGCCAAGGTAGGTTCCATGTTACAAGTCTTCTACATTGACAATTGAAATTTTGACGATATTTTGAAACACTTTTATACGTCTAGGATTCAAATTTTGATGACTTACTTTTTCCGACTTAATATTCACATTAGCATGTCTAATATAAACATCATGTTCAAAAAATTTAAGTCATGTAAGAACAAAACATAGCGAAAAATGGTTCTTGTTATTGTTGTAACCAGTGACAGTGTACACCTCGAGGGGAGTGATGGTTGCCAGCTAACTTGGGCTTTTTCTCTATAAACCATTGAGATCTTGGGACACTTCGAGCTTGTTAGGGTTGACCAGTCTGTTCTGTAATGACCTTGTCCCTAGTAAACATCCCCTAGCCACACTCGTTCTCTGTTGTGGTTTAGGACCATGATAAACATAGCTTTGTCCCAGCCTCACTAAGAGTTTGGTTTTCACACCAGCAGTATATTTTTACGGTATTTTTTCAATAGAACCTACTTTACAAACAGTTATACTTTAATAGCTGAAGGATTCTCCCGGTCATGTACCTTCTGAGAGTGAAGTGACTTCTTTGACCATGTCCCCAGCTTACTTGATAATTTATTCACTTATTATGTTAAATACTATTATAGCTTAATTAACTTCTGCTGTTTTTGCCTTTAAAATCAACCTCAGAATCTTGGAGATCCCACCACAGGGACGTGTTTAGGTCTCCTTGTAGGACCTTACGTGTGAGTTCTGTACTTCAGCTATTATAAACTAGGCTATATTCTAATAAAAAGTGTAGACATAGCTTTGTTTTAATTTCATTTTATTGCTTATTTTACTTTTCTAGTTTATCTGATTTGGATGATAATTTAAAAAAAAAATTACTTGATATTTATTTTTTTGACTTACCAAACTTCAAATCAGTTAAAATAGTAGTTTTACCTCTCCAAATTATTTTTTTGTTGTTAAATTTATACAAATTACGAGGACCATACTCTTTCTTATCTTATAAGAATTCTCAACCTTCTTGTGTTCGGTTTAGGGGTGTAAATAGTTGGCTTACAATCTAATGTTGAAATTTTAAGTATGGGCTACTACAATTTGGAAATTAAGCAATGAAGATAATAATAGAATGTATATTCTTAATTTTCGTAAATTCTTTATTCTGTCTGGAAGATGCCACAATATCCTCCTCATAAATTGAAACTTCTGGACCTGTAAGGGCTGTTCCGAGTCTCTACAGATGATGGTTAGGAGATCAATCAATCCACATGACACTTTCTGAATTGAAGTCTGACTTTCTTCAGTAGACCTTAGTCTATTTCTTGGGGCTCAGGTTTTTTTCATTTCTTCTTCAGGCGATTATTTTTCAAAAGCACAAGAAAATGAACGAGAATGATCAGACCTCACTGATTAAACATGTTGATGTTCATTTGGGATATGGTTTGGTGTAGATCGATTTGCCTGATTAGTGATTACTGATTAGAGATTCGATTTGATTTAATTAAGACCAGGTCTTATTTCTTGTTTATGTGCTGGTAAGTGTAAGAGACTCGTTAGGGTTTGCTTTAGAAACAAGATGGTATCTGATGGTTGTGGAAAAATGAAATTTACGTTGATTATAAGTTGGGACAACAGAAAACGCAACTTGCTTACAAACATAGGAAGGAGTGGGAGGGACAATGTTGCCAAATGCAATCGAATCGAAAAAATTTTGCTACCGAATTGTTCAACACAGAATACAAAAACTTGGCGACCCAACTCCCAGACGTACCTACGCACTTTATATCTTATTATTATTATTATAGTAAGCTTTATTAGGTAGAACAAAAATATATACAGTAAAATACAATGAAATTATAAAGAAAAACAAAAAGATACAAGAAAAAAAAAAGAAAAGAGAATGAAGTTAATTTCCTACCTTATTATTCTGCACCTTTTCCCAAACTCACCTTGAGGTCGACATTATTTTCTCGTATTTCGCTCGACTTAAGTTTCAATCTAATCCTCCACTTTTCCAGTATTTTTCTACTGAAGGTCTCCTTGAACATTCCTTTCCACCTCAATTTCGGCCTTTCTCCTTCAGCTTCCAAACTCAAATCTGAAGAGAGCTCCATTTTCTTCTTTCATTGTGCCTTTTGTTCTTCAATAAACTTGGGATTGGCATTGCTCAACCTCTTCCTTATAGTTAATTTTGGTTGAAACTGGCACTCCTACTTCTACATTTTTTACACCTGAGAGCACCAACGATTTGTGATATATTGTCTTTTGACCTGTCAAAGCTGGTAACTCATCTATTTACCTCTCCCGGCAAGGAGACTCAAGAGAACTCCATAATATTGTCAAATAATCTGTAGGTATTTTACACTCTGTGAAAATACCTATTTCTTCGGCAGGCGAACACAGAGTGATACCCACTCATCTCATCCACCCCCGGAAACTGCACTGGAGCTGGAGGAAGTAGGCTTTTATTGGTCCCGCAAAGTTCCCAATATTTTTCTACGCCACTGACCAATCCATGGAGGTTACACTGAATGTGAGCACAACAAAGTTATACACATAATATTTTACACCACTGACAGATCCATGGAGGTTACATTGAATGTGAGCACAACAAAGTTCTACACATAATAAATACCAGTTGTTATCGAACCCTAATGCTCTGATTTACATTTACCACCATGGTCTTGCGTCTGATTACTTCTGATTGACCTGGCATAGCCGGTGTTATAAATCAAACACTACTAAAACACACACCTATCAATCAGACCAAGTCCCGTCTACACAACATTTTAATAAATTCTTTGAGCGGACCGTTCATGACAAGGCTAGTTATGCTGGTCCATGGATGGCAGACCTCTTGATTAGGTTCGTGTAATAGGAAGGGCTATTACAAGGTTCAGAATCGTGCCCCGAGGCTACTAGCTAACGCTTCCAGTTTAAGAATAATTCGAAATTTCATCTAAAAATATATAAGAAAATAACCTTCTTTTTTTGGGTTTCATCTCAAAAGAAATGTACATACGTCTACCAAACTGGTTTTCGGAGTGAAATGTATGGAATGTTTTAAGTGAATTTATTTGGAACAATAATAATATGTCCATTGTACATGCATCATAACGAAAAGTATACATCAGAACGGCTGATTCCAATTCAGCTTATTTGCTGAGGTACCTGGAAATTAATGAAATTTGGAGATGCGTAATATAACTCATTACAGTATGTGACATAATAGTTTTACAAAACCACATACAAGTAAATTAATAAATCCTGACAACGACATAAAAATTTGTTTTAGAAAAAATCAATAATTAAATATCCCATTCATTTTTAATTCAACGATGTAAATATACCTACTTAGCTACTTTTTCCTTTCATTAAGTAGGTCTTACTAAACCTGTTTGGATCTCAAACGCACTACTACCGGATTGTGTGTACAATACTAGACTAGTAAACCTAATAATTATTATAATCAATCAATTCAGATGACATAAAAAAAACATTTAACACCTATCCCGAAGTTACGTATATCATGCATCAATCGTGTCGGGTACCAATCCATTTCCCATACTAGCTCGACTTTGCTCTGATGATAATTTTGGAACTTAGTGTACTAAACGTAGGTTCTTTTTCATCATCATAGGGTGGTGTCATCGTCAACGATGGTAGCCAGACAGTGGAGAAATGACTCTACCACTGTAGCCATACTGGTTCATAAATGTAAAAAAAAGTTGATAGTAAAATTAAGTATCAACTCATAAAACTTTTCCAAGAAATTATTAGTAATGGAAAACTCGTAATTACACGAACCTGTCCCGTAGATTCGACCATCTTGGTTAGTATTTTTGTACAGCATAACCTCATAACTGTATATACAGGGTGTCCCACCAAAGTTGGACACCTCAAATTACTCGGCCCCTGAAAGAGTTTTTGAAAAATAAAAAATAATTACTGTAGTCAAATTGGACGGTTTGTTATAGAACATATTTACTACCCATTAAATAATATACGTTATGACGTTTTTATCACTATCTAATTCCAAGATTCCTCCATGTACTTTTCCATTACCTACAATCTCCACAGCTTTTCATTAGGTACGTCCAAGTTCAAAGCTTTCTATTACCTTGAAAGTTCAACTCTTTTGTATGAGTATGTCATGTAATAATAATAATAATACTCTTTAGTGGAAGATAACCGTACCTGGCGAGGTTAATGCTCAAAGCATTTTCTACCACCTATCCCCAAGAGTCATATGTATGATACTTTAAATGCACAATACCAATAAACTATCTCGTTTGAATGGCGATCAACGTTCCAAAAGCTTCTTAATCAAAAAACTTTCAATTGCCATTCAACGAGGAAATGCTGTGAGCATTATGGGCACTATTCCTGATGGCTTGCATTTCAAAGACCTGTTTTATATTTAAATATATAAACTCAAGTTTTTTTACTGCCAAATAATTACCAAAAAAAAAAAAAAAAAACCAATAGGTACAGCTATATCCATTACCCCGGAGTATAACGCTTATTTGATCTAGAGCTTTCTCTTAGGTACGTCCAACCTCCGAAGCTTTCTATTAGGGAACCTCCAAAGTTCAAATCTTATGTACGAGTATGACATGTAATAATAATAACCCCGAAGTATAACGCTTATGCGATGCCTATCTCATGTCACATAATCAATAATGTTACCACATGGCACACCGGATACCATGGGCAATTATCTTTCAGTACCAAACCAACAGGGGCGGATGAAGCAAGCATTATATGTTATCTTAAAGTTTTTCTTAAAGATATATATTATCTTAAAGTTACATATACATATGTATGCACTTGCACATACATAGATATTTTAATGGGGAATCTGTGGCATTCCTGTGTATCACGGGTTCTTTAATTTCGTAGTTAACATTACGAAAATTTTGTCGAACGCAACCGATATCTCATTTCAGCTCAAAATTCTTCAAAGCTCTCCAAACTGTCCTAGGGAACAGCAAAGAATGTTATTCAATCAGCCTTATTTTTTTGCACGCTCACCAGAAATTTGAAAAGTTCAGACAGAATTTTTTTTATAAATGCATCCACAGAACATGTTGCCTCAATCGATGGGGGACTATTTTAACACGCCAGTTTCCGAAGGATCATGGAAGCTAAGAAGAATGTGTTATGGAAAAGACTAAATACAAAATTGCTTATAAAACAGCTCAAAATAGCAATAAAGTTGAAAAATGCAATAATTCCTGTTATTTTTCAGCAAACTGTAGCTAAAATCTCAAATACAAAATATACTCACCCGAAGGTTTATTGTCCTACTAGAAGAGCAAACTTCCAAAGTCCTTGGTAGCTTGTCTAAAGACATTATGAAGTAAAGTTTATTTCAGAAAAAAGAAGCTTACCTAAATAAATCCTTTTACTGAAAGTCCTCCAATGCCAGCCCTGATGGCAAAACCAATTCAAAAGATACCTATCAGATAACCAAGTGATAACAGTGTCCTCTGCCCAGATGATCTATTTACTGTCATTAGGCATTCAAAAATAATAGATACATTCCTAGATTCGTCTATTTAAAATTTTAAATTGAAATTCTTCTAGGTTAATTGAATTTAGAAGAGTTTCAATAGACTCAGGTATTGATTGTAGATTAGCATCGCCAGAAGATGCCTCGTGTTCGCCTTATCTGCATTTCAATCAAATGGGGTACGTCCAAAAGTTCTTGAGTTTTTTTTTTTTCATAAGTAATTCTAGACTGTAAATTGTTTTGGTGTTATCTAGATGGCAGCCTTGATGAGTCCATGTTAATGTTTCTATTAATTTTAATATCCAACATGTTTTACATAACATTATTGAGCTCAAGTGGACATGTTTCAAAGTGTCGACATTTCAAATAGCTTCGTATAAAATGTAGTGAAGAGTTGAGGATTGCATGTAAAAAATCTAGCTTTTAATAATGAAATCTTCTTCTTTCACTTTGCCTTTTACCAAACCTACTTGGGGTCGGCATTGGTCAACCTCGTCTTCTTGGTTGTGGTATTAGTTCTGGAACTTTAGCTCAGTGGTTAAGGCGTCTGACTGATAATCCAGAGTTCGCGGGTTCAAAACCCAGCCGGGACATGACAAGTTACCATCCCATTTGGTATTTTGACCACATAATAATAGTAACGTGAAATTTAAATTCATTCTGTACTTCTCATATTGAAGAAGTAAATATACTCAATCACTACTTACCATAAGTAATCCAAGTAACATGAGCCGAATCTCCAACTCGAAGGGTTAACTCATATAGCTTAATAGAAAACCATTCTCTCATCTCTTATCTCATTGTCTAGAATTTTGATAGTAATAATTGCCCAGGAAGAGACATAGTAGAGGAGGTGACAAAGTTTAACCTAATATTGGCGCCATGGGATACACGGGACATTTGGTATAAATATACCGGGTCTAGTGTCGGAGAAGATTATAACATGAGCCAGGTTCAAATCCCAGTGTAGTCGGAATTTTTAGTTCTGCAATTTAAATGATAGTGAGTCTAACATTCATCAAAAGAGAACCTACATCCACTAATCCAGATATCAGGTATAAAGTACTGCAATTTCGTTCGTTTTAATTCTTCCGGGTTGGGGCAGACTTTTAGAAGAAAATTCTGTTCCCTCCTAACCATGCGCGGATATAGCTCTCTTGTACTGGGGGGGCACAATCGCACAATATACCTAACTAGCAAGCCGCTTCGCAAGCCTATCGCACGCACACACACTCACAAATTTAATGTCAATATTTTTTGTGTCACCCATCCATTTCTTGTCCTTACTGGAGCTCAAGAATGGATCATCAGAATTTCGCGATCAATATGTCAAATGAAGACTCCAACCCTTGCAAAAACATTCTCGCTTTGAGTTGATAGGTCGTCAGGACAAATTTCGAGAAAAATGTCATTCAGGTCAAAAAACGTAAATATATACTTTTTGTTTACCCATCCATTTTATGTTCTTACTCAACGTAGCTCAAAAACGGCTCATTTGAATTTCGTGATTGATATCTCAAATGAAAACTTGAACTTTTGCTTAAAACTTTCTCTTTTTGAGTAGATACGCCGCCGCCGTGGCGCCGTCACGATAAATTTTGAGGGGAAAAAAAATTAATTTCGGTCGAAAAATGTGATTTTTTTTGTGTCACCCATCCATTTTTTGTCCTTACCCCGTGTAGCTGAACCCTAGCTAGAGATTAGAGATATATTCCCTGATCCAAATGGAGCTATAGGTAAAATTTCATATTTCTCGGACAATCTGTGTGGATTTGACAACTTTATTATTCAGTTATTTCTTATTGGTCTTAGAATCGGGAATTATTTTGGGTCCCGTGCCCCCCTAGCTTATTGAGATCTTTTTTTTTACGGAATTAGTCTTAGAATTGGGAATTATTTTGGGTCCCGTGCCCCCCTAACTTATTGAGATCTTTTTTTTTTACGGGATTAGTCTTAGAATTGGGAATTATTTTGGGTCCCGTGCCCCCTAACTTATTGAGATCTTCTTTTTAACGGGATTAGTTTTAGAATTGGGAATTATTTTGGGGCCCGTGCCCCCCTAACTCATTTTTTATACGGGGTTAGGTATAATGAAATTTCAGAAACACCGCTTACCGAAAAAATCGCTTACCCTATATCCGCGCATGCTCCTAACTCGTTAGGCTGGCATTTTCGGCCCTACCAAGACAAGGTGAGGTTAATGTGAGTAGCTCATACGTTTCCCAGCGAATGGAGGGTAAAACACCCGTCCTGACTACTTCAAATCAGGACGTTAAAACCGAATAGAATCAACTGGTCACAATAGATGCAAATAGAGGCCGGTGACTCTCTTGTGAAACTCCAACCAGTATATAATAAAAAAAAATACTAGTAAATTTCTGATTATAAAAATAGCTATTTCTCATTTTAAAATGGCTTTCAGTAACATAGCTGATGGATTTTGTCTCTCTCCACAGTTTCAAAAACCCAAGTCTCAAATTATTCGTCACTGTTTTACAAATAACCCATTATTAAATATTCTGGTTCCCACAGGGACACAATGAAACAATAACTATTATCAAAATCATTACTATCACCATTTGGTGGTATGTGGTTACCACAAAGTAATTTTATCAGGGATATTAATATGATCATTATCGTCGTGATCATTAATTAAAGTTATGATATTCGTGTTAATCACTTTCGTGATGTCACAATATTACTCAAATTTATATTGTTGAAATTTTACTGAATTTGGAACTCGAACCAACGATCCCCAGGTTACAAGTCCGCCGCTTTATCGATCAAGCCACAATACAATTTCCATCAACATTACCAGCATCATCATCATGGTACAAGGCCTCGTTTTAGATAGCGCTCTCTCATTAACTCATAACCTCCCTTTTAACTGCACTCAAATTGGGTCAGTTGAGTAGACAAAACTTCTTATTAGGTTCTGATTTGGGGATTTCGAGAGAGAGAGGCCCTTTGTGGAATGAGGCCCTTGTTCCAGAAAACTCTCTCACTCTCATAATCCCCAAATCTCCCTTTCAAATGCACTCTGATTGGGTCATTTGAACAAAATTTTGATATTTCAAAAAAAAGAGATTTGGAGATTTTGAGAGGGAGGGTGCTTTCTGAAATTAAGCACTGACCCTCGTTCCGGAAAGAACCCTCACTCTCATAATCCCCAAATCTCCCTGTGCACCGTCACATAACGCACTCTGATTGGTTAGTTCATTCAAATTACACAATCAGAGTGCGTTGTGTGACGGTTGAAAAGGAAATATTATTAATATTAATTACACTCTTTAGTGGAAGGTAACCACCAGGCGAGGTTTATGCTCAAAACATTTTCTACCACCTAACCCTCAACCCTCAGAGTCTTATTATTATGTGGTCACAAACTCAAATTAATGAGGAAAATTCGTGCACTGGGTGGGATTCGAACCAACGGATCCCTACGCTACCTGGGTTACCAGACCAGCGCGTTAACCATTTGATGTGGGGGTGTGGGGATTATGAGAGTGAGAGGGCTTACTGTAATGAAACCTTAGTGTGTGGTTTCTAAAAAATATTAAAATCATCAGAGTGTTGTTGTGAGGTTACCTTAGCACTTCTAGTAATGCTTGAGAGTGTTTTTTTTTTTTTTTTTTGAGGTTACTAAAATCGTTTGGAAGAAGATTGTCCAAGTGTTTCTTTCAGAACATTGTGTTTGTTTGTAGATCCATGGGAATATGACAGAATCCCGCCCTACTCTCAGTCAGACCTCAGATAAAGGATTTCAATTATGTCATTATGTTTCAGCACATAATTAATACCTTTCACACGATTGTCACCTAATATCTGTTGTCCTTTCTTCGGAACGTGGTTGGTCTTTCTGTGTGTATGATAAATGTCGAATAGGTTTGAATGGGACAGGGCGACTAAAAAAGCAGGAACCATTGTTTACCTTTACATTCTGTTCTAAAATAATAATAATAATAATATCGCCTTATTTATACAGCCCGGTTAGGATTGTTACAAGTCCCATTATTCCAGCAGTAAGACCAAGACGTTTAAGTCCTATTATGCCTGTAAAAATCCCGAATGGGAGGATAACTTGTCATGTTTTGGCTGGGTTTCGAACTCACAACCTCTGTAATCTGCAACCTCTGAATTTACCTTTAGCACTGAGCTACCGGAGGAGACAAAATGTGCTGAAGCCAGAGTAATACAGTGCCAGCCTTTGAATATTAAAGCCAATTTCCTCCTTGTTTATAGCATATACGTCGTTTGGTCAAGGAACTAGTCTGGTTATATCTAGTCATAATCAAGAAGTATAAAAAGTGTCTATTATTACTTTCAAAGGCGATATCCACGGACTGATCAACTTACCCCTACAGGAGATAATCCTAGGTAGCTAATTTTACTTTTGATGCTTTAAAAATAACTTTTAAAACTTCAAAATAGACTCAATACATCATCCACATACGAAAAACCGTTTCAGGCACAAAGTGCCGGAAGCTATTATTATTTCCCATGGTCATTCCTGAATCACCCCCTTTGTACATTGCCTATGAAGTCTGTTACTGTTATCTTTTTACTGTTGTCTGTTACTGTAGCCTATAAAGTAAATGGGACTTGTAAAAAATATTAACTGTTGCTGTATAGATTCCTGAATCGACCGATAAATTTCCTATGTTATAGGCAATATCAACAAACTGTCAATATAAGGGTTCCTGAATCACCCTGTACTTGGATTGGCCTGTATATTTCCTATACATGTAGGTTAGATCAACTGTCACTGTAAGGGTTCCTGAATCACCCTGTACATGGATTTGGCCTGTATGTTTCCTATACATATAGGTTAGATCAACTGTCACTGTATGGGTTCCTGAGTCACCCTGTACATGGATTTGGCCTGTATGTTTCCTATGTAGCTAATATCAATTAGTATTATGAAAGCCAATCCACGTCCCACGCAGCCACAGATCGTTTCATTCATTCTGCAGTTTCCGTTTCTCGCCTCGATGTTGAACCAGAACGGTGGTGGCGCGGAACGTCAAGAATCGAAAGTGCAATACTTGATAATGTAGTGATAGACTTACTGTGGTGCAGTAAGAATTTTTTTTACGATTTATTTTTTTATTTCTATGTATTTGACAAAGATAAATTATTATTACAATAAAGAAAATGAAAAAAAAAATTAAATCGCAACAAAAAAAAAAAATTATTTTTTTTTACAAAAACGAACACAATACTTCCGATTTCTAATATTAGAAATTTCTCGGAAGTAATAATAGGAAGGTATACCCGTCTTCAAAGTTAAAAACTATGAAGAACACGGGGATGTGATCAACTGTCAATTTTTTATTGTAATAGTTACTTTCCGTGTCCAGCAAGTCTTAGTGTTATGTTATGTTGGTGGAAGGATTGATAAGTGCATTGAACACTTCAAACCGACCTCAGTAGCTTGATCGATAAGACGGCGGACTTGTAACCTGGAGGTCGGTGGTTCAAGTCCCGGTTTCAGCGTAGATTTAGTTAAGCGAGTTTGAGTATAGTTGTGATATCACAAAAGTGATTAACACAAATATGATAACTTTTATTTATAAGCATTGACTGTACTTTGGAGTCCTGGCTGAATTAGTAAAGAATAATAGAAATACAATTACCTCTCTTTTTTCTTGGCTTTTCGCTCCTCCAATTTACGTTCATTATTAGTCTCGAAGTCATACATTATAATGGATAGGTACTTGTATATGCCAAAGTATATAAAAATATAGTTATGTATAGACGTATATGTATAAAATGCATATGTACACCATAATATATGTCATTTTGAGGTGGGGACTCCGTGTTTCTGATTGGCCAAATCGGTTGGGAAAAAATTAAACAACCTCTCCTACTTTGTCGAAGCTAACAGATTAGTAATACAATAATTATGAACCTCATTTACATTACATAAATGATTATGTAAGGTACCAGGCCCATTTATCGCCACCTTAAGCTTCTTTCATTTTTGAATTTTTTTGTGTTATAGTTTTTTCTGTAAGGATTAAAGTAAAACCTAGAATATTTAGTTGTTTCTTAAATCCAAAGATTATTTAAAGCAAAATTAATCCTGAAACCGAAGGAAACATTTTTTCTCAGATATCCAACTTTGGCGATATTAGGGTACAGTGTATCCTAATATCGCCACCTAGGTGACGATTTTAGGACAGATTAATAATAGAGTAAACCTTAAAGCACAGATTAATAATAAAGAGTAAACCCAAAAGAAACAATTAAAGACACTCACATGCAAGTAGTAACCAAAAAACTGAATTAATTCAAATTTGCTTACCTTGCAATATTATAAAAGCCCTTGTTGAAAATGAAATTGATTTTTTTTATTTTTTCATGGGCACTCACGGTTGTTTTGAAAACAACGAGTAAACATTTAAAGATAATTACACAAGATGCTCATAATGAATGGCGCCAATTTTAAATATCTACTGAGATAAGGTGGGATGGCGAAATTAGGACCATGGCGATAAATGGGCCGGGTACCTTACTACCTATGTAATTATGTATGTCGCTGTGCAGAGATTAACATTGCGTAATAAGTTACACAAGTCGAACGACATACGTCTTATAAATAAGAAGTCCACCGACTAGCTGACTCTGACAGCCTCTGACCACTGCATGCCATCTAGGAAGTTAATTTTCTTCTCGAAAAAGTCTATAGGGAGTAAGGGTATTTACATAATAATAATACTCTTTAGTTGAAGATAATCATCAGGCGAGGTTGATGTTCAAAGCATTTTCTACCACCTAACCCTCAGAGTTCCATTATTATGTGGTCATACATACTCAAATTAAAGAGGAAAAATTCATGCATTGGGTGGGATTTGGAACAATGGATCCCTACGCTACCTGGATTACCAGACCAGCTCCTTTACAACTTGACTACCAATATACATTTAGCACGTGTCAAATCGTGTCCAGATTAAAATAAAGTATAGTCTATTAGTAATATAGGATGCGTAGATTGCGTATGCGTAGGCCCGTTCAGCAATTTTTCATACTAATCAATAGATTTTCTTTAGTCTACGGTGATTGAACATTTATAATGCGATAGTTGAATCTGTGTCATTCATGAGGACATTGAGACCTTCCATTCAATACCCCACTCGATAGGTTTTAATTAAAAACTATCAACGGTGATTTCACATCGTGCTCAACACATTTTTGTATCATAACTTGATAATAATATTATTTTCGTGTGAATCTTAAAATACTAAGACTGTCATTCGCACGGAAAAATACTCTTTAAGTAGACAAAAAATCTTAATATATAAATGTCAAAGACACTGACCACTCACTGACTGATCATCGCTCTACAGCCCAAACCGTAAGTCCTAGGAAGCTGAAATTTGGTAGGTAGCTTTGTCTTATAGTCTAGATGTGCAATAAGACGGGATTTTTCGAAATTCCCACTACAACACCTGCCATTGGCGAAAAAGGATTTTTTGCTTTCACGGCCATGCCTCGGCCCGCAAAGCGGGCGACAGCCCTCTTGTACATAAATAAACACAATTCTTTGCGGTATTATAACGCAACTTTAGATGTTAGGACAGAATCACAGAACTATTCTATCACTTTTTATCTTATTTGGCAGTTATCCACATTCACATCAAAGCAGCGACATATTTTTCCTCACGAGGAGAGTGATCCCTGTAACGTCTTAGAGCCGAACATTCTGACTTCGCCGGAATTCGAACCCTGATCATCTGAGAGCAAAACGAATGCGCTGACCACTTTTCCATATATTATCGTAATTAGAGAGATAGCATTTCTGGAAACTATTATTATTAGTCGCAACACAGAATTCCTTAACAAATAAGAAATGACCAAGGGCCCATTGATTAGGAAACTCTGTTCAAGAGCTTTTATTCTTAAGGGCGGCTCTAAACCAGTTTCCCAAGAGAATCTTAACTTTTTTCTGGTGTCTTTAAAGGGTGTCTCCAAAATATTTTCAACTCGGACATCCTATAAAAGCAATAATAGACCTTCAGAAAAGCTGCCAATGCATTTAAATTTAATTAACTGCCTCATTGTTGTAAATTGCCCCTGTCCTCGTAATTTAACTGCAACATTTGACTAATTTTTGGTTTGGCCAGAGGCAATGGCGCGTGGAATGCAATGGTTCTCGTAGGTTCAACGAAGTTAACGACCAGCGAGGTGAAGACTTCGTGATGCGGGCATTTCGGCCAACCCCAGGCTTGGTAAGGAAAATGTGGGTGGGAGGTTTGTGAGTTTCCTGCGAATGGAGGGCAATACCCCCGTCGTGATATAAGTAAGCATGCACTTTTTTTTGTGTGAAAATTTGGGAATTCGAACACTTAAATAATGAATAAACTGCCGAAATAAAAGGGTCTTTCCGGACTTTGAAGGTAACCTAAAGTAATTGACCTAAATTAAGCGTCATGTTTTTTTTTTTTTTTTTTTTTTTTTTTTTTTTTTTTTTTTTGATGCATCATATCAAATTATATATTTTATTAAACATAAAAAACATTACTCAGTACATCATCATTTGGGTGACAACCCAAAACACTTGCAGCATTGCCTCGTTGAACTGCAAGGCTTATCTGTTGCAGCAAATAATTTCCCGATCTTGGGTCTCCAGTCTTTTTTACAATGGATCTTTTTAGTTCTTCTAGCCATTGTTTAGCTTCTTTACAAATCGGCCCCATTGTTTCAATCGCAAAAGCTTTCAAAATGTAATTCTGTCGTTCTAGATGGAGATATTTTCTATGTTTATTTACACATGCTCTCTCTGCGGCTGCTCCAGCATTACATTTGGTAAGCGGAAGGTTTGAGGGTGCTAGGGTATCGCTGCATGTAGCATCCCATACCAAAATCTGCCCGTTGGACCATGGCACGATTGTAATTCCATCGGGTCTAGATATATTTTCAGGACATAAACCCGGTGGTTCCAGCTGACAAGGAATATCGATCAGTGTGAGGGTTCTTTTAATTATGTCATTCAAGCTAGCATGGCGAGGAAATCTTCCTGTACTTTTGTGGCAACTCAAAGGATGGATGGCTCTTTCGTCAACAGTTTCACCGCAGATGCAAGGATGTGGCCTACAAAGGGTAGAGCCTAGCCGCAGTCCTACACATATCCGGAATGATTTACTGTCAACAAAAGTGCCAACTTGTTTGGAAGGAATCGCTTGTAACCATGCTCCTGATTCTGGTTCTTGGAGAGCTTTGAAGCGGGCTTTATCTTCATTTGCAGAAAAAATTAAATCTTCTTCAACAATTTTTTCAATAACAATATCATCCCAGCTCTTCTGATTCGATTGAATTTCAGGTGTTTTCTGAAATTTGATATTCCATTCATCATAACATTCCTTTTTAAAATGTATTGTGTTATTGAATATTGTTAATCAATAAGACGATGTGGAAGAGGAACGCAGGTGAGTGAGAAGTGACTTGAGACAACCTGTATATTTTTAATATTAATTTTCAGCTTCTCTTGTGGAATTTATTTTTATTTTTCCTTTGGTCCTGCGGGTCATTTTTTTGGGGGTGATTTATTGTATTTAGGTTTACATCTGTGTGAGGTTTACAATTCACAAAACTACTAGTAATGGACAGATAGTGAGAAAAAAAACGCTTTCATTAATTATACCTTTTCACTGTACCTGTATATAAAAAATTGTAAATAAAGATTGATCAAACTTGTTGAATAAAACGCTTTTCTTTTTTTTTCTTTCTTTTTTAATACAAAAGTAAAAGTGAAAAGTCCGCTGGCCAAACCTGGTTTGGAACGGCTGGCCAGAACGTCTGCACAGCTCTGGCCTCATAAAACGCTCTGGTGTCTCGTGCTCCCCTCGGGCACTTGGTCTGCAGGATGTTGGATGCTGGACACTCCTCTAATGGCACTGCGCTATTGTAATTATTGCATTAGATAAAGTTCAATTACTTTATATTGGACAAAATATTGGCCTGTTCTTCTGTTGGACTGTTCAGTTCCCGGCGTTCTTAGTGACTTTTTTGAAAAATGAAATAAGTAAAAAAAAAAAACGTTATCATATTTGTGTTAACCACTTTCGGGATGTCACAACTACTCAAACTCGCTCTACTAAATCCTCGCTGAAAACGGGACTTGAACCACTGATTGTTGACCAAATATAAAGTATATTACTGACAGAATGATGTAAGGGTTTTGAATGCAAGATTATAATGACGGCGTGATTGACAGGCTTATCGTCTTGTATAAGTAGGTATAATGATAATAAAATTGAAAAGGATAACTGATGTATGGAAGATTGGAGTAAATAAAATAAAGCAAAATGTACAAAGTTACAGCATAAAGTGGGAGACCGGAATTACAAAATAATTATAAATAAGAATTCATAATGTTCTTTTTTTAAAATAAAAAAAATGTACAATTTTTTAGTAAAAAAAAAATTGTTATTCATTTACTGTTGATTGTTTTGTAGAAAAAATAAAGTGTAAATAAATAAAAATAGAGTGAAGTTATTATATATTATGTAGGGAAGAAAAAAACTAACCAAAACTATCAGGAGATTTAGAAGAAAAGAGAATGAGAATAGAGAATTCGCAAAACCGATGGTAGTGTGGAGAAAACTTACAAACCAGAAACCAAAAACCTTTTCTTATAAATTATCTGAATTATCACTCAGGTTTAATTATTAATTTTGGTCAGTAAAAATTGTACATATTTAAAAACTCTTATCCAGTTTGGGTTGTTTTGGAATTGCTGGGAATAAGCAGCATCACGAGGGTTTGAAGTGTTATCCATCCAAGTCTTGGCATCGACACGTTGCTTAACATCAGTGACATAATATATCAAGAACAGTCAGTCTATTATTTATATATTTTGCCCAGTTGCAATGTTAAGGCACCTTTCATGTCCATTGATTCTATTTAGTTTAAAGTCCTGATTTGAGATAGTTAGGCCGCTCATTTATGGATGTAAATACGGTTGTTAAAGAATCACAGCCAAAGAACGAAGAGTTGCTCTGAACTGATGCTCTCCCATCACCTTAGGTCACAAGATGCATAAATATCCTGTTCCTCACAGTCGAATCAATTGCAGAACAAGAGACAATTTGCACATCCACTAAATAATAATAATAAACATGTCCTACCATTAGAAAAACATGTCCTAACATATCCAATAATAATAAAATGCATTGATTAGAAAATTCTATTAAAGAATTCAGAACAGTATTTATTAATTTCAATCTTCTATCTGTAATGATATCAATTTGTATAAATTTATGTATGCATTGGAAACAATTTAACTTCTGGTTTTTATCGGCAGATTCCTGGAGATAGTTTACTGAGACGTCTTGTATCTGTGTGTTATGTTTCACATTATTTAGAGCCTTCTGCATAATTATGGAGATTTGAAAATGTTGCTTGTATTGGACTGATGTGTACCATACTGTGCCAACATTGTAACATTGTCATAGAAATATATTAAGAAGTAAGGTATATCTGTGCATGAGTGGTCGAGGCGTCGCGTCGGTCAGGTAATCCAGAGGTCGCGAGTTCAAAACCCAACCGGGTCATTTCAAGTTATCCTTCCATTTTTATTTTGAACACAAAATGTCCTTACTGCTGGAATAATGAAACTCATTAGTCCTGGTTAAGCAGTATAAAAGGACGAAATTTATTGGTACTATCATCACTGGTAAGATATTGGTACTTTCAGTTAAAGTCTTATCACAAACAAACAGACTACACAAATAAAATTACGTAAAAGATATGGTTTGAAACCAAGTCACTCACAACTCACAACGTTGGTTAATGAGTTGTAAACAAGTAAAGTTTTAGAGATATCATATTATTTGTGTTAATCCCAATCACTCAAACTGTGTTTGCTAATTTTTTTTACCGTATTTGGTGTTCGAGCCACCGACCTTCATCAGGTTACAAGTACTCCGAATTTTCAATCAAGCTACTGAGGTTGGTATAGTTACTAACTTTCCTCGGAGGTATGAGAACGAATGAACTTTGTTGATTTTGCGTTTTTAACTGACAAAGAAGAGAAAATGGATAAGAGACGGAGAAGAGAAAGATTTTGGTGCATTTGGCTCATCCACTAATGAAAACAAATTAACAGCCAGCGTCGATGACGTGTTGAATGCACCGGTTTTCGTAGGATCACCGAAGTTAACCACCCCAACCGAGGCTAGTGAGGTTAATGTGTGTAGTAGGTTTTTTGAGTTTCCTGCAAATGCAGGGTACCACCCCGTCGTGATTATAAACTACACCCTGTATAGGTAGTACCTATATGTGGAAAAAAATCAATCTATTTCGTTGTGTGTGTAAATGAAATGAATTATGAGATCCCATGTTTTCAACGCACAGAGATAGACCACAAGGTGATGGGCCATCCGTGGTCAGGTCATCAGTTCTCAGAGATAAATCATCAGACGTTCAGGATGACGGGATCACAATATTGTGATCTCTATGAGCTAGCTAGAGGACATGCATGTTGCAATATGTTCTTCTTTGGTACATACGGTTTAGGCTAGTCTCGTTACATACTTCTTAGTTCAGTCGAATGAGGAAAAAAAATACGAATAGATTTTTCAAATGCTCATTGAGAAATTTAATCGTGAGAATTTAGCCACAGAATAAAAAGATCATTCGGCAAAAGAATTTTTTTTAAGTTTTTCAACGTACTACTTAATTCCGATTGATGGTTTGTAATGAAATTTATAATCTGTCATGTTAGCAGTTGTATCAATGAAAAAGTATTAATAATACCGATTGTAAGGAAGCCCAGATCCCACGTCTACTAGGCTCCTTTCTTGTCCATGAATTCTATCTGGTTTTAACGTCCTGATTTGAGTTATTCACCTCCATACAAAGGGACAAACAATGGTACACTGGTCTTTTGCATTCATGCAAGTATTAGTACAGTATCCACTAGAATAACCACTTTGAAAGTAACTTTTAGTCAAAGAGCCACCCAATACCCATGGCCCATCCATAGCCAGCTACAAAACGTACAAAGAGAACTCGCATCAACGCATTCATTCAGATTTTACGATTTTTATATCCGTTGCCAAATCGATTTCGTTTCAGCGTCCTCGATGGAATCAATTTTCCATAGGTTCAACTAGGAAACTAGTCGCAATCGACCGCTTGATAATCTTGATATGAACCTAGCCTCGTAGGAGGATAGCACCGATTGCCCGAGGCAGTATACTTGGCGCCTATTTGGATGTAAGAACTTGATATGCCCACACGAGATTCATTCATTGAGAAATTAATGGCTTGTACAGTCGGAGATCTCAGAGACGTGAATCTGTTGACTTTTAATTTATTTGGACAAAATATGTAATTAATTATGCACCTTGGGCGATGCCAACTACTGGTGAAACGCTCGTTGAGATCATTTTTTGATTTTGGTTTTCAATCAAACTGGATGGTAGGTGATATAATGGCTGCGGATTTCATGAACATCGATTAGCAAAAAATCTCACTTTTAAGGGGGGCTTTCGGTGTTTTTTGGGGTCACATCACGACGCGAGTTTTATGTATAATTCAATAATCATCTCTCTCCGTTGTTCAGATTAAACTCATGCAGCCTAAAAGCCAAATAAACTAGTCACAACAGAAATAAGGCAGATTGTTCCTCAAATCGGAGTTTCAACCAATCACAGCCTACTACAGTATGACCTGACGGATATTCTGGCTTATCTGTATTCTTCCTATTTTATAATTCGGCCCTACGACAAACATAATTTTGTGAGAAGATACAAAATGTGGCCATTAATCATAGTAGTTGTTGGCCATAAATATATTGATAATCTATTTTATACTCAAAATTAGTCATATAAATTCATATAGGTAATAATAAATACTTACTTAGATTACAGTAAAACACAAGCGCAGGCATCTCTTATTTTTCAAGTTTTTCTTTTTTTTAAAGTTGTGAAAAGTTGTTGAAAGTTGTGTGTCTGCAGAAAGTATCACTGTATTAGTATCTTCTTATACTTTTTACTATGTTAGTAAAGAGTTCTTTATACATGAACATTGTACACAGGTCTAGTTGGTGCACTATGCTGTATAGTGTATATACACAGTGATGTATTCCAGAGACTCCAAAGAGTTAGAAGACATAATTTAAAAACGGACATCTACATATCTGTTAGAATTGTTGATTTGTCAAGTCTGAAACAGTCTGTCAATCAGGATACTAGAATATTACATGTCTCCTGAGTCTGGCCTAGAGATGGACTGTAATCTTCTATCGATCTTGGAAATCCTCGGTCTAGATGTTTTATAGAGCTATCACGTCAAAATAAGCAATTTCCATGTTATTTATGAAGTCGTAGTATGTAAAGTAACAAATATGTAGATCAATATATCGATGTTGGTTTCGAAAATCAGATACATAGATACCTACCTCCCTGAAAGTGTTCGAATTCAAATTTGTCAACATTGATTACTGGTAATTTATAATAATGATTACTGTAGTTTAGTCCCAGATGGATCTATGGCATGATAAATATTCAAATTACTTGTTTCTTACTATACAAAACAACAAAACTGATGCAAACGGCGTGAAATACATAAGAGAACTATTTTAACAAAGAAAGTTATAAAATTGAATTGAACGCAATTTAATATATTTTCTATTCCATCTTTCTTTTTTAACTTTTTCATTTTCCAAACCTATATGGGGTCGGTATTGTTCAACCTCTTCCGATTAGGATCCCCTGACGAGACTGAAATACAGTTTCTACTCCGTACTATGGTCAAATGAGAAAAAATTTGATTATATTTATACTAGGTTTATACATAATGTATTAATGTATACTATGTGAAAAAGGAAATTGGGATTACGGTGCAAGGGAGTGGGCCATTCATATACCAATTTGGAATATTTTATAAAAAGCCAACAGCCAGAAAATTTAAAATAGTAAATAAGTTTTTCTTTTGGTGAGCAATATATTTTCGTTCATAGTCAGTGCATTAGGTACTTTTTTATCTCAACATAGAAAATATCTTAATATATAAATGTCAAAGTCACTGACTGACTGACCACTGACTGATAATCGCTCTACAGCCCAAACCGTAAGTTCTAGGAAGCTGAAATTTGGTAGGTAGCTTTGTCTTATAGTCTAGATGTGCATTTATTCGTTTTTTTCTTTTTTACTTCTTCTTCTTAAATTGTATATTGATTTGTAATTATCTGTGTTGTATATAATTATGTCCATATTCATAAAGTGTTAAATAATAATATAGGTAGGTAATAGAAAGTAAAACTCCTGCAGGACCTACAGCATATATTTTGGAAAAGAAATGAAAGAATAGCTAGTACAACCTAATGCAAGAGCACCAAGTCAACTACAAGAAGACAAAATTGAAGAGCAACACCTACAATTTAAGAAAAATCAATGAAAGAAAAATTTGGCAAACACATTGACTGAAAAAAACCGACTGAATTAGGACACAAAAAGAAGTTCATAATAATTTTAATCCTTGAAAGTCCTCATACATATTGGTACAGTATACACAATTTGCACATGGAATTAAAAATAACAAGATTCAGACCATTCCGTCGCATTTATGTACCGGCTTTTTCTGGTCTGAAAGTATCTTGTAGCGCTAAAAGGATTCAAAGTGCAGCAAATATTCATGATTCAAAGTAACGACGAATAACTATGTGAGCACTGGAGATGTTTATTTTATTAGGTACGGTACATTATTATTATCAATATTAGTATTATTACCTTCTATTACACAGAAATTGATGATAAGTTATGGCCGTTCTGGTGTTTTACAGACCAAAGTGATCTTCAAAGTACCGGAACACGGAATGGAAATACTTAAGTTCTATCTATGTACATAATATGTATATTATAGTTATAGTATATAATTATTATACTTTTTTAGTTCATGATAAAGGATCGGAAAGGAGCCTATAATTGTCTAGCTCTCGAAACTAGCTGTTAAATCAGCGTCAATTTAGAATGAGCGTCGATTAGCTAAGTGGAAGGTCCGCGTGGTTCGAATCCCAGAAAATTGTATTCATAATTTGGTCATATTTGTGTTTAAGGGACACTCTCGTGTCGACCCAGCACCTTTTTATAATTTCTTCTATTTTTTTTTATATAATAATTTAATTTATTTATTTTTTCCTTTTTTTAATTTTACCTTTTCAGCTTTTTTTTTATAATAAACATGGTTTTTTTTATATGTTATTAATATGTAAAATATTTATCCCATAAAATATATAAGACCTGTTTGACTGCTGGAGTAAAGGGACTTTTCAGTCTTACCTCGGCAGTATAAACAAGGTATTCTATTCTATTCTAATTGGGAATTATTGTGTCACTACTCATCTATCACATGGGAGGCATACTAAGTGATGGGCGATTCCATTTTTTTTTAAAAAGTTTGAGAATTGCAAAGGATCCTTATTCTAGTTCTAGAAACTGTTTTTTAAGTCGTTACAACGTCGAAGAAAAGTATCTAATAATAAGAAATATAATTATTATATTCTAGGCTTCTAGGAATACCTTGTGCACAGGTGGGCCTTTTAGTGTAGGGGGGTCGGGGGTAGACTCCCCCGGGCGCCAGGCCAATAATAGCAGGGAGGGCTTCTTCCCTCGGCCAACAGAAAGTGTAGGTACACTGGTACACCCGTCCCTGCTTGTACACACCCTTTTGAAACTTGGCCAGTCGCACTGCCGCCCCTTCTCAAAGACAGAATCGAGAGTCTCACAATCAAGCTTTTCTTCACCATATATTATCGTTCCAAGCTCAAAAGACATGGCACCAACTAAATATTCCGTTCATATTTATATCATCCTACACAACTTTCTACAAAATTATGAAATGTAGAATGCAGCAATCAGAGAACTCGGTGGAAATAAATCAAAGTACAAAAGTTGAAGAAATATGTGCATTGTGAGAACACAATAAAGATTTAATTTCATTTAAATATGTAATTATAAGAGATTCATTATCCTTCACTTATTCTATGTACTTATCTATGTACGAATAATAGATAGCTATGCAGATGTATAATGATATTCTGTCTGAATTATTGTACATAACAGGCATTACATTATGAATGATACATAATATTTTACAGAATACCAACGGAGTTGAATAACATTTTAGTTCACAGGAAATTACCTTTGTTGTACACAAGTCCCATTAATTTGCATAGCCCATTGAATAAGCTGGGACTTTTGTCTGAAGCAATAGTAAGCAATATTTTATTTAATATTCGATCCATTAATACTCTGTATTTATGTAATAGGTATACATTCCTACTATACAATATACCCCTATCTCACATTAGATTATTTAATATTTAATAACTATAGAAAAATCAGCCCTGGTTTTTTTATGTTATCAATAGTTAAAAACATCTTTTTTTCTATTTTCTAGGGAGAGGGTGGGTTAACCGCCTAATCCCCCTTTATAATCTTATAGTAGCACTCTTTAGTGGAAGGTAACCACCAGGTGATGTTAATGCTCAAAGCATTTGCTACCACCTAACCCTCACAGTCTTATTATTATGTGGTCACAAAATCAAGTTCATTAGGAAAAATTCATGCACTGGGTGGGATTCGAACCAACGGTTCCCTGCACTACCTGGATTACCAGACTAGCGCCTTAACCACTTGACTACCAGTGCATGGTGGAACCTATGGCGGTGATAAATTATTATTGTTAATCAATTCAAGTACACATTCATATCCTCATCCTATTTCGTGCTTTCAATTATGCAAGAATATCCAGGGGTAACCAACCCCCCCATCCTGGGATAACCAACCCCCTCCATCCTGGGATAACCAACCCCCGTCCATCCGGGATTCCCAATTTCCCACAGCCAAGGAAGCAAAAACAAACACTCACAAAACCTTCAGCATTTCATTCAGCAAATTACAGACAACGCTGCATCAATGAAAACAATTGAGCAACAAGCTTTGGTGTAGTACCTACACCAGGCGCGTTCTCAGAAGTAACTCTGCCTTTTCGGCCCCACTCAGGCAAATATAGTCAAATCTGAATATTAGATATACCTTGATATATGAAACAATTTCCAGGTCCAATTTATCTCTCTTTAAGGTATAACCTATTCATAAGAAAAACCTGGATATAAGAGAAAAAAATTCTGGTCTTCTTAGAACTCTTATATCCAGATTTAACTGTAATGGCCTAGTTTTGATACTCAATTCAAAAATGAGTGTCCCAGCCTTTTCTATTTCGTAGCCATGAATCAGCAGCTACTGTAAAGTAGACGCTTGTGGTCTGTGTTTTCGCTTGCCCATACCGTGGCTCTGATGGGCGAGAAGTGACACAATATTTCACATGTAAGTGCTGGGTTATCTCTGCCAGCTATCTTTTACATTAAAGCTTTTCTACTATCTATTTTCCCCCTAGTAAGGATAACATTCTTCTTCTTCTTTCACTTTGCCTTTTTCCAAACGTGCATGGGTTGGTATTGTTCAACCTCTTCTTCATCATTGAGGTTTTTTTTTTGACACTCCTACCTCCACATTTTACGGCTTCCTGCATTGGCGCCCTTAGCAGGCCACCCTGCTAAGGGCACCAATGATTTGTGTTATTTTCTTTTGGTCTGACTATTCTGACAAAGCTGGTACCCTATCTGCTTAACGTCATCCAGCGAGACAAGAGTAAAATTACTATAGAAAACAAAACCTGATGTTTAAGAAGACAAGTGCCCTTCCTCACAGAACATCCCTGAACCTAATCCTTCATTCAACATCCGCAACCATCCAATGTTTACTAATTCAAGCGCTCAAGACTTGATCCGTCTAAACATGGACAATCGATTCCTCACCACCGGCAAAATCGTCCTCAGGCTAAGAATAGAACCCCTCCGATAAGCCCTGGCCACAAGTGTAAGAATGAACCTCCGGCAAGCCTGCCACAAGTGTAAGATAGAACCCCTCCGGCAAGCCCTGGCCACAAGTGTTTTCTCCGCGTGCCGGTGACGTCATCGCTTTCCATGAATGGAAAACTGTTTACTACTCGAGTCCTCCCCGTGTTTGCTTTCTGTTTGCGTCATAGGAAAACTACGCTTGCCGTCGACATGGACTCTGGGTCAGGGAGAGTTCAGCTGTCAGTTTCTCATCCTTGCTGAGGATTTTGCTTTCTTTCATTTATTTATATGGCATGGATATACATATAGAACTATTAAAAATTTAAGTTTTCATTTTTGTGTGTTAATCACTTTCGTGTTATCTCAAAAAAAGTTGGATTGATGAAGAAAAATTATGGTACAACCAGAGAAAACGAAGGGGCACAATAAAAGAAGGGACAGAAGAATGGGGGTTGAAAAAAATTGTCGAAACTTATGGTCGCTTGTTTCATTGTCGAATAATTGGTACATGTACCCTAATGGTTGGGTGGAAGAGATAGCCATTGGCAATGACTCCGCCCTTTAGTTTGGACATACATATATGTTAGATATTTTTCTATTCTTTTTCTTTTTTATTGTATATTTATTGTTTCCATTTTTTAATAGTTATAATAATTATTTTTACTGTACATTGTTTGTCTTTTTATATATAATGAAGTGTTTAATAATAATAATAATTATAGCGGTAGACTGTTACGTAGGTTAGTTCCCTTTTCCCGGACAGCCACCAGCAAGGTAGGTACCTATAATCATCATGTCATCCACACGTCTGCATTGTCTGTTGGTTTTTATGAATGGATGACGTAGATGACGCTTGTGGTAGTAAATGATGTGTACAAGATAATCGGTCTGATATGACGTCATTAAATAATGACATGTCTCTTCCAATTGTTATTATACGTACATTTGTGAGGCCGAACACTTGTTTGTATTACTTCCGAGAAATTTCTAATATTAGAAATCGGAAGTATTGTGTTCGTTTTTGTAAAAAAAAATATTTTTTTGCTCCGATTTCAATTTTTTTCATATTTCTGGACGTTTCATAACCTCCTGAGCAAATTTGGTTTTGTGTCCGTCTGTCGGTCTGTCGGTCTGTCGGTCTGTCTGTCTGTCTGTTAAAACGATTCCTTGTAACGCGCAAATCTCGGAAACTACTCGACCGATTTTAATGAAATTTTGCACACATCTAGGAGACATTCTGTAGATGGTCCCATTTTAAATTCATCGAATTCGTACTAGCGGCTCTGGGTGAAAGAGACCATGCGCCTGACCACTAACTTTTTACTTAAATGCTTATATCTCGTGAACGGTACACCCGATTTTGATGAAATTTTGTATGTATATGCATATTAATGTTCTACACAGGCTTTTTATATTTTCTTTTTAATTAATTATAATTTGACTCTGATATTCAAGAAAATCCGAAATTTTGGACAATAAAGTCAAAAAATAAGAAACACGACTTGCCGATACAGAATTTTTTGTAGAATCTAGAATGTAGAAAATCGGTTCAGCCGTTTTGGAGATACAAGTAATTTAGTATAAAAACTCAAAATTCGCACGTGTACACAATGTGAAACAATCACGAGGAAGTATTGTGTCCATAATTATTGGCAGTGTTTTTTTCCTTTTTTTCTTCCTATTAGGCACTTTAACCAATTACGAGGGCGGATCAAGAAGTACCCGTGTTTGAAAAAAGAGTGCGAGATACTTACATTTTTGGGTTCTATTTTTCGACGTAGTCTCCTTTCAAGGCTACACTTTTCTTCCAGCGATCCTGCCACTTTTTTAGCCCTTCTAAAAAGTAGCTCCCTTCGAACTCCTCAAAATAGCCCTTTGTCTGGCTTATGACGTCATCATTTGAGCTGAACCTCTTTCCACCGAGCCAAACTTTCAAGTTAGGAAACAAAAAATAATCGCAGGGGACTAGGTCAGGTGAGTAAGGTGGGTGTGGCAATAATTCGTATCCAAGTTGATGGATTTTAGGAGCAACAATTCCAGATGAGTGAGCTGGTGCATTGTCATGGTGAAACAAGACTTTCTTTCTCGCCAAATGGGGGCGTGTCTCCTTCAATTTTACATCAAATCGTGTCAATAACTCACTATAATATGCAGCAGTTATTGTTTTTCCTTTTTCCAAGAAGTCAATAAGAATAATTCCCTTTGCATCCCAAAAAACGGTAGCCATGACTTTTCCGGCCGATTGGACCGATTTCGCCTTCTTTGGGGCAGATTCTCCAACCAAAGTCCATTCTTTTGACTGCTGTTTGGTTTCTGGGGTATAGTGATGTATCCAGGTTTCATCAACGGTCACAACTCGACGCAAAAAATCGTCTGGGTTGCGATTGAAGAGTTCTAAACTAGCCTTTGAACAATTCAGCCGAATTCGTTTGTTGTCAATTGTGAGCAATCGCGGCACCCATCGCGCCGATAGTTTTCTCATGCCCAGCTTATCATGAAGGATTTTAAAAACAGTTCCATATGAAATGCCCACACTCTCAGCTACTTCACGCACTTTTGTTCGGCGATCTTTGAGAATCATATCATGCACTTTTTCCACGACTTCCTCGGTACACACGTCTTCTGGGCGTCCTGGGCGGTCCTCGTCAAAAATGCTTGTGCGCCCTCGTTTAAATTCATTAAACCAAAAGCGAACAGTGGTCATAGAAGGTGAAGAGCTCCCGTACACAGCATCTAACTTTAATTTTATCTCATCACATTTTTTCCCGTCCAAAAAAAGGAATCGAATAACTGGTACTGTTCTTTTTCCATATCACTCAACTATACGCAACACAACAACTTCAAGTGACCGATAAATGAAAACTAAGAGAGTAATCAGTTTCAAACTTTGGATGTGGTCATTTGAGATGTCGTTCCATCAACAAGTATCAACAAGTTTCACCAATGATGTAACATGTCCCTAAACACGGGTACTTATTGATCTACCTACGTATATGTATGGTTTGTTGTTGTTGTTGTAGCCAGCTTGGCTACAGCTGGAGGGGTCAGTGATGGTCTCCAGCCAACTTTATTTCAAAGTTGGCTCGTCCTGAGCCACATATTTCTATGTGCGATCAACCATCATGAGGACTTGGACTTTTCTTTATAAGCCATTAAACCCCCTAGGAAACTGCAAGCTAGCCTGGCTCGTAAGGGTTGGCTAGTCTGTTCTCTGTTTATAGTCCTCTAGCGGGACACTGGTCTTCTCCCTGTTTAACGTCCCCCAGTCAGACTATATATGTATGGTTTCAATAATATTTGTCTTTTTTGTGTAATTATATATTTGTGAATGTAGTAATGTAACAAATAAAGAAGAAAAAAAGCTATAATTTTGTCCTGTGTCATGTTATAAAAAATTGAAAGTTTCATAAGATTACAGTAAAGTATTTGTGAAATTTACATTTAAATATTTATAGAGCGTCGCGTAAGTCGATGGTACGTTGAATGCAACAGTTCTCGTTCTGTCACTGACGTTAAGCAACGTTCAACGACGTTAGAACTTGTATAAGTGACCATTCAAATTTGAACCCTCGTGATGCTGGCTATTCCCAGGCCCACTCAGGCTGGGTGAGGTTAATTTGAGCAACTGGTTTATGAGTTTCCAGCAAATGGAGGGTAAAGCCCCCGTGGTGTTATGACCATGTAGTTAGTTGAAAGCACGTTATACCCAAATTAAAAAAAAGAAGTTATTTGTGAAATTTACAGATATTTATCGGTTTTGGGGGCTTTACCTCCAGAAAATGGAAGATGAAGCCCCCGTCGTGTTATCACCATGTAGTTGAAAGCGACGTTATACCTACCCAAATTAAAAAAAAGAAGGTATTTGTGAAATTTACAGATATTTATCGGTTTCGGGGCTTTACCCTCCAGAAAATGGATGATAAAGCCCCCGTCGTGTTATGACCATGTAGTTGAAAGCGACGTTATACCCAAATTAAAAAAAAAAGAAGTTGTTTGTGAAATTTACAGATAATTATCGGTTTCACGATAAAACTTGTAAATAATATTGATTGGTCTTGGAAACATAAACTGTATTGGCGATGGCTAAAAATAATCAATGATCTCGCTTTCTACTTCAACACAGTCACCTCCCGGCAGCTTTCCCCTGGTGACCTGCCCAAGAGAAAGCTCCCTAGCACCATCCGGTTAATTACAGCTTAACCAGATAAATCTTGCAAATCCAAAAATGGATTCGCTCGCAATTTTCAAAATCTGTGTAGGAGACGAGATCCGGCAGAAAAAAATTAATATGTATGTATTAAGAAAAACCCACATCTGCTGGTTGGTTCAAAGACCCTCATTTTTCCTTTTCGGGAGAGCAACTCTCGAGAAGCATTAGCTCGGAGAAGTTCAATGTCTCGTTGTTTACTGTCGATGGTTCACCAGTTTCTCTTCCGAGTCTATTGAGGGTTACATTTTGAAAGAAGAAAATGGTTAAATTAAAGAATAAAAAATAAATAAAAAACACATGAAGAGCTAGTTATTTAAGGTATTATCTCGCAATTATTAGAGGGCAGCATCTACGTTACTATGATGCTAAAGCATTATGCAATCATGCATATCTCCAACCAACCATCATGGTCCAATATCAATCTCGCAATTCCGCCACACTGTACGTTATTAGGTACAGAGCGGAAGAAATTCCAACCTCGTCGAGATGCGAACCCGGATCTTCTGGAGTGCAAGTCGAGCATGCTACCGTGTCTCTTAAAATAGTTGAATTATGTTCGCCCAACCTCTCTTTTGGCAAAATTCGAGAACAAGTTTTAATCAGTATAAACAGAAAAGTGAGAGGTTGTATTAGATGTACATGAATATAAGAACATAACTGGACAACTGTTTTGAGCTTATTTGCTCTCATCAGCAGGTAAGAGTCTGAATATACATGCGATCAACTAACCTCTCTATTTTAATCAGTATAACCAGAAAAGTGAGAGGTTGTATTAGTATGGGTTTTACCCTTCATTCACTGGAACTTTACTAACCAACAACCAACATTAACTTACCCAGATACTCAGCCTGGATTTGGCTGAGAAATCTGAGAATAGCATCATTCGGTCCATGAGAGATTGAGCTTGGTGACCCATCAAGTCCTAAGCACGCCGGAACAAGCACTGGTTCATATATATAATGTGCCATCGACGCTACAATGCTACATATTCTCTTCATTCGATGGTTAAAAATCAACTACATAGTAGAAAATTTGTTTACTAATAGTACGACGGTAACATTTCCCATGACTCACAGTAACACCTGTCTTGAATACCAATTATATTATTCCCTATCTAGCACTAGCCATAAATCAGTCCACCAAACTCCAGCATGCTTGGAGCAATTTTCTTGACCTATGCTCTCTACTCGTCCATTCATTCATACATCATTGATTCATCCAGTCTTTGTTTATTCATCCATCCACTTTTATTCATCCCGGTTACGATTAAGTAACTCGAATATCACAATACGAAAATTAGGTGATATATGAATCTTCTTTAGGCAGTATGATTTCATAATGCGAATTCTCGGAACTTTTCATTACTCATCCACTCAACAGGATGTTGATGTCAAAGAATATGACAAGTTGCCCTCTATCACCTCTTTGTCTCGTAGATTTTCCTAGAGATGTTAAGTAGCTCTGATCACTGATGAAAGTCGTTAAAATAATGGTGTATCTCCATCATGATATTTTTTTAGTGAAAGGTAACCACCAGCCGAGGTTAATGCTTAAAGCATTTTCTACCACCTAACCCTCAGAGTCGTATTATTGGGTGGTATTCAAACCAACGATAATTTAATTGATAACTCTTTTTACTGACAAGAATAATATTGACAAAGGGCGTGATATTTGCCTGAGGCAATCTCTGCCATATCAAACATCACATAGACAGCGTCGATGACGTGTTAAATGCACGGTTCTCGCACGATCACTGAAGTTAAGCAACCTCCAGCGAGGTGAAGACTTCGTGATGCTGGCATTGCGGCTTAACCAAAGCCGGGTATGGTTAATGTGGGTAGTAGGTTTGTGAGTTTCTTGCGAATGGAGGCTAAACTCTCGACGTGATAATATGACAATGCTGTTGTTATCATATTTGTGTTAATAACTTTCGTGATATATCACAACTACTCTACCTAGCTTTACTAAATCTACGCTGAAACCGGGACTTGAACCACCGACCTCCAGGTTACAAGTCCGCTGCCTTATCGATCAAGCTACTGAGGTCGGTACAAGCTATGCCATTGACCATGCTATTGAAAACCACGTTAAACCAAATTAAAAAAAAAAACAATACATAATCTTGTTCTTCTTCTACTTAGTCTTTTGCAAAACGAACGTGTTTGTTGTCAGCATTGTCCAACCTCTTCCTCATGGTGAGGTTGGCTGGTTCTGGCACTCCTACTTCCACATTTAAGGCTGGATACCCTTTCTAGCGCTAACCCTTTTAAGGGCGCCAAGAATTTAGTGTTATTTGTCTTTTGGCCTGACATGCTTGGTATCGCTTTCTGTTTAACGTCTACAAGCGAGAATATAGAATAAATGTACGTACTTAATTAGAATATTATACTATCAACATGCTGAAGATATTATATGTTAATTTAAACATAATATGTGCATATACCGATCGAAGATACGATCATATATCTACATTGTACCTACATATCAGCTATTTATGAATGTTGTGCTTTATTACCTGTCAGCATTCCATGTTATGTACGACTTAAAACTGCAATCTTTGTACAAATCGCCCTGATTGTACTCTTCAATATTCATCTAGTTCGTTAGTTGTTCTGTTTATTCTGTAAAGAAGTTCATCAGTTACTTAAGAATGATGTCAAATATCAGGTGACTTGTTCAGTTTCCTTGATGTGGTTGTTGCTACTGTTAACTGTAAACTACTTATCAGGTATCTGTTTTCTTGAAGTATGTAAAAAGTTAAACAACAAGTTACCTGTAACAAAACAAACAGTTTACAAAATAAACACGCGAGTAAGATAGTTTTGTTCTACGATGACAGTTTACAAGATCTGATTTTTATCCTGACGTGTTTCCCGAGCCAAATGTTTTCTTATCAACTTGGTCTTCGTTCTTCATCTATGTACATGCAAATTTCGTCTGGAAATTAGGCTACTTGAAATGTACGCAAATAGTATCATGGCAAAAACATGCTAGAGAAAGGACTGGGAATGGCTTGTGTACCGAGTGCTTCACGTGTTGTAGTACTCTTCTCTCTTGTGAGCGTAACCTCCTTGTAATTGAAATACGGACATGTTTACCGTCTTTTATTTGAACCTGCTCCATAGTTAAGAGTTTTTTTTGAGCTGTGAATTCCTTAACACTTGACATGGTTTTTTTAGGTGGTGTAACATAGCTTTACTTTGGAAGAAAAGACATTCTATTTCCAGTATAGGCTTTCAACAGAGTCTGAAATATCCAATGCTGGAGAGCGCGGGATGCGGGTTGCATACTCTAGGTATCATCGGATCATGTCGAGTAATGTAGAGAACTTGAAAAGTCGCTATCCTGGGTTCCAAATTTATCCGTGTCCAATATTCAAGCCCGCTTTGTGGAAACGGGAGAACCAGAACCAACCAGCCTCGACCATAAGAAAGATGTCGACCAATGTCGACGCCAAGATGGTTTGCGAATAGGACATTTGTCCATTGAAGACAGAAACTGCTGTATCTATTTTCTGAAAACTCATCCAGTACCCTATAGGTATAAACCTCAGACAGCCAGCTTCCGTGGCGTAACGGTTGTGACTACTGCCCGTAGTCCAGAGATCCTGAGTTCGATTCCCGGTTGGAGCAGACTTTTCGCACAGAAAATTCTGTTCCCTCCGAACATCGGCCCTACCCAGGCTGGGTGAGGTTAATGTGGGTAGATGGTACGATTCCCAGGAATAGAGGGTAAAACCCCGGTCCTAGTCTACCTCAAGTCAGGACGTTAAAACCAAATAGAATCAATGGACATGAAAGGAGCCTAGACATTGGATTTGGGCGTCCATATAATCCTCTCACCACCGTGATATAGTGGTAACAATACCTATCTCACGGACACGGAATTATTATTATTATTAGCCTAAGTTAGTCCAGGAGTATCCAATACGTACCTTACTCTAGACTTTGACCGCAACATAGTGTCTACGGAGCAAGCATAATATTTGTTGGGTGATCATCTCTCGTCAGAGATTTAAAATCCGAAGATGATTCGGCAACTTTTGCTGCTTGACTCTTCAAGATCTTCCTTATTCAAATTAGGGCTCCTCTGGCTGATGTTTTGGTATGAATTGTTCCATTTCAAATATTATTGTAGCTCAATAATAGCTCTTCTTTGTCCATCTGAGCTGGAACATTGGTTTTTAATGTTTCAATAAACTATGTTTGTTCAAAAGGTAACGCGCCTTGTACGTTATTGTACAGGTATCTTTCTGCTTGTTCCTTGGAAACTCTTTAGTAGTTTCATAGAACCATGAGCTCCGATATATCTACATATATTTGACTATATTTCTAGTCTTGGTACTCTGTTAGGTTTAATATTGTGCATCTGACCGACCTTTAGCTTGTCTATAAGGCGGCGGACTTGAAACCTGGAGGTCGATGGTTCAAGTCCCGGTTTTAGCATAGATTTAGTAAAGCGAGTTTGAGTAGTTCTAATATCACGAAAGTGATTCACACAAATATGATAACTTTTTAACTTTATGATATAACACTTGCTGCATTACCTCTCTGGATTGCAAGAGACAATCTTTGAGTGAGAAATGAGCAATCTCTTATTTCAATTTGTTTCTAATACTATTGGGGTATGGGCTAATTATTTAATTAAAAGTTTTATTAATGCCACTAGACCTACAATCTATAATATAGTACTTCCTATTGCATTTATATACAATTGTATATATTTCTAGCTACTTTTACCTAAATCTTTCAGAAAATCGAAAATACTTTAACGCATCAGTCCTGTCCTTTTTCAGTAATGAATGTCTGTATTGTTGTTAATGGTATCAAAAATAACCCGCCAATGATTTGTTGTACTAAAAAAATTGTATTTATATTACGTACTCAAGAGAATAATAACAACATAATCATGTGTGATGATTGCTCTGGTAGTCAAGTGCAGTGGTAGTCAAGTGGTTAAAGCGCTAGTCTCGTAATCCAGGTAGCGAAGGGATCCGTTGGTTCGAATCCCACCCAGTGCATGAATTTTCCCTTATTAATTTGAGCTTGTGACCCATAATAATAAGACTCTTATGTGGGTTAGGTGTATAAAAAATGCTTTGAGCATTAACCTCGCCCGGTGGTAACTATCCACTAAAGAGTGTTATTATTATGATTATAATTATGATAGTTGTGATTATAATTTTATTCTATTGGCTTTTGAAACCTCACATTGATTTCCGTGTAGGTGTCAGACATAAAGTTTCATCTAAAGCCATCATAGAGATGTCTCTCATTTCCATTTTGAATGAAATTTTATTTTGAAGAATTCTATTAACATTTTTAACGATTATTACATTCTCACATTAAAAACATTAATCGGGATTTCACAAAGAGAACGCCCGAAATCATTTTTTATACGAATTCAATTTACTTTTATACTTGAATTTAATGTAATTTAAACTATTAAATGTCAACTTTACGCTTTTTATTTCTTTGAACGTGCGCCTTTAATTACATTTCTCCTCAAAAATATTCCGCTTTCATATTCCAATTGTTTAAAATAGAGGTATATTTTTTTGTTTGATAGATTCTATTAACCATATTATCACAGCGGAGGTAAAACACTATGGATCTCACAGATTCAATTAGCCGTTCTGTGTTTGACTTGAAGTGTTTTCAATTAAGTGTTATTCCTGTAGGTATTATTAAACAAACGTGTTTCTAATATTACTATTTATTTTTTCGAATATCATCTCTAATTTTTATATAAAAAGTTTTCTTTTGTCAGGTTACCGACAGGCATCATAAACCTTGTAGTTTATTTCAGAACTGTGATAGCGTCCCAGTTGGGCCATGGATATTCTTGTGTCGCAGGTTACTGTACACAGGAAGACTGGAAGAGCCTCCCAAGATGTTTATAAAAATTGTATTTGTTACTCTTCTAACCTGTTGTATTTATACTAGCTGTTTACCTGTACTTCGCTACCTTACAACCTTTAGAAGTTTCATATTAAGGTTTGGTAAAGATTCTTACCATACTGTTTACCTGTGACCAACCTCAGTAGCTTGATCGATAAGGCGGCGGACTTGTAATCTGGAGGTCGGTGGTTCAAGTTCCGGATTCAGCGTTTACCTCTACTTGGCTACCTACAACCTTTAGAAGTTTCATATTAAGGTTTAATAAAGATTCATAACCATACTGCAAAAAAAAAAAAAAAAACCAAAAAGATGGGGTGAACAAACAAGCGAGTCGAACCATTCAGAATTTAGAGCTAATAAAATAATAATTATCGCCTTATTTATACTGCCCGATTAGGACTATTAAAGTCCCATTATTCTAGCAGTAAGCCCAAGACATATTATTATGTGGTAAAAATCCCATTGATAACAGTCTGGGGTTTCGAACCCAGCGACCTCTGAGTCTTTGGATTCACAGAAGTGCGCCTTTACCACTGAGCTACCGGGACAGACTAAATAATTGTATAGAAATTATTCTTCAGAAGCTCAATGACTTCAATCATGAAGTGTCACCGACCTCAGTAGCTTGATTGATAAGGCGGCGGCCCTGTGATCTGGAGGTCGGTGATTCAAGTCCCAAGTTAAGCAAAAATTTAGTAAAGCGAGTTTGAGTAGTTGTCATTAACACAAATATGATAACTTTAACTTTTTTTTAACTTTCTCATAAAAAAGGTAGCGGTGGAGATCGATGTTTCGATTCGTAAGTATGACAGTTTTTGGACGAGTTTTTTTTATGGTTGTTTCACAGCCCTTTCATTGCGCAGCCCTTGAACAGCAGCTCCTGAAGATGCTTGTTGTCTGTGTTATAGCTTGCTGATTCTGTAGTGTGCCTCCCCTCTGATGGGCAAGAAGTAAGGCAATACTTCCCATTGAGGTGCTGGGTCAACACGAAAGCACCAGAAGGTATATCCCTTCTGATTATCAGATAACAGAAAAATTATCTATGTACTTTTCTATCAAGAACCAAAGTTTTAAAGTTATCATAGTTGTGTTAATAACTTTCGTGATGTCACAACTCGCTTTACTAAATCTACGCTGACACCGGGACTTGAACCACCGACCTCCAGGTTACAAGTCCGCCGCCTTATCGATCAAGCTACTGAGGTCGGGACTTGGCGCAGCGGCAATATCGTAACCAGTGAGGTTCTGTCAAAAAATAGTACCTAACTCTCCCAATATATCTCACCACGGATGTATACTAAACCATTTACTCTGTTTTTTTTCAAATAAAAAGCAGAGTTTATAGTTATTAGTTAAGCAACAAAAAAACCAATATAATACTCGTATTAGATAACATCCAATAATTAAGCTGAAATTATTTAGACATCTGTGACACAATTTACACCTAAATTTCTAACTAGTGAGCCTTATAGTATGATTTTCCATAAGTATGTATAGTGAGCCAATCCAATTTGTAAAAATACGACTGAGTCGGGTGTACATTATGGACAGGTAATGTTTAGTATCATGGTAATTTTAACACTTCGTAAATAAAAATACATGACTCAATAATGTGTTGGATTTCTTCTTTTTCTTAGTTTCAGATCTAAATGAAGTGCAAAAATCGAAATTCATGTGCAAAAACTGCTCACTATTTCTGCTCTTATTTGTAGTTCCACCAATTCATTGCTTCGAGACCTAATCAGCTCATTAGGTAGTTGCAATATTTTGCACTTGAAATTTGCAATATCTTGTAGTGGAAATTTGCGAGGCAATTGAGGCTCACAGTTATGCAGAGTTTATCTGCTACAAGAGACTATCGCAAGTCGTGGTACCCATAAAGTACAAAAGTTTATTCTAGTTGGGTAAATGTAAATTCTAGACTGATTTTTACTTTCCTTATCCTATAATAAGGAAAGTATTGTATTCGTCGAAAATTTGACCTACCCAGTTTTTCACATTTCTGGACGAATCATAGCCTCAGGATACCAAAAAAGTTGTTTTCAGCCATTGGTCCGTGCGTCTGTCTGTCTGTCTGTCTGTCTGTCTGTCTGTCTGTGTGTGTGTGTGTGTAAACAGGATATCTCAAAAACGGTAAGAGCTAGAGACTTGAAAATTGGCATGCAAATTAATTTCATACACCAGACGAACCACGAAACTTTTGGTTGAAATCGGCCGCAAGATGCGGCCGTAGGGCCGCAAATATTGGCCGCAACCGCCGCTTTTTTGAATTGGTTAAAGATACAAAAAAAGTTAGAGAACAACATTTTCTCAGATTAAAAAAATAATAGGGGTTTACTCAGATCATTTTTTTGATATCTTGAACTTTTTTGAACCCGGCCCCAATTTACCGGTATTTTGGGGGGACCCGCTTGGACTAACTTTTTTATTATTCACCCTAGATGAGGGTTGCGACATATCAAATCCAATGATTTTGAGGTGCTGATTACGAATTTGGCACTAATTTCTAACTATCTTATACCGTTGAGTCACCAGTGGCGGATTTCGACTTCTTTTTGGGGGATAAGGAAAGTCGTGTGATGTTTACACCAATACACCAGATTTTTTTTGTATGTGTGTGTGTGTTTTTTTTTTTTTTTTTTTTTTTTGCTTAGGTAGGTAAGTACTAGGTAATTATTCTTTAAGTCAATTTGATTATTTATAAAAACAAAATACATTTTATCTTAATATATAAATGTCAAAGTCACTGGCTGACTGACCACTGACTGACTGATCATCGCTCTACAGCCCAAACCGTAATACCTAGCGAGCTGAAATTTTGACACAACATTTCTTGCATACTGAATACGTGCAATAAGAAAGGATTTTGCAAAAGTCCAAACCGTTCCATAGATAGAGCCCTAAAAGTGCACTTTTAGATCGTGGCGAAGCACGGGTTAACTGCTAGTTAATAATAAAATTAAACAAATAATGATAACAGTGCCTATGCCATTCTTTACGAAATTTCATAAATTTAATGAAGATTTATTTAATTATTTACAGAACAATAAATTTATACGAAAAGGAAGTACACTGCCAATTATGGACACAATATACTTCCTCATGTACTTCCTCACTTCCGATTTCCAATAATAGAAATTTATGTTAAGTAAAAACAATAACACCAAAGTAAACAAAGTATTTGATCATAGGTGCTGATATTTCCTTCAGCTATCTCAACAGAAATCGATAGTTTGAAAAATCGGACTTACTTTTTTAGTTAATAACACGGCAGAGTGATATATTGCTGATTAAATAAATCGATAGCAAGCTCGTCTGGTGGTCCAAAGCGCCAGGTTATGATTCAATTGTATAATAGCTACAACACCATTGATTAAGCGAGCACAATTTGTCAGAACATTGGTTTTCAATTTACAGAGCGAGCGTTTATTATAAATTAAATTACATAAATTTAGGACTTGTGCTCGTGTTAAATGATGGTGCCGGAAAGTTTATTGTATCTTGAACGAAATCTAAATAACTATCCTTAGTCCTTAGACTCCTCACGTCTGGCCAGACTAGACTATCTTCGAGTTATGTGCGAAAAAAAATCTTCTTTTATCGTCTGACACGTCTCATAGTATCAACTTTTTAGCCGTTGTATAAATAACTTTAATATCGAAGAGTCATACAGAAGTTTTTTACTTTTTTTCTTTGGTATACTACTTCTGATTATTTCTATTTATTGGACCTCAGTAGCTTGATAGACAAGGCGGCGGACTTGTAACCAGAGGTCTGTGGTTTGAGTCCAAAGTTCAGCTTAGATTTAATTAAATCTTTAAAATGTTAATGTGTTTCTCTGTGTTATTATATCTCAATTTAGTGGGTAGCGTAGAATCATAGGACTTTTCCGTATCTTTAATATTCAAATATCTTATTTTTGCCCATAATTTCGCCACTGGTCGCTGCTAACATTAAAGCAGCTACTCATTTTTCCTCACGAGGTATGAGGGGACCCCGAACGACCCAAGTACAGAGCAGAAAAAGTCTCACTCTGTCACGGTGACTACTGAAGTTTGAGTATAATAATACTTTATAGTGAAAGCCAGGCGATGTTAATGCTCAAAGCATTTTCTACTACCTAACCCTCAGAATCGTATATTATTATGTGGTTACATACTAGCTCCCTAACTTTTTTTTTATTTAAGTTTCCATGTTTTTATATTTCACAAATAAACATCTTCAACAAATAATGAGATTATACCCACCTTCAAAAAATAAAAATCTTGTCCTGAAGGTGGGGATTGACTACCAATTCACGGTAGGCACATATTAATTATCATAAAATATTTAAGGATCAATATTAGAAGTTGAATCTCCAACGTAACATTCCAAAGTGGTCAAGTTACAAAATGTCCAAATAAAAATATTATGAATGAATGAAAGATCGAATGAATGAAATTATAAGTGCCTTACTTTGGTAATATACAGAGTGAACGTAAAATCTCACCCAATCCCTTGTATCTCAAGAACTACTCAGGATATCGACATGCGGTAAGATACGAGTGCCTCTATCTTTGGGGGGATTATTATTATTATTATTAAACACTTTAATATATATAAATAGACTTATGTATAGTACACATAATTATTTTAATAATGAAAAAAATGGAAACAATATATAGAATAAAAATGAAAAAGAAAGAAAAACATATGTCCTAACTAAAGGGCGGGGTTATTGCCTATTGCAATCTCTACCACCCAACCCTTATGATTTTGAGTCCAAAATAAGTCCCCTAAATTTTGTCTTGTTCTTCTTCCTGGAGTTCCGATTCTATGGTTAAGTGGTATCGACTGATTGAAGTAGGAACCTAGAAGGTGTGCCTACTACATATTATTATGTATCATCTTTTTTTTATCTAAGTTGTTTTTTGATAAATTCTTTATGAGAGTAATTCGCAGTTTCAGACTTCATGCTTTGAGACTTAAGGAGTGAGCTGACAGCCGACACTTAGATTACCCTGATGTTGCATAGAACAGGTTAGCCCTAAATTCCAGTAATATAAATATTTTCTATTACAGTTTTATTTTTTAATAAATAGTGAATATTACAGAGTAATTCGCAGTTTCAGACTTCATGCTTTGAGACTTAAGGAGTGAGCTGACAGCCTGACACTTTAAGATTACCCTGTATGTGCATTGTGCATAGAACAGGTTAGCCCTAAATTCCAGTATATAATATTATCTATTACAGTTTTATTTTTTAATAAATAGTGAATATTACATAGTAAAAAAATCTATTCCACTGTCCCTTGCATAGGAACTGGAGCCTCCAATGGTTTCCTGAAGACTCAGTGGGTTCACATCCCGACGCATCCATCATAGTAGTAACGTGTACACGACTTTTTTTAATTGATGTTTTATTATGCATTTATTATATGCATTCAGGAATAATAATGTACCTATAGGGTTTAATTGAGATACTTTAATGTGTAATACTCATGCAATCATCTCTCAAATATTATACAGGGTGTCCTGTATGGCAAGAATAATTTATTCTGTCTATATTCTTCTTATTATTAATTTTAGGGTTCTGGTTCTATGGCCATGTGGTATCTAAGAATTTAATTTATTATTAATAAAAAATAATAATACTCTTTAGCGGAAAGTAACCACCAGGCGAGGTAAATTATCAAATCCTCCTCCCGCCCCTGGAAATGTTTTGTTAAGGGCACATCAAAAGGCGTATATCATGTCCTTTAATTATTATCCTTTTTATTGTTGTGCTGTATAAAGGAAACAAAACTGAAAATTCCCTTAGTAAACATTAGACCCTTACAACTCACATTATCTATTTTAAAAAATAATAAAGAATAGAAACCAATAATAGAAAGTGGGTCTTGTGTTTGATTCATCCCGTATATTTCCTTCAATTAACATTTTATCATGGACTTAATGAATTCATCAGGCTAAGAGACTGGAAGAGTTTGTGTTCTTTAATATCCTGTAATCTTTGACCTGCGGTTTAATTTCTTAATTTAATAAATCTTAATTCCATTGTAATTCATCAGGAATTTCTAATTCCTGAGATCATATGACAACTTGGCCTTATATGGATGGTCGAAGTCGGGTTGGCGGTCTATTTCAGGCTAATCCGGACTGAGGCGCAATGGAATCATAAGCATGACAGGTTACTTATCAATCATGTAGGATATGCTCAGGTGATTGATGCTAGTGGGCTTTTTGTTTATGGACAGAATTCTGGCTCCTAAGTCTTGCTTGAGTCGTGTTTAATCATTGGATTCGATTGCCCTTTACGGTGGCGCCGTCGCGTCGGTTCTCATTTATACGTCACTGATTGACGATTAAGGGCCAAATTATTAATGGCGCTTTGCGATTAGTGAAAAGTCCAACCGAAGGGACGATCTCCTACCATAGTCTGGCTGGGGGACGTTAAACAGAGAGAAGACCAGTGTCTCGCTAGAGAACTATAAACAGAGAACAGACTAGCTAACCCTAACAAGCCAGGCTAGTCCAAGTCCTCATGATGGTTGATCGCACATAGAAATAGATGGTTCAAAACGAGCCAACATTGAAATAAAGTTGGCTGGAGACCATCATTCCCTTCTCCAGCTGTAGCCAAGCTGGCTACAACAACATCTGCTACCAATATATTTTGTTGTAATCTTATTTTATAATTTTCTATTGAAGGTGACTAATAGTTTTTTTTTCAATTTTCATTGAATCTACATCTTGTTCCTTATAATGAAAATTATTTTCAGTCTTCTCACTGTGAAGGCAAAAAAATCAATATGTTTGTATGTATACATTGTATAGCTATTTTTTAATAATAATTATGTAGAAATATGACTAGGATTCATTAAATTTATCCTAGTTTTATATAAAATATTACATATACCTACCTAACATTACTTCGGATTTCTAATATGAACCTAATAACAAATAGAAATATGACGGTTTGAAACAAAATCAACTACTGATTGCCACGCAGCGCATAGCTATTACTTCCTGCGTCTTACATACAGAGTTATATTATGGAACATTATTATCAGAAAACACCTTCTATCTATGTTATGTCACCTGTCATTATAGTGTCTCTCATTGGTCATTTAAAGGTCATATAAACCTGACACTCATTAGGACTAATATTACGATCACTATCAGTTTCTTACTCTCTTTCTCTTCATTCTATGTATCCTTCTCCCTCTTTTATATCAAGCTCGCCGGGAGGCGAGCGCTCGTCAAGTAGCGCCAGCCACCCGGCCTATATTAACACGAAACAGAGTTTATATGTATTTTGTTTTATTGTTTTCGCCCACTTAACGCTAACTTTTATCAATTTTTATTTCAAATTCGTAATGAGACGCGAAAATAGATTGTGTTTCACGAAAGCGCGAGGTTCCTACGTACAGTTAAAGTCGTTTACTGGCCACGCCGAAAATCTTGAATTTCATGAAATTATTCATACGGGTTTTTTTTTTTTTTTTTTTTTTTTTTTTCAGACCAATTTTCTGTCAAGGGTACAGCAACGTGTGCTTATCGTGGAAAGACGTGAGATACGTTTTTGAAAAGGGAATTTTGATCTCTGCATACCTTTTATAGTTTCAAGTATTTATTTTTTATAGGATAGGAGATATAGCCTTCTAAAATAAAACGGGAAAGTTGCACAGAGCCGCCCCTGGTTATCTTGGAGCTGCGATTGTGGTATTTTTCGAAAGGCCTTATCATAGAAAAAAATATAAAAATATAACTAAAGTATTACACTGGACCAAACTTGAGTTATACTCTTTGAAAGGAATACTTATTATGGAGCCCAGAGCCGTCTATTATTATCCTAGAGTTGTATTTCTGGTGTTTTTAGAAAGGTCTAGTCAAAGGGAATGAGATCACTTAATTTCAGATATTTGAAACAAGTAGAAAAGTATTTAAAGCCATCTAAAGGAATATCTAAAATGAACCCTGGAGCCACGCCTATTTATCCCATGTTGATGACTGAAGGTTCTTTCTAAAGGTCTAATTACGCAGAAATATACTACGATGTAAATAAAATGTTAGAAAAATCAGCGACAGTGTGAGACATAAAAATAAAAAAACTGAAATAAGATTTATGAGAGTAACAAGAAATCTTCGCCTCACATAGAACTTAAAATATGGTTGGTTTCCGATCATCTTTGCTTCACCCAAGCTGCCAGCAGACTGAGTTATCAATTGCGGAATAATAACGTTTTATAACTTCATTCAGAGATTTCTACATCAAGAGGTAAACTAGGTCTATATTATGAGAAGTGTATTAAGTATTGGCCAGTAAAGGAAAAATATTGATTAAAATAGATCAAAACAATGATAAATTATAATAAAATATTATGTACCTATTGAGCAGTCTCTGTGGTCGTCGACTGGTGTAGGTTAAACACAAAGTTTGCGAGGTGACCTGGGTTCGAATCCCGGCTGGGTATATTTTTTTTAACTCTGTACTTTGGATGTCCGGTTTTCTCGTGAGAAAAAAAAACAGTAGTTGGTAGTTTGCGTCAACCTCCTATGACCGTTTAATTTCGAACGAAGTGAGTATGGTTTAACTCGATCAACATTGATTTGTCACAATCTAATTATCCATCTACCTATGTATGTAACATTGTAACATGATATAAGTTGCATTTTTTGTCCAATCGAGCTGAAATTTTCAGGGTATATTCCATGGATATATGCTTGCTTATTAATTTATAATTATTAAATGTATTATCTAGTATGTATTATCTAGAGAATGGGTGAACAACCAATTTTCAATCATAAGATCAATAGATTTGAGAATTAGAGGTTCAAGAAAAAAAATCAGACATTTTTCTGAATATGTTTAATATATGTAGAAGATGATAATTGTGTTTTGTACCTAAAATTATCTAGTATAATGTCTCACTTCTTCTGTTTATACCTACCAACTGATTATGCTGAATTGACACCATGTTTAGTAACTCGAAGTTAGGCAAATATGGGTCAACATTTCTTAGAGCCATAGTAAGAGGCAATTTCGGAACATACAATAATACTCGGCACTTTCATTTCCCTCTTTATTTTACCAAGATCGAATTTCCATCTACCTACCATGTACTTAGGTACATATTATAATTCAAATTGTATTGTAAACAAAACCACTAAACAAAGTTGTCCGTTATTTAACGAGTTCATAACTAATTTTTCAATACAAGGTTAAAACACTAGTTGATTATTAATGAATTATTGTTAATGGATTTTAAGATTAAATAGGTATGTTTTTTTCTTCATTATTACTGGTTGAAGTTCCACAAAAGAAGCACCAATTATCACACCAACCTCATTTTAAAACGATTGTGACCAGTTGATTGTATTTGGTTTTATCGTCCTGATTTGAACTAGTCAGGACGGGGGGTTTTACCCTGCATTCGCTGGGAATCGTTCCAGCTACCTACATTTAACTCGCCCAGCCTGGGTAGATTCCAGACTGACGTGTTTAGAGGGGAAAAAAAATATTAGAAAAGTCTGGAACAACTGGGAATCGAACTCGAAATGTCTGAACTACGGGCAGTAGTTACAACCATTACGCCACGGAGGCTGGCCACTGACAACTGACAGTCTAAATAAAGCATTTATTTTGATCAATGCTGTTGTATTATGAATCGTAAATTACATAGATCTCATTCAAAATTTACAAATATGTACCTACATTATAAATATAAATAAAAAAAAACACTGCTTATTATGGACACAATACTTCCTCGTGATTGTTTCACATTGTATACACCTGGCAATTTTGATTTTTTTCGACTAAATCACTTGTATCTTCAAAACCGCTTAACCGATTTTCTTCAAATTTGTTTTATAAGATAGAATACTATTTTTTCATTCTAGTTATTTTTGTTCACAAATTCATACTTAAATTAAAAAGGTGCAAGTCTTATTTTTAATAAATGTATCTTTTTATTTCTTGATTGTGATGATAATGATAATAATAATAATACATTAACATTAAAAATAATTTTAAATAAAAATAAAATCTAGCTTACTAGACTTTTAACCTGGAACTTGGAGTTCAAGACCTCATTAAAGGCTAACCATCAATTTGGTATTTATTTAGTTTGGTTGTTAGGTGGTATTCTAATGACAAGACTTTGTCCTCCACAGTTAAAATAATTTAGACAAATCTTATTACTATACTTACTATAGATAAGGATAACGTACCCAAAAAAATACCGGGTACATTTACAAAAGTACCCGCACCGGGTACATAATAAAATTAGGTACCCGTACCCATACCGGGTACAAAATTTTGCTAGGTACCTGTACCCGTACTGGGTACAACACTGGTGACGGTATAACACACTGGATCCGCATACCGTACTGGGCACCGATTTTATGAAATACTCGGTATTACACACTGGGACCGAGTACCGACGTATCGTACGTAGTAGGCGGGTACCGTTTTTATTAAATACTTGGTATTACACGCCGGGGCCGGGTACCATACCGGGTACCGGTTCTATGAAATAATCGGTATTACAATAATACCGAAATACCCATCTCTAGAACTGGGTACAGCAGAGAGAGGTACTTCATTATTTCGATATTATCTTTGAATAATATTCAGGCTGTCGGTGTCCTAATATTTTTCTTTTTGTCTCGTAGAACGAAGTCTTCTATTTGAAACTTCTTTGTCAAACAATTGGACGGTTAAGGGAAATGTACATTATTTAATTCAAGTTATAAAATAGGAGGTGGAGCTTCTAATCTATTGAAACACTTGAAACTAAAACACCCAACAAATTTTGTGAATCGATATTCGTCTCCTGTAAACATTCTGAATGCAAAATTGTGAGATTTAGTTAGTGTACGGTGCTTTTGAACTTAGTTCTTGAGTGATTACTCGAATCCACTATTCCATTTACATCCGCTCTCAGAATCTCAAAAACCAAGTACAAAAGAACCTCGGTAAATACTAAGTACTTTTATGTAATCGATTACTGAAGTACCGGTTCTATGAAATACTCGGTATCACCCATCTCTAATTATTGCCAACAATACTGAAACGGGGTACTTTTCTGTTAATGAATCTAGCAGTGGGTTTCAAAATTTGAAAAGATCGGAAGAGAATGCCGTTGGCATTAGCACCGCCCTTGATCAAGTTTTGTTTTGTTAATTTTAATTTCTATGTTTGTATATATTCTATGTTACTTGTAAATAAAACTTGATCAAATATGTTTTAATAATAAGGAATACACCTGTTATCTCAAGATTTCTCCTCTCTCCAGCAAGTACCGTGAAATATTCTTTCAGCACTTTTCAAAGTTTTTTTTATATCATTTATTTTTCTCCTTGAATTAAAAGATCAACATCCTTTAATTAAAAGTCTTTTTTCTTTTATCTGTTGATTGTTGACCAGTTTTTATTTCATCTATCATATGAAAATCAATTAAATCAAAAAGTAGTGATATCCCCCAAAAAACACTTCGTGTAAAAATAGTCGTCAAGTGTTGGAATGATTAAAAAGAACTGATATCAAAAACGTCAATTTTCTATGTTTAAAGGAAATATTTTTCACGTAATAAGTCTCTTGATAATTCAACCAAAATAATAGCCTCACAACAACAATACACCTTTGAGCAAACTTCGATTTGGTATTTTGAGAATTTAACCAAAAAATAGCCACACAACAAAACAATGCTCTTGTAAGAACAATCTTGCATAATTACAGAACCACGTCCTTGACTGCACACTGTTTTGTCCTGAAATTTATGTGAAGTACGTTGCTAACAAAACAGTGTGTAGTAGTCAAGGACGTGGTTATGTAATATTGCAAGATTGTTCTTACAAGAGCATTGTTTTGTTGTGTGGCTATTTTTTGGTTAAATTCTCAAAATACCAAATCGAAGTTTGCTCAAAGGTGTATTGTTGTTGTGAGGCTATTATTTTGGTTGAATTATCAAGAGACTTATTACGTGAAAAATATTTCCTTTAAACATAGAAAATTGACGTTTTTGATATCAGTTCTTTTTAATCATTCCAACACTTGACGACTATTTTTACACGAAGTGTTTTTTGGGGGATACTTTTGTATCTCCCCAATCTCTCTCTGTCCTTCTCTCCCTCCTCCCTATTTTTCTTCGGACCTCGCTATTATATTTTACTCACTATCTCTCCCTCTCTTATACTCCTCTCTCTGTCTCTTCTAATAACCTTTAGTTTTACTGCCCATCTCTCCTTCTCTCTCTCTCTCTGCCTCTTTCCCTCTTCCCTACTTATCCTCTCTTTTTCTCTTCTTCTTTACATTTACAATTCATCATCTTTCTCTTTCAGTCTCTCTTTCTCTAGATCTGTCTACGCATTAGTGGATGTGCCAAATGCACCAAAAATTCTTGATTTCCTCTCTCTTTCCCTCTCTCTCTCACACACCCACACGCACTCACATACACACTAACACACAATACCTCTCTCTTCTTTATTTAATTATATAATGTTTATTGGTGGATGTGCTAACTTCACTAAAAAAACTTGATTTCCTCTCTCTCTCCCACACGCACACACAATATCTCTTTCTCTCCTTCTCTATCTAATTAATTTTGTATTTGAACATTGGTGGATGTGCCAACCGCACCAAAGATAATTGAATCTCTCTCCCTTTCTCTCCTTCTCTTTTTATCTCTATATTATCTATTTACGTATCAATAGCTGTGACAAATGCACCAAAGACACTCGATTCTCTCTTCCTCTCTCTCTCCTCTCTCTCTCTCTCTCTCTCTTTCTCTCTCTCTCTCTCTCTCTTTCTCTTTCTCTCTCTCTCCTTCTCTATCTATCTCTATATTATCTATTTACGTATTATTGGATGTGTCAAATACACCAAAGATACTTGATTCTCTCTCTGTCTCTTTCCCTTTTATTCTCTCTCTCTCTCTCACACACACACACACACACACACACTACCTCTCTATCTATATCTATAATATAAATTATAATCTATTTACGCATTAGTGGGTGTGTAAAATGCACCAAAGACATTTCATTATCTGTCTCTTTTTATATCTTATATCTCTCTTTTATACTCTCGCTTTTCTTCTCACTCATCCTTTCTCTCTATCCCTGTATCCCCTTCTTCCACGTCAATAGGAAGATGTTAACCGAGGGTCAAGGAGGCAGGTCACCTAGGGTCAATTGGACTCACATTAGGTCCACAGCTCAGGGATAGCCCTACCTCTAGACAAATCTTGAATCTAACTAGACTAGATGCACTGGCACAGTACTGTGTTTCTAGTTCCGTGTTCTTGATGAATATTAAAAGTAGGCAATAATTACTATTTCCACTTTATGTGCCTTTTACAATAGCTATATGTAAGTACAATAGGTATGGTATGTAAGTAGCTGAAGTAAGAGGCATGTAAATATGTAGCAGGTATAATATGCAAGTAGTTGAACCTAAACTCTATTGAGATTTCATTTAGATTAGTCAATGCCTTTTTAGACTGAATTAATTAGACCGAAGACACCATCAAGGATGCAGGCAGTTTCGTTCACTAATAAGGGCATGGCCGTAATTCAAAGCCAGCTTTACCATTTCGGCTTATCTTCGTTACTCAATATATTCTTCGTATTAAATAAAAAAATAGATCACCCCAGAGTTTTGACCAAGCATAAATTTAGCCTATACTAATAATTATAAGTTCTAGTTAATAGACATGCATTTCACATACAGGGTGCTTCCTTGTGGATCACAAAGAAATCTGAGAACCTGTCGTATTACTTAAATGTTTTGAACTAAGAGGCTGTTTTTTTTGACCTAGGTACTTATAATATTTTGAAGACCGATAAAATTCTTCTGAAACTTTTGATAGCTTTAGGTATAATTAATAATAATACCATCCTCTAATCCCTCGTGAAGAAAAATGAGTAGCTGCTTTAATGTAAGCAGCGACCAGTGGCGGAATTATAGGCAAAAATAAGATATTGGGATGGGATATTAACACATTCACGTGTACAGTATAGTGTACACGAGTGTTTTCTACAGTGGACCGCGTGTACACTTTGCTGTACACTTCACCCTCTCACTTTCAGTAAACCGATGATCTTTATAGTGTACACGCTACTGTGTATTTCTTATGGGGATTCGATTTTCGTGGTCCGTGGAAGTTTTTTGGTGTTTTGGACCAGAAAAATATCTATCTGGTGACTTTTTATGGCTGAGTCTACCTACCTCTTTTTTCACACAAAATAAGAAAGAAGGTTGGTCCACTGAACCATATTACCAAAAAAAACCCCTTGTGCGCTCAGTTTCAACCATATTAATTAGGAAGTTTAACAAATTTTCCGTTTCCCTACTTAGAGGCACACTCTGTATAAAAACATTACATTATGTAAAAAAAAAAAACACCTAAATTACAAAACAATTAGCAGCCAACACAAGAAGTTTAATATTCTGGATAAATTTTAATGATAAGAGAATTTCAAGAATGACTGCAAGCATAATTTACATTGCCAAGGTACTCGCAAGCGCCAAGCGGTGCTAATGTTGCTAGGTGGCATTGTTTACGGTCTATGCCTATTGTCTAACTGTCCAGTTATTGCAAAACAATTACTTGAATATTTTGATTCTAGTAAATCCTTACATTCTTTACACATTTTGTAATAGTGCAAGAAGTTTTTGCACTCAACAATGAATTGTAGCTCGAGTTCTTGTAATCGAATCCCTGCCATGTCAGCGTTTTCTGGGTATTATGACGATTGACATCATCATTTTTATAGTCCATCGCCTGTCATCAAGTCTATTGACCTTAATTAATCTAGGTTTTATTTTTCAAAATTCTCTTGAATTTAAAAATTAAAAGGTAAACATATATTACGAAAGATCAATTCGCAACTACGAAATATCAACTACATAATATTATATTTTGTTTCTGATTTCTTTTATTTTAGTTTCAAGTTATTTTTTATTACAAAATACAACTCATATAACTATTAAAAATTGCAAAATTATATGGATTTTTGTGCAATATATACAAAGAATTTTTTCTTACAATTTCTGTTCTATGGATGCCATCAAATTTGGCACATGTTCTATGTGAGTTAATAACACCTATTTCATGAGTGCCAATGTTGCTAGATACAACACCTTTTCCATTGGTACCATTAGCACCTCTGCAATCATATTGAGTGCAATCATATTGAGCGCGTGATTTAGGTGTGATATGAACACTAAATTGGGTGCCATTAAATTATTTCTTAAGTGAAATAGGTGCTTGATACAACACCTGTTTCATTTGTACCAAACATACCTGTTCCATAGGTGTCATCAGCACCTGTTTCAATGGCACCATTAGATACATTAGTCCTGGGCCCAGTGCAAGAGAGATTGACTTTGATGAAGTTCAACTTACATTACACTCATTATTGACACCTCACATGTTGGAGTCACAATACAATACCTTGCTAATGACGATAACCAAGGTGGCTCTAGCAATCTTATCATAATCATAGGTTGGATTAATCAGGAAATTGATGGACTAGACTAGCTAGTCGAGATTACATCTCACCTTGGATTGATCAGAAAAGTACTAGACTAAGTAGCATGGATTGCACGGTTGTACATTTTTTTATACACAATTGGATCAAGCTTTATTCACAATTTTTTATATACAATGAACATAATAATAAGTTATGAAATAAATATAAACAAAACCTTATCAAGGGTGGTGATAATGCCTTCGGCATTCTCTTCAGCACAGCTCAATCGTTCGTTCAGCTCGTACCAATCACTAAGTGAAGTAACATTGAACATGGAGAAGACATGAATAGGTTACGGTTTGTGTTTGATTTGAGCCATTTCCAAAAAGTGGAGGTCTTGTACTTAGAGAAACAATCAAATACCTCAGCCTAGGAGTGAATAAAGAAAAAAAAAGACAGCACGGCAGATGTTATCTGAGGAAAGTAATGTTTTCTGTTGGTCTATAAATAAATTATATGTATTATAATGTCTTTTCTCATAGTTTCCGTAAATGAATTTGTTTAGCAAAAATGTATATTTGTCTGTGTCTATTTAAGAAAAATCCACGCACAGATTGGGACACTGTCTACTGTATCTTCATGGTGGCAATAGCTACGATGTACAATGAAAAAAAAAAACTTTTTCTAATTTCCGAAGAAACCCTAGCCACGATTGAAAATCTTTGACGTGACAAAGTTCCGGGTTTCAGCTAGTTTTTCTTAAGTAATTTTAAACACATCAGACACAAGCCGTCTGATAAAGACAGAACTCCATTTACATTCATCCATCAAGATTTTCAATCTCTAACTCTTAGCAATCTCGAAGACGACTTGGAAATGGTTTAGACTTAGACCTTCGAGATCCAAACTGTCAGTCAAAATCTCGCTCGTGATACGTCTGAGTGATAAGAAGAGATCGAAAAATTGTGTCAAAAATGAAAGTCCATTGGGATAGGAATTCTAGCCCATGCACCTGATGAACTCAGAGGAACTGCAGGCTTCTTGGAAAAGAGAATATTGGACCTTTCTGGAACGGCTTTTCTGGATCAGATGTCTGTATAATAGGTCTGATGAATTTCTAACATTAGAAATCTTATTTCTAATATTAGGAAGTATTGAGTATATTTTATATTTTTATTGATTTATTTATTTATTATTATTATTTTTTTTTTTTTTTTTGCTTGTCAGCTGTAAGACTCCGATCATTCTACTGAACATTTTTTTTTTCATCAATGCTTTTCATCAGTGTCGTCTCGTTCTGTACCTATTCTCAACTTTTTTCTAGCTCTTACAGCCATAATCCTTATTTCATCAAACGTTTTCAAAATAGGATGTTTTTGAGTTTTGATCTGGAAAAATTCTAAAATCATCCAGTCCTTTGAGCACCAATTAGTACCAATGAAATGGTAGGTCTCTTTACCAAATCTTCATTTTTACTTTCCTTATCTATATCTATAAAAGAAAGCTGTCTGTATGTATGTGTGTGTGTGTGTATGTATGTATGTTCTTTATACAAATCCACACCGTTTGACCGAGAAACCTGAAATTTTGCACATAGGTCCGCTTGGATCAGGAAATTCTTCTAGGCTAGATTATATCTCCCTGAGGTTAAGCTACAATGAGTAAGGATAAAAATGGATAGGTGACGCAAAAAAAATGCACGTTTTTTGACATAAATGACATTTTTTCTCGAAATTTGTCGCGACGACCTATCAACTCAAAGCGAGAAAGTTTTAGGCAAGGGCTTGAGCTTTCAATTGACATATCGATCGCGAATTTCTGATGAGCCGTTCTTGAGCTACGCCGGGTAAGGTAAAAAAATGGATGGGTAACATGTAAAATATTCACGTTTTTTGACCTAAATGACATTTTTTTCTCGAAATTTGAAGTGACGACCTATCAACTCAGAGCGAGAAAGTTTTAGGCAAGGGTTTAGGCTTTCATTTGACATATTGATCGCGAAATTCTGATGAGCCATTCTTGAGCTACGCCGGGGAAGGCCAGAAAATAGATGGGCGACAAAAAATATTCAGGTTTTTTTTCAAACCTAAATGACATTTTGTGTGTGTGTGTGTGGTGTGTGTGTGTGGTGTGTGTGTGTGTGTATGGTGTGTGTGTGTGTATGGTGTGTGTGGTGTGTATGTGTGGTGTGTGTGTGTGGTGTGTGTGTGTGGTGTGTGTGTGTGTGTGGTGTGTGTGTGGTGTGTGTGTGGTGTGTGTTTGTGTGGTGTGTCTGTGTGTGGTGTGGTGGTGTGTGTGTGTGTGTGGTGTGTGTGTGGTGTGTGTGTGTGTGTGGTGTGTGTGTGTGTGTGGTGTGTGTGTGTGTGTGGTGTGTGTGTGTGGTGTGTGTGTGTGGTGTGTGTGTGTGTGGTGTGTGTGTGTGTGGTGTGTGTGTGTGGTGTGTGTGTGTGTGTGTGGTGTGTGTGTGTGGTGTGTGTGTGTGTGTGTGTGTGTGTGTGTGTATGGTGTGTGTGTGTGTGTGTGTGTGTGTGTGTATGTGTGTGTGTGGTGTGTGTGTGTGTGTGTGTGTGTGTGTGTGTGTGTGTGTGTGTGTGTGTGTGGTGTGTGTGTGTGTGTGTGGTGTGTGTGTGTGTGTGTGTGTGTGTGTGTGTGTGTGTGTGTGTGTGGTGTGTGTGTGTGTGTGTGTGTGTGGTGGTGTGGTGTGTGTGGGGTGTTGCGTGTGTGGCGTGTGTGTGGGTGTGTGTGCGTGTGTGTGGGTGTGTGTGGATGTGTGTGTGTGGATGTGTGTGTGTGGGTGGGTGTGTGTGTGCGTTGTGTGTGTTTGATGGGCTGGCGAAGCGGCGGGTGTAACCCGCTAGTCTTATAATAAGGAAAGTATTGTATTCGTCGAAAAGTTGTTTTCAGCCATTGGTCCGTGCGTCTGTCTGTCTGTCTGTCTGTCTGTCTGTGTGTGAACAGGATATCTCAAGAACGGTAAGAGCTAGAGACTTGAAATTTGGTACACAAATTAATTTTATACATCAGACGAACCACGAAACTTTTGGTTGAAATCGGCCGCATTCTGCGGCCGCAGGGTCGCAAATATTAGCCGCAAGCGCCGCTTCTTTAAATTGGTTAAAGATACAAAAAAAGTAAGAGAACAACATTTTCTCATATTAAAAAAATAATAGGGGTCTACTCTTATCATTTTTTTGATATCTTGAATTTTTTGGAACTCGGCCCCAATTTACCGGTATTTTGGGGGGACCCGCTTTGACTTACTTTTTTATTATTCATCCTACATGGGGGTTGTGACATATCAAATTCAATGATTTTGAAGTGCTCATTACGAATTTGGCATTGATTTTTAGTTATCTGTTACCGTTGAGTCACCAGTGGCGGAATTCGATTCCTTTTTGGGGGATAAGGAAAGTCGTGTGATGTTTACACCAGATTTTTTGCTATAGTTTTCCAGCCATCAACCATATGTATCACACCAATTTCTTCTTCACAATAAAAGTACAAAATCTGTTCATTATTTCATTAAGGTCTGTACAGGTTTCTTCATTCTCAGGATTAACTTGATAAGCAAATATAATCCCATAGTTTCACTTCTCCTAACATTTCCTGAGTTCCGAAATTGACACCGAATTGATTTTATCTCGACAAATCTGAAAGGTGATCATTCAAAAGTTAAGATCAATTCTCACGAAGATATTTATATATTGACACTATTAGAGGCCATTAGATCAATATTTTGACACCAAGAGCTAAGTGACTAACGCCGGGGTGGTCTGATGGGTTCATACACTTTGGAATAATATTTTTTTCTTTTATATAGATTTATGTGCGTTTACATAGATTTACACATTATTGATGTTATATGCACAGTTCATTATTCTGACAATGATAATTATTAATATTACTATCATAAACCTTGATAATTATTATTATTACTTAGTATAACTGAAACAAGCTAACTTTTGACATAATCTGCACTTTAGGAATGGCCATAATATGCACTATTTGATTCGCTATGGATCGATGATTTTGTCTCAACTATCGATATTACAGATTCTGACTTGACTGTGTGCTTTTCTTTCTTTACAGTAAATATCATACAACAGCTGTGCTTGTACAAAGTTGGGTAGATTGTACTAATTTTTTCATTTTTTAGCACATTTAATTTTTTAGTAAATTGTAAATACCAAATTGTGCTGAAATGTCTATAGCTTAGATGCTTAGACTACTGAAGACCTAGGGATGCATTACTTTTTAATGATAACTTATGATGGATAGTATGTTGCATTATGTTAATATGCAAGTTAATGCAGTTTCCACATCCACATTTTCTTCTCTCTCACATATCCCTTCTGTTTCAATCTCCCTTCTCCATCCATCTCATCAATCCTGGCACAAAAAGCACCTGGTTTTCCAATCAAGATACTTTTCACAGATTTCTGGATCCCCTTTTTCCATCTATCTCATCAATCCAAGTACAAAAACGCGTGGTATTCCAGTCAATCTATTCCTCACAGATCTCTAAATCTCCCTTTTCCATTTATCTCATCAATCCCAGCACTTAAAGCACCTGGTGTTCCAGTCAATCTATTCTTCACAGATCTCTAAATCTCCCTTTTCCATTTATCTCATCAATCCCAGCACTTAAAGTACCTGGTATTCCAATCAAGCTACTCCTCACAGATCTCTGGATCTCCTTTTTCCATCTATCTCATCAATCCCAGCACTTAAAGCACCTAGTATTCCAATCAAGTTACTCCTCACAGATCTCTGGATTTCCTTTTTCCATCTATCTCATCAATCCCAGCACTTAAAGCACCTAGTATTTTAATCAAGCTACTCCTCACAGATATCTGTACCTCCCTATTCCATTTGTCTTATCAATCCCAGCACAAAAAGCACCTGGTATTCCAGTCAAGCTACTCACACATCTCCGGGGTCACGTTTCCAGCGAACAAATGAACTTCAGGTATCCCCAACACCTCTAGATCTCTCCAACCTCCTACATACAATAAGTATGAATGAACGCTTCGACCGTGTTAACATTATGCTCAGGAGCTGGGATGCTACCGTTTCCGTGGCGAGTGTTGAGATCCAGAGACGTGAGTGGGATGGGTCACTCATGCTGCTAATATCAGCTAGGTGTATCGCATGGAGTCCGTTGCTACTCTCTGTGGTGTAGGATAATTGAAAAAGAATTGATGCAGTAGAAGCTTTACTAGTAAATTGTTTCTTCAAAATATTAGAACTCTTCAATAAAGTCTTCAGGTGAAACAAAGTGAAACTCTTCAAAGTCTTAAGGTGAAACAAATTGATGCTTCGGTAAATTATTTCATCAAAACTTTATGATTCTGACCTGATTTTTTAGTACTCATTTGAAAGTTTTGGATGCAGTATGGCTAGTTTTAGATTCCTAATTAAGTTTAATTATAAAATTACTTCCTGATCTCAGGGTCAAATTATTCATGGATTAAAGCTGTACAAATACGATATTATATAAAAACCCTGATGGTTGGATTATGGTAAATATTTCTCTGATCTTTGGTCACACAAACGTTTTTGCCTTCCATGTAAAGCACTTAGGCCCAATACCTTGAAACATGTTCATTATGTATCAGAGCTGAGTAATTGGTAACACATTCGCTAAACCAGGTTTTTCGTTTTCACATTAAAGTTCATTAAATTTATTTGTTACTCTAAGTAAAGATAAACAAAAAATGACATAAAACCAGTTTGGGTTTGAAAATATGACGGCGCCAAGAATCTATGAATCACAAAATAGAAATAAACCTCACAGAACCACATTATAAAAAGTTCCGAGTAGGAGATTGTAAATGTAAATTTATACAGGGTGTAGCATCAATATAATTTCCTTTAAACTTGTTTTTTATATAATTCATTACTTCATCAGCATGTACGTATAATACACTTATACCGACATTCAAGAACTTCTATCTGTGATCAGTATAAATATCACCATGATGAAAGCTTTGAATAACGCTCAGATCTATTACCAATATCTAGCCTCGTTTGATGTTCAAAAGTTTGATTTAAGATATAAGGTTTTGCTATGATTTTTATAAAGAAGTTTTAATCTCCAGTCACAGGGAACTGGCAAGTCCTCTAGGAGATTCTTCTTCTGCTTCTTTTACTCTGTCTTATGAATAGTAGATGAGAGGTCGACGGCCGCTTGAGCAGGGTCGACGTTGTTCAACCTCATGGTTGAGGTTGGTTGGTTTTGGCATATATTTAACGTCTGGATGGCCTTCCTAACGCCCACGATTCTATTTGATTTAACATCCTGGATTAGGACGGGGGTTTAGGAGATTAAAACTTCTTTATAAAAATCATAGCAAAATATTAGATCCCAAATCAAACTAATAACCCAACACATCTAAATGATGGGTCAGACACACCAACCTCACATGTCATTTAGTTTTTTGGGGAGGGGGGGGGGGTTTAACGTCCCTTTCAACTGGATGTTCATATTATGACGGCGTGTCTTTTTGTTTTGTTTTTTACAAATTAACGGGGTTTACCCATGTTTATGTCATTTAGTTTTTTGTCATTTACTTGTTTCTTGTGTATAATTATATACAAGTGCTCAGTGTGTTAATATGTTGCAGCCTGCCCATCCCGTAGTGTGCCTCTCCTCTGATGGGCGAAAAGTGACACAATACTTCCCATTTAGGTGCTGGGTCAACACGAGCGCACCGTAAGGTATCCCTTACAAACAACTGTAACCAAATTACGAATACAAATTTTTGTCGGCGCGGTGGTTCGAATCCGGGACCTTCCGCATGGCAAGCGAGTGCATAACCATGAGCTATTCGTGCGCTATTATAATTTTATTATTATTTTTCTGGTTTATATTTATACTGTCAATTTTGTATTTTTTTTTATTATTATTATTAATGATAGCATTAAAAAGATTCTAGTTGGCGCTAATATCTTATACGTATGTAGCGGAAATCATGCATATAATAAATTCTGGTTTCGAAAATAATCAATGCAAATTTTAATCAACAACAGCGAGATCCCTCGTCACGATGATGAAGAGTTTGGAGAAAGGTGCCATGATGTCTCATGCAATATGTTCTCTATTAATTTTTATTCATATTGGCCATCAAAGTTTGGCAACAATCTCTGAACAAAAAGTGCTTCATGATTAGAAAAACATTCTGAATTTTCTCTCTGTACCTTTTTATAGTTTCTACGAGGTCTTTAATTCATTTTAATGTTTGTCTAAGAGGAATAGATAGCTAGGCACGGTGCGGTGGTGGATTTTTTTAAATAACTATACAATCCTTCCATTTCTAATAATAATTATTGAAGAATCTGTAGTACTTGACGGAACTAATTTATTTAAAAAAGAAAGTTTTGAAATGAGTGTTTCACAGCCTTTTTATTTCGTAGCCATGAAACAGGAGCTACTGTAGACACTTGCGGTCTGTGTTGTAGGTTGCCCCTCCCGTAGTATGCCTCCCCTGTGATGGGCGATACACAATACTTCCTATTTAGATCAACACGAGCGCACCGGAAGGTATCCCCTACAAAATATGTAACCAAATTTAGAATACAATTTTTTTTTGTCGACTCGGGGGATCCAACCTTCCTCATGGCAAGCGAGTGCTTAACCAAATAGCTAGTAATTTTTTTTTGAGATCTTTATTTTTCCACCTTCATTTTCTGCGAAGGTTATTTAAATGTTACTGTAACACGCATATCTTGCAATCAAATTAATTCAATATGCAAAAATCTGATTCAGTTTATATTTAGAAGAAAAAAAAAAAAAAAAAAAAAAAAAAAAACATAATGCTAAAAACTACCAATGATGTCATTTCTTTATTCAGAAACCTAGTGTTTCAGATACGAACCCCCACACAATATCAAGACAATCAGTAAGGTAACCCAGTGACAGATATTGGACCAATCTTGATAAGCTTTCTCTATCCGTCTACTAACTAACTGTATCATAGTGCACCATGATAAGATCTTGGATTAAATACATTTGAGTCTTACCCATGAATCTCATCCAATAATCATCAACATGTAGATATCTAATGGTACTGACACATGAGCTTTACTATCAGAAACATCGGAGAACATTTGAAAATTGTAGAATTTAGACACAAGACACGAGTTGTGCAGGAGTCACTAAAACAGAATGACATCACAGAAATGGAGACGATGAGTAGCGAGCCCCTTGGTACTCAAAACAATCAGACTGCATGTTAGAGGCAGCCATAGATGATGCTCAATTTTGTCCAGGTTGAATTATAATGTTCAAAGAGTTACTGAAGACTTTCTCAATCACTTAGATGCTTATGAATCGTTCGAAACAGAAATTTGAGAAGTTGTATTGTATCTTGATCTTGATCGATAAGTCTTGTAATCTGGAGGTCGTGGTTCAAGTCCAAGTGAAACCTCGGAAAACCTGTAGAAAAAACTGAAAACTCGCTAGACCGTATACTGGATAGGGTGTGGCTTGTCTTCCCAGTTACCTAAAATTTCCATCTCTGAGTGACGCTTAATCTTTGTTCCTACTGTATTTTTAGTGCTATGAGTTGTACACTAATGCATAAAACTAGGATAGATCGCTTAATACAGATTGTCAGGGATGACTTTAGTAATTTAGACACTGGTAGTCAAGTGGTTAAGGCGCTACTCTGATAATCCAGGTAGCGTAGGGATCCGTTGGTTCGAATCTCACCCAGTGCATGAATTTTTCCTCATTATTTTAGTTTGTGACCACATAGCAATAAGACTCTGAGGGTTAGGTGTTAGAAAATGCTTTGATCATTAACCTCGCCTGGTGATGGTTACCTTCCACTAAAGAGCATTATTATTATTAGTCTTAATGGAATGAAGCACGTGAAGACGAACTAATTATTGGAGCCCAATAATGGTGATGTAACATTACACGCTAAATAATAAAGAGCTCTTTGATTAAGTACTACGTCTCTGGTCCCCCTTACAGTTATGTGAGTGAAGTGTGCTGGACCATTGAGTGTCCTCTTCATGACACTTCTTCTTTTCATGTCTACTTCTTTTCCCTCTTCTTCTTCTTCTTCCTCTGTCATCCTGTTCTCTTCTTCTTCCTCCTCTAATTCTTGTTGTTGTTGTTGTTCTTCATCTTGTCATCCCGTCACCTCACTCTGCGTGTGACCTCTCCTTCACATCCTCGTATCCTGTCTTCTTAATTGACGATGCTCCAGTGCTTGCTTCTAATTGTTCCAAATGCTTTAATAATAGCTCTTGGAGATATTTCCCTATCTCTCTCTCTTGGCTTTCTTTGTTTTTTTGTAGTACTCTTTCTCTCTCTCTATCTCTAGCTCTAGGTCTCTCTCTATCTCTAGCTCTCTCACTCTCTCTCTCTTTGAGTTTTTATCACTATTTTTGTCTCTATCTTTCAGATCTCTATCTCTGTCAAATGCTATTAGATCTGTATTTTTCTCTATCCCTTTCTCTTAGTTATCTCCGTCTCTCTCAGATCTTCATAAATAGTAGCACCATCTCGCTCTCTTTCCCCAGCTCTCTATATGTCTATCTCTCTTGCCACGTGCTCTTCATATTCCTTTGTTTCCCTGTTTCAGCTGAACGCGTGCTTGACAAAATGAAAGCACTTGCTGGAGATGACTAGAGAGAGGAGTTCCTAGTAATTGTATTGCACAGTCAACGTTCTTTGAAGGATCTCGCAGAAGTGTTCCAAGCATTTTTAGTAGATGTTTTCTACGAAGGATAGTAATAATACTCTTTAATGGAAGGTAACCACCAGGCGAGGTTAATGCTCAGAGCATTTTCTACCACCCAACCCTCAGAGTCTTATTATTAAATGGTCAACAACTCAAATTAATGAGGAATATTCATTGGGTGGGATTTGTGCCAACGGATCTCTACGTTACCTGGATTACCAGACTAGAGCGTTAACCACTTGACTACCAAGGATAAAATTTAATCTGAATAGTTGGTATGAACCTACCAACTATTCAGATACTTACCAAATTTGGTTTTTAACATAATTACGTAATACAAAATTATTAAAAGTTTATAATGCCAACTCCAGATTTATACTAAAGTTTATAACAATTTCAAGTCCTACTCAAAATACTCCAGTCATATTAATTTCCTAACTATTTTTTATCGGAAATATTCATCCTTTTAAAATGATAAACAGAAGAAATTTGAAATAATTATAATTATATTTAAGTGAGAAATATTCAATAGTGTATGAATCACTCTTTAAATTCAAAATTGGAAAGATAAATTCATTTCGTTTGGATCATATCAATAATATATTTTACACATGAATATTATTCACAACTAATATAGGCATAGGACTTATTAGGTCCTAAGTCCTATATTTCAGTCTAGTCTCTGATCAAATCGATAAAATTCACCATGGTTTGATCTACCTGTTCGCAAATATTCAAAGACACCATTACAAAATAATATACTATATCAATAAAATTAATGTTACCTATAAAATAAATTACATTTTTGTTGTACTTTTAATCGTTATTCTTACACTATCTTAATATATAAATGTCAAAGTCACTGACTGACCACTGACTGACTGATCATCGCTCTACAGCCCAAACCGTAAGTCCTAGGAAGCTGAAATTTGGTAGGTAGCTTTGTCTTATAGTCTAGATGTGCAATAAGACGGGATTTTTCGAAATTCTTACTACAACACCTGCCATTGGCGAAAAAGGATTTTTTGCTTTCACGGCCATGCCTCGGCCCGCAAAGCGGGCGACAGCCCGCTAGTGTATCATATTTATACTTAAAATTGCAATACCAACTTACGTCATTCGGACGAATCGTTGCTTATAGACGGTTTACTTACATTTCTTAAATTTAAAATATAATGTATTCTTTTATTTAGATAAGGCATACTATAAATAGAGCTTCACAATGTTTATTAGCATGAATACATATTGCCATTATACTTACACTGGTTATAATATTTATACCTCATTAAGGCCGTGTCATTCGAATGCTGAGACAATTTGTCCTCGTGAACAAATAGAGTACCTTGGAGAGGCCAGACTGCTCTGCTGCCTAGAAGACAGCTCTTCCTGCTAATTATAGTATTTACAGTCACTTTGCGAATCTGAGGAGTTAAGACACAGGGCGGCTTTTATTCCTGACAAAACTCTGGGCAACTTCTCACTTTTCGGTTCTGTCTGAAAAGAAGTGCACTGTAGTCAAGTCATTAACGCGCTAGTCTTGTAATCCAGGTAGCGTAGAGATCCGTTGGTTCGAATCCCACCCAGTGCACGAATTTTTTCCCATTAATTTGAGTTTGTGACCACATAATAAAGAGACTCTGAGTGTTAGGTGGTAGAAAATGCTTTGAGCACTAACCTCGCCCTGGTGGTTACCAAGGAGTGTTATTATTATTATTAGTTGATGACATGATGGTCGGATCTAGAAATAGATCATAAACAACATTAAAAAAATCTATAGTAAATCTAGCTGAAACGGTAATTTGTCGCCGTAAAAGTTTTTTTTTAAATTCTAAACACACAGCTACATACCAAAAGAGACTATGTGAATGTGCTAAATTTGAAGCCATTTGATTCAGCCTTTTTGGAGCTGCTTTGATAATGAATGAATGTTGGTAAATGCATTTTACATGTTAAGATACCAGATGCAAACAAAAGTCCCCTTGAACTTTGCATCTTGTACAAGTTCTTCATGATCAAACACCTTCAGCTGTCACAATTTAGACGGTAAAAGCTCAACTTAGATCATCAAGAACAAAAGACTACTAGAGAACACACTAGACAATGATAGCTCACCCATGATCATCAAGAAAATAAGCCTATTAGGCTAATAAATCATCAGCCGCCTGCCTTAGTAAACTTCAGTTCAATAACAATGGAGAAGTTATTTGTAATAAGAACAGCAAGGGAACAAGACACACTTGGCATTACGCATCGTGACAATATACATGGATGATATACTCATCATAGTTACTTATAATATTGCGAGTTATACACTCAACCACACTAAAAAAAGTGACGCATAGCAGTTTCTTCCTTTTCCTTCACAAATTGCAAAAATTCACTCATACATTGTCATGCAAACTATAGTTTGATGTGAATCGTGTGAGCAGCGACCATATTTTGTGGAGCTATGGACAAGGCCGTCTGTAAAAATATTTGAAAAATAAATATTAATTCAAAATTATATTGATCATATAGGGTTTGCTTTAATTATTGGAAATAAACCATCAAGTAATTGGTTATGTATTGTGACAATTCCTAAACATATATGTTCAGCAAAGAATGATGGGTAAAAACTGTATAATGTGAAGTGCCACTATTTGTGCCATTGAGTATAGTTTTACATACATTATTGTCTTTGAATCGTAATGTATGGAGTTATATTGTTGCTGTGACCCGATACACATAAAACAATAGGATTAAATTGTGTATAAGGCAACTTGTAATGGTACACTTACACAATAAATTAAAGAACAAGGCAAGACATTTATCTTGCTTCATTTGTCAAACTCGTTAGCCTTTGACATTGATCAGATTTATTTCTCTTGCGCTGAATTCTTGAAATGTTTAAAAAGACGGCTGCAAAATACCCTTTACGCAAAGTGAAAAAAGTGTCTTGATCAAGTTCAACTTTTAAGGGGTGGTTGGGTGGAATAGCCCGGCTCAGAGAATCCTGCCTCGTTAAAGATAATACCTAAAAAAATGTTGAATTGTTTAGATAAAGAAAAATAAGAACATAAATATTATTAAAAACTCACCACTAAATTTTAGACGTTGTATATCAGGAGTAACAATTTGATATCATCTTTTTTTTTCTTCGACTACAATCAAGGTGACTTATTTACGTTTGACTGTACCAGGCGAGATTAACGCTTTGAGAATTAACCTCACCTGGTGGATACCTTCCTCTAAAGAGGTTTATTATTATTATTTCTTACATTGCGTTGCTACATTAGGGGGCACCAATTGATTCTCTATCAACTTTTGACGTCATCTAAAATCAGCAGTACCCTCGCCATTATTATTATTTTTTTTTTTTTTTACATCACATGACATAAACTAATTCGACTTCTTTAGTCCTCCAACGAAAACGGATGTCTTCTAGTTTCTATAGAACTTTTACAAAGACACATCTACCTTAGTAAAGTACTATTTTGAGATTGGCGAAAAATCGGATACTACCTTTCTACTCTTCAGATAGGTTGCTTTCAATGGACCCGCTCTCGTTTTGACATCTCAAGTTGGCCTTGATCAGTAGGCAATGCAAGGCATGGCCGCTGGCCAAAGCAACGGTGATTAATATCAAGTAATTAAGCTATCAGTGGAACTTATGACAAGCTCCGGAGTCTATTGCTCTGAAAACACTTCATTTTCATCATGGAATTCCTACTAAGAGACTTATGATCCGAGATGAAAGATTTATCGGACCCGACTCTACGCGGGACGTACCCGACAATTAGACCTAATCAATGGTTTCTGAGTTGTTGGTGCTGTTGTTATTGGAAACATTTCATTGGCGCGACGGACGGCTCACTTTGTCGTGGACTTTAGACTTCCAAGAGTTCCAAGCTTCTTGCTTTGTGTGCTCGCCGGACTTATTGTCAGGAGAGCTTTGTGTTTTGCTGGTACTCAGAACAGATCAGCCAGATAATGGCTAATGATGCGCCAGATAATGACATAAACAGTAAAACTAACTTTCCCAGCTTTCACATCATGAACACCAGGCGCGGCCGGTGCTAAGGAGATGCGAAATTGCAGCACCCCAAACACAAAAGAAAAAGAGAGGATTTTCTCAAGTACCTACTAGCTCGTACAAAATGAAAATTATCACACATTTCAAGAATAATTTATGCATAATTATTATGATGGCATGGAAAAAACAAAAAATCTTTTGATACTGATAGAGCGACTCTATAAATACCATTACAGTCCGGTTTTTGTAGCAGCACCCCCAAAACATTTCTCGCCGCCGCGCCTGTTGAACACAATATTTATAATTATTTAAAAAGTTTTGGTATGTTGATGTAGGTATATTGTAAGGAAAAGTTAAATTCGCAACTACATACATCTTAATAGAAGCATAACATTTGAAAATTTCTTGCCCGACAATATTTTCTTCGGCGGAATCAAATCCTCAGTTGGGGCATTCTTCATTTCTTCTATTTTCCTGAGAAAGCATATGGGTTTATTTTCGCACCGATTATTTACCAATGTTTCTGATGCCTCTCCAAGTCTAGGTGCATTAACTTTCAAATTGATGGCTTCATTGGTAAACCAATGATTGATGGACTCTGGTGATCTACTCGCTTTGATTTTGTTCTAGATCGATTTTGGATTCAGTTCATTATTTAAATTTAATCCGCTCTATATTCTTTCGGTAGGTAAATACAGGCAAGGCGATCTTGAATTTTATTTAAATCATGCACAATGCATATTGGATTCTTAGAGAAAGTTGATGTACAGCATGCGTGCTTGATTTCAAAGTTTCACGCTACTTCATTGCTTTAAACTTAGAACTTTCTGTGAAAATATTCAATATACCATATATGTTTTTCTATTTTGAAAGTAGCCCAAATGATCTTTTCATACATTTTAAAATATCTATAAAAAAAAACGAAGGCTAAGGCAGGCTGCTAGAAAAACACCAGACAGCAAAATTCAAGATATCGCACAATTGGAGCCAGCAAATATTTTCTGATCTTGAGATGTGAACAACAAGGAGGTCTAAAACTATTTGCTGAATTGCTGATGCTCTTGGAAAACAGGAAATCACCATATACCTACAATTCTAAACAAAACAGAAGTCAAGAGGTCACGAGTTCCTTCAGATAACGAGTTTCTGGTTCTTGTCGATTTTGATGATATTGCTGGTCTTTGCTTCAGACATAAAAATATTGAGAAGTACATACATGTAATGCTGCAGGATTTGCTGAATTTAAAAAAAAATTCACAGGTCTCTGCTTCAGTCATGAAAAAATACATGTCGTACTCTCGGAAGTGTCACCATTCTTAATGTGTTCGTTTTTGTTATGAAAAATTATTTTTTTGCTCTGATTTCATTTTTTTTTGCTTTGGCTCGTGCTTATCGCAAAAGGGTCCAGTAAAGAGCTGACGAAACTTGTACTAGCATCTATACACAGGACTCAGGAGGTGCAGGGGGCTTGCAAGGTTTGGTTTTGCGGGTGGTCAACTGGTCAAGATGTGTCGCAGTTTGACTGAAAGGGGATGAATTTCCTGTCATTTGACTGATAAGGAATGAGCTGATACAGAAACAAGTTACTGATGTTGGCAATAAAGATATAAAATGGAAAAAACCAAGAAATTTTAGTTGGTAAATGTGATTTTTTGTGGAAATTTTGGCCGATAGTCAGAAGAACAAAAAAGTTCTGACTCGTGAACACGCTGATTCATATTGAACTCTCAAATAATTTTTGATCTTCCTCTCTGTCTCTCTTTCTTTTAACATATTTTGAACAAAGAGTAACATTTCATAATCACTGGGAGCTCTCAAGCAAGCTCCTTACAATAACTTCTTGGACCAAAAATAGCAACTTTGATTAATTTCTGGTTAATTGAATAACCAATCGGAGAGCGTTGTGTGACGGTTGCAAGGGATGTTTGGTAATTATGAGAGTGAGGGTGCTTTCTGGAACGAGGCATGCACTTGTCACCCACCTAGGTTTGATCCTTGCGTTTATATTCATCCTGCCATCGCGCATCGACGCTGGTTTGAAAACGTTGGATTTTGTACTATTTTATGCATTGATATTTATTTGACTTAAATTCACATTGGCCTGTGTCAAATTTAAAACGGTACGTTCAATGGCTTTCTCAAAATCAAAGAATTCGTCATCCTCTAATAGTATCTCTGTAAATAGTCTATTGAATCAGATTTGCACACCGCCAATATTACCAGTACCTAGTCCATTGCAATCATAGAAGCCATTGTCAACAAATGTCATCACAATCGCTATTCAACCTGTAAAGGCTCTTCCAGTGTACAATTACCACTCCATACACTCTCGGATGCCCATATTTGTAGCGCAAACCTATAACTTGTTCCTTGCGAGGTCCAATTTGTTACGGCTAAGGACGGAAGCAATCTCGTATGTTTTATCAATTATTTCTATTGCTCCTTGTATTGCTATTAGTAACAAAGTTCTGTTACTAATGCAATAACCAACACAATCGAGGATAAATACACAGAGCGGCTTTATTAACGACACAGCAGTTGGACATGGAAATATTTTAAATTTATGCTAGTTGATATCGCTGTACTGTGTACCCGCGCTTGTTGCCTTCAGGATCATATTGGAGATATGAAAAGAATCTTTAATAACATAAAATAATAAAAATGTTCTATGTCCTTTAATCTTCAAATCGTAACTCTTTTGTGTGACATCTTTGGAACTGCCTATTCTGCATAGGACTAGAATTTCCCCATCACTATCATCGATCAAGCTGTCTTTGGCTATACGTACATGCATTTATCTCAACAAATATGGCACAGGTACTCTTGGAGGCTTTTTCGAGGCCAAGCCAGTGGATAACATCATGTTTTAAACAATATGGTCATAGTCTACTTCCATGGACCAGTAATGAAATTATAATTATAGATACAAATTCACTATCACTTACATTGTTATTAAAAATGAATAATAAGCATTGCATTGACGCACCAACCACTTTATTGAGAAAGATAGCACAAATGACTAAGCCTTTAGATGGGAATCATAATTTTGTGACGTGATAGAGAACCATTTATGATTTCCACCGACAAAGAGGTTAGTAACTGGCTCTAAATATATCACCAAGAGGATTTTTGTCTGGTTTAACTAATAATTAGGTTAAGGCCATAATAGAAATAATAAGGCTTCTTAATTTTTAACACACAATTTGCTACGCAGCAGATACTTACAATGAAGTGTCAGAATTGAGCTTGTTAATTGGACTTATTGTCACTCCTGAAAGGTATGTTCATACGAAGGATAGGAGGCATGGAGCAGAATTTCTTGGTGCCTATGTACGGTCTTACTGAAATTGACAAGAGTTTTGTATAACATTACAAAATCGCCATTAACGAATTTAACATCGCCATAAGTCTGGTTGGGGTACTCTAAACAGGGAGTAGATCAGCAGTCTGGCTAGGGGACTTTATACAGGGAGTAGACCTGCATTAGCTGGGTTCTGGGGGCCCTTGTCAATGATTAGCCTCCTTGTAAAGACAGTGGTAAAAGTGCTGAGTGATTCCTCCACTGTCTGGCTACCATCGTTCACGATGACGCCACCCTATTATGATGATATTGATGATTGCCAACTTATCCTGGCCCTGTTATAGTAAGTGCCCGTGCTCCCATATGACACAAGCATCAGGAGTCAAGACAACATGTGCTGAAAGGCTCTTTACTAAAAGTGGTTGGATACCAAAATTGTAATGTATAGGTAATGTAATTTATAAAAAGATGTAATGTAGAGTCATAGGGATTATGCATATTTCATTCTTTTGAGTTTTTTGACATGAATGTATTTATAAAGTAACTTTTCTTATTACTATTTCATATCTGTCTGCTGGATTAGAAAAAAAACTTGCAACTTGAACTGAACTCAAATTTGTCTGGCTGATATTTCGAAACAAAATAAACAAAATCCAACCAATTGAAATGAAACACAACTGCAGGGAGAATTAACAGAAAACATTAGTACGATATTCAACTGGCTAGAACTAATTTAATATGCATTATGTACAAGTCTGGATTCTTGATTATAAGGGCCTGCGGCACACGTCAGGTATATTCCTATTAAATTTATTTGCATAGGCAATTAGTTTCTTTGCGAAAAAATCACGATAGCGAAACACATCGTGTCGGTGCAGGACTTGCTAATAAGTTATGCACGGACCCCTGGCCGGCACGAGCCTAGCTGAGGAGTCTGCCCGTGCCCTAGGAAGCCTGCGTCACTTTCAGATGATTTCAGGCAGAGATTTATCTTCTAAAACAAATACTGCACTCTTACTATGTCTTCTTTTCTCGAGATTTATCTGATGATCAGTTAATCAGCCGTGGTGTGTGTGACCCCCGACCCCCGATGTTGACATGCATCAGTATAATCTAATAAAAGATAGATATGTAGTTGCCAGCCTCCGTGGTGTAACGGTTGTGACTACTGCCCGTGGTCCAGAGGTACTGAGTACGATCCTGGGTGCAGAATTTTCTGACGAAACCATCCGTTCACCTCAAAACGTGAGGCTGACATTTCGACCCAACTCAGGCTGGGTAAATTATTTTAATGTGGTTAGTGGTATAATTCCTAGAAAATGGGGGTTAAATATCACGTCCTGAATCCTGAGTAACTCAAATCAGGACGTTAAAATAAAATCAACTGGTCACAATATATCTTATTAGGTCTCAGTGTTCATTGTATGGAGTTTCTACTAAAACCCTACAATCAGGTCAGATAATAGATAGGTAATCAGCTGTATTCAATGGCGCGTTGAATTCAACAGTAAGGTCGCTGAAGCTGTAGGAAAGTCCACAGCGGTTTGCAGTTGTGGGTAAACTCTTAAAATTGAACGTGATGCTTTCTACTCCAGGTTACAAGTCCGCCGCCTTATCAATCAAGCTACTGAGGTGGAATTTATATGCATTTACAGGTAAAACTATTAACAGTCATGCCTATTTTAGTAAATACAATTAAACCTGTGATGCCCTAATTCCTAATCCACACAAATGATACATCAGATACCCATCACCTAAGTGTGCCCAGATTGGATACTTGACCACACTGCAAGCTTCTGACAGGGTGACATGGGGACACAGTAGCTACTGCATTAACCGTCAACCAAATTAAGTGAGGCAGAATTTAAAATTCATGTGTCACTGAAGTTAAACAACATCGAGAGAAGCTAGGACTTGGATGGGTGACCATTCAAATTCGAACAATCGTGATGCTGGCTATTCCCGTCTACACCCAAGCTGGGTTAATTTGAATATCTGGATTGTAAGTTTTCCGCGAATGGAGGGTAAAACCCCTGTCGTGGTATGTTCATACAGTTGAAAATGACGCACGACGTTAAACCACAAGAAAAAAGTTAAGATTTGTGGATTTTGCAGATCGCATTGTAAAATTTGCTGGTCTGTCTGCATGACGTAATCGCCTTTTGGTGTTAATTACAAATGTAAAATCACAATTACTCAAATTCGCCTTACTAATTATTTGCCACCGTCTCGTCGATCGAGCTACTGAGGTTACTTCTTTTCCTGTTTCCAGTTTCTCCCATACCCAACCTCAACTTTACCTTTGATCAACAATGACAACAAAAGTTTCCTCGCTAGAACCCTGTATATCTAATAATCCACCTATCCTGATCCTCTATCAGATAGGAGGTCTGTTAGCCGTACAGATTATGATAATATCAGGAATATGAATTTGTGAGGTCTGGGTCTCTGAATTGTGTTCTCCATTCAATAAAAACTCTCAATGAATATACTTCTTGGGATATATTCCGGTACGGATTATCCTGCATACAGTGTCCGACAAAATCCTGCGCTCCTGCTTCCGGCAAGCAGATTTTTTTCTCTTCGATATCATGCTTGTGCATCTTGCAAATAATATTTGAATGGGTGAGTAGAAGAACCAGGAATGTCAAAAATCGACTTTTCGGGAAAGCAGAAATAAGATTTGTCTTATTTTTGCTTTCCTGATGCTAATGAGTATAATAAAATTAAATTTTACATTCCTTGTTATTCGACAAGATTCTCACAACTAGGTACTAATACCGCTAGCAAAAGTGGTCAGTGATTTTGTTACATTCCTTGATTTAAATCAGATTTTTTTTCCGCTTCCCCCACTTTAAAATCGAAAAAAATTATACTTTTAAGGGGTATTTCTCCTTCATATTCACAGAGATGATAGAAAAGAGTGCATTCTTTCTTATTCTACGAAGAAAAAAAAATCGATTTTTGACATTCCTGGTTCTTCTACTCACCCATTCATTTTCCTCTGGATGTCTAATTTTTTTATACTCCACTTATTCACTCATAATTAATCACTAATCAGTGTACAATTGTACATGTAGGTACACACATCTTACATTTTGTAGCTTGAAAATAACAGAATATTTTAATTTGGCAACCAAGTTCTTGAAACTCGTAGATCGTACCTATAACCAATACATAAGAAATCATAATTACCAGGTTATCTTATCAAAAACATGTTACGAAAAGTACATACTTGCGGAGCACAATCCTGCATGAAGCCACTTTTTCAAAAATAGACATAGAATAAAAATTCAAAAGTACCTTTCAAAGTATAGAACTTGAGGCCCCGGCACAGAGACATTCGGGGGTCCCTGAATATTTCATTAGACATCAAGTTACCTACCTATGTATATGTATAATAATATTTATACAGGTATAGATAGCACATGCATTAACGAATTGAGGAATCAAAAGATTCAACGTTTGACCCACCTTCTTCATTTCTGATCTTAATTCCAATCTGATGTATTAAAAAAAAACGTTTCCGATTTTTTGAATAATTTATTTGGGTTTTATACTTTCAACTCTCTTACCACGTTCTTTATTTTGACATCCATTTCCAGTCCAGTGGAAACCTCCCACGAATACCGCAGCCCAGGAGACCGCCACTGGTGTGATTAAAATTCAAAACCAGTAGTCAAACGTCGTTGGGGTTTGGTAGAAGAGATTGGCAAAGGAGATCTCACGCGATCCTGTGGATGATTCCAGAGCAGATGTACAGGGTTATCGAACATGTGGCTTCTGAATTGTGAGTCTGTCCACGCAAATCTGTGCTGTAAACTCATTATCCGCTTTCTATGCTGCTCTACCTCGAGAGATCATAGGAAAAAAGAAGATATTAGGATAGCAAATATACGGTAAAGTCCTATAATTCTGCGCTACCCACTGAAATTGTGATATTATAACACAAAGAAAAATATTTATTTATTTATTAGGATTAATAATTATCATGTTTGTGTTGATCAGTTTCGCGATATCACAACTACTCAAACTCGCTCTACTAAATCTACGCTGATACCGGGACTTGAACCACAGACCTTCACATTTCAATTCCGCCGACTTATCGATTGACCTACTGAGGTCGGTTTTTATCAAGTTATACTATATTAGGATTAATGAGTCCGATTATTCCAGCAGTAAGCCTAAGACGTATTACTATGCAGTCAAAATCACAAATGGGAGTTTTACTTGTCATTGTCCAGCTGGGTTTCGAATGCACGACCTCTGAATTACCAGATGGATGCCTTGACCAGTGACCAGGACTGTCTATATACATTTAAAAATATATACCTACATCTAAAAAAAATTGGCGTACTTAAAACTCGAACCGCCAACTTCCAAGTTGCTTGTCTGCCGCTTCATCGTCGATGGAGCTACTGAGGTGAGTTCTTTCGTAAAGTTATCATATAATAACGCTGTGCTAAATACCATGCCCTAGCGTAAAAGTATGCAAAGCGAGTTTGACTATTTTGCTTTTAAAATCATTTCATCTGTACCTTTTAAAATAAATGTGATGAACATTTATTTATATGTAAAAAAAAGGGGGAAAATCATATTTTCATGTAGGTATTTGTTCACATTCGTGATGTCCAAACTACTCAAACTAGCACTGCTAAATTTTAACCGAACTTGGGACTCGAACCACCGACCTCCAAGTCACAAGTCCGCCACCATGTTGATCAAGCTACTGAGGTCGGTTCGTCATAACTAGGTCACTCGTTTATTATTATAAGTCACGTCATAGTGTTAAAAGCATAGTAGTTTCTGGGAGGCGTTCTCCCGCGAAACAACCATTTCGCTTGATAATAATTGAACTATGATTCAACAAGATTCAATGCTGAGTAAAATATTGACAAATATTAAAATAAAAATAAATAAATAAACAAAGAAAATATAGTCAGCCAGCATCGATCCTACGTGGAATACACCAGTTCTCGTTCTGCCACAGAAGTTAAGCACCGACCAGCGAGTTTAGGCCTTGGATGGGTGACCATTAAAATACGAACCCTGGTGATGTGGCTATTCCCGATCCTATTAGCCACGGATGGATTCGAAACCGTCACCAAGCCAATTCTTCACCATAGTGAACATTTCTTAACTTGATTGATTTCTAAGGAAGTGGAATTTTTATTGTAACTCCTTTTGTATGCACAAATTCATGGTATGTACTTCTTTGGTAGAATAATATCGTCATTAATTGTGTTCTTTCCTACAAAAGTTAACTATATCTTCTATGCGGATACGTAAAAGAAGGCATTGTTCTCCAAAAAACCTAAATAAGACAATCAAGCAACATCAAAATTGCACCTTTCAGCTACAGCAGAATCCTCAATCTAAAAATTCTATAGTAATCTTATCTAGAGATTCTAGAGTAACATCAAAAATATGAATTTAAATTTAAAAAAAAACCTTCGAAAGTGAATGAAAAAAACTTTGAAAAGGGATTAAGAAAAAGGTCTCTAGGCAGGGATGATGCCTCAGGCAACTTCTGTCACTTCCCCTTAATGTACACAATCATAATTTTTGCCGTGTGTGTGCTTTTTACAGACCCTTTCACTCAGTGCGTGCGAAGAAAATAACTTTGAAAACCAAAACTTTGTAAAAACTTTCAAAAACAAAACTTTGAATGCACCAGCAAAGGTAGCTCGTTGAACTTTTATCGCGATAATAACCATAATAATTATGAAACATAATTTTACATTTTTTATATATTGCAACTAGCTAAAACCCGGCACTTCGTCGCGCGAAGGTTTTTTTCCCTTGGCTGGTGTCCTACTTGAAAATTGTATAATAGATGAAAATTGTAATAGACTCAACACTGCCACAGCCATGGACATTTAAAACATATATTCCTCAAATCTGGACTTTGCAGACCCAACGAGTGTTTTTAAAAAGAACACAAAACTTGTACTCTATGAAAACAAATCATAGCTTATAATATATAATAGATAGGATAGTTATAGACATTTTACTTTAGTCATTTCTCTCGTTTGCAGGGCGTTAAGTAAAATTAAAAAAAAGAAAATTGATAATATTCTAGGTTGTTTGACGGTGCTTTAGGTTTAGGGAGGGGTCTCATGAAGTTCTAATGAAAATTTGAATAACTGTTACCGTTTTCTTCCCCATCTGAAAGTTTATTTGGCAGGGAAAAGCTTCCGAAACGACGACAAGCTCAAAACCGCTGTCCGTACTTGAACCTCTAGTTTGTACGCGCAGTTTGTCAAGGAGGGTATACATAAATTGCTCCCCCGGTTCCAAAAGTATATTGATCGAGCTGGAAATTATGTAGAAAAATGATAGGATGTTACTGATCATAATCCAATAAAAATATGTTTAAAAAGAAATTTGGGATTTTTTTTTTATAGCGTAGAGAACCTTGCTTTTGAGACGCCCCTAGTATCTCCATATTCCAACATTCTCAACGGTTACTGCAGGTAAACAACAATAACAACAAAAAACACTGGAATATAGAACAAAATAATGATATACCTAGACCTCTTAAGTTATCATATTTGTGTGAATCACTTTCCTGATATCCACAACAACTCAAACTCGCTTTACTAAATCTACGCTCAGACCGGGACTTGAACCACAGACGTCCAGCTTACAAGTCCTCTGCCTTATCGATCGAGCGACGGAAGTCTTAATAAGCTCTCATCATGGTGTTAAAATTTCGCCAGCACCTCGGCTACAAAGTTTGAGGGAAAAGAAGAGTACTGAAAGGGAAAGCGGCCCACGCAGTGCCTACGTACGCACACTGGCACAGGTGGGCCTCACCTTCCATTCTCCACCAGGCCGGGAGGGGGCCTGAGCCGCCCACACCCGAATGATAATACTTTCCCCTTTTCGTTGCTCCATACAATCTTTACATTATTTCGTCCAACTCTCCGTACTTGAAACAATTATAGCACTGATAATCAGATTTCAATTCCAAATGTCATAAGTTTTTCTGTACCAAACGCCGGTTGTGTCTTAAAAAAATATTTTTTGTAAAAATTCAGTTTATTTTCTCGACCGTTTCGGGATGAATACAGTGTTGAAAAATAATTATTTTCTAAAAAAAAATGTTTATTAAATATTTTTAATACCTAAAATCAGTACAATCTATTTTGATAATAATTATTTTAAGCATAATAAAATTTCATAAAAGTTTTTTCTAGAAGCAGTGTTTACCAAAGGTCAACAACCTCTGTCGTATAAAGTTCTTTTAATTTTTTAATGTGAAAATTTTCTGTTCGCAACTTTCTTTCTGTCGGCGCACTAACTTTCTAATATTTGTTAAACATTATAAATTTAAAATAATGTAGTGAAATCAGTTTTTTAACTTTCGAACCATATTTTTCATTGCGAGCTCTATGTTCGAAGATATGGTCCAACGTTCGTTCATCTTTTGAGCGCAAGACTGGTTTCATTCAGGATTCAGGTTTGTACCAAAGTGTACTGAAAAGTTAGACACTCAAGTACAGAAAATGTAACTATCAAGTTTAAACACTTAAACTAATTTTAAAGTTCTTAATATGACAAACTAATTTTGATCCGCTGATTCATGTAAACATAAATAGTTGACTTGTTTGATCGATTTTGCACGAACAAATTTAACAAATTAATAGTTACAGAAGAAATTTTATAATTACTTTTGCTCAAATTGTAGATTTTAACAACAAAATCATTACTGTGCTTTTAAACGATATACCTAATATATAGTAATTCAATTTAGTAGGTACTAATTTATAAATAGTAAATATACAATAACAGGCAGACATCAATAGACAGCGCCAAAGTACTATAGAAAACACTTTTAATACATAATACCATAATTTGTGAACACATAATTATTTTATACAAGTACAAAGTATAATAAATCGATTATTTCCTTTTACATATTTCGCCAAAAGTAGATGTACTTAATTTTCTCCATAACAAATCCAAATTCTGCTATCTTTAATTTTTTAAATATCAGCTTTAACAAAACAATTTGCTTTGTCTCGTTCATTTACTTTATGTAACGTATAATTCATTACATCCACATACAGGTACTTTTCGAATTTATTTACATAAATGTTAATATACTAGTGTAGAACTCATAAAACAAGACTTCACCATACGTAACACAGGACCAATCGTAACTTAGTCAATTCTCATCCAGAACAGTAGTTAAGTTTTCAACAGACGTGTCAGGCCACCACTCTCCACCGCGGTCGCTCAAAGGTCATGGGTTCTGTCGGTACCGCCGGATGTTCGTTATGCGTCTCCTGTAAGCCCACCCACTACGATGATGATAATAACTATGAAAAAAGGTCAGTTTCCCCTAGACAAGCCCGGCCGGAAACTGGACGCGTCGCCTCAGGGTGAGGAGTACATCGACATCCACCAGATCCAGAAGCACATCCTCGAGTCCCGCGCCGACACCGCCCTCGCCACCATCACCCCCATCAGGGGCGCCTCCACCCTCAACCCCCCGCCCTACTACCCCTACAATGTGCAGCTTCCCCCACCCCCGGCAGCTCCTTCATCCCGGAAGACTGTTTCAACTTTTGGTTCAATCCAACAAATAGTTCGACCAATCAAAATTCAGGTAAGAATAATTAAGAAATCATGTTAGCAAAGGCAGTTTCCCACTGAGCGCAACTATTTTGGAACGTTTTGTATCAATTTTTTAATTTGAATTGTTGCAAAGTATTGTTTCAGTCAGTGGGATTAGATCTCATTCGATTCTAAAGGAAGAAATGTAGCCCATTGATTGGTCGAAAGTTATTTCCCGCCAATTCCCGCTGTAAGGTTTGTATGCGTTGAGAGTCTCTGGACCCGGCCTTTGAACTGTCCAAATTGTAAAGATCTATTGTCACCACAATAAAATTCAATCTAGAAGTTGAAGAGTCAATACTTTTGAAACATGTGAAACTAAGTGCAACCTAGTGAATAGATCCAGGCCGCTCAAGGTTTTCTAATATTTCCGGGTCGGTGAGAAAGGCACTGACTCTATCTCACGGTAGTGTGAAGATTGTATGGTCTCCCAGGTCGACAAGTCTGCCGACCTGGTCTGCCTATAGACAAAGTCAGCCTAGGTCCATTCCATGTGAACCTCACACAGCCTCTGGGTTAGGTCTCGAAATCGTCATATACTAAAGGCAAAATGCCTTGTCCTTTTAGCCAATAACCTCTGTCTTGTGTACCTGTTTTGAACTGATTGTAGTTGGAAAATCTGTTGTTTGATGTCTTCAGACAATAATTTCCTTGGTGTCTCTTGTGCATTACGTCCTTCTAGAGTAGGCAGTCTTGAAATAGAAGATTCAATATTTCATCCCGACTATAAGGTTGATTAGACCATCATGTTGTTGTAAATAATCCCAATCATAACACCTAATTGGTAAGGACTAAAAATAAAGATGGCAAGAACGACAAGCTAGTCAGGACACGGTGTCCGCAGGATACGCGCAATTTCCTCATCCTTATCCTGTGAAGTGTGGATCCTCAATTATCCTTTATTACATCAAGATTTATGGTCATTGTCTTAACGCCACTTGAATTAGCATCACTGCAAAGGCCCCCTTATCAGTTTATGTGACAAGGAGACAGAGTGCATCCCAGACCTACATCCGTATGCCAATAAAGTGCAATTGAGTGATTTGTGTTGGATCAATTACCTATTTGTTGAAAATTTCAAATATTCTTGAACAATTCCGGGATGCTTTGGCTATGCGGTATGGTCATGAACTACAAGGGTTACCAACGAACTGTGATGGATGTGGGCAAGAAATGAACCTAAATCATGCATTAGATTGTAAAAAAGGTGGACTTGTAAAATATGGCCATGATTATCTGCGTGATGAGTGCGCTGCACTAGCTGGACTTGCACATAATGGTGTATGTGTTGAACCAGTTGTCCGAGAGGCAAGTCAAAACGGAGGCGCCTTAATAGCTGACATCAAGGTCAATAATATCTGGGAATCTGGAAAGGCTGCGTTTTTTGATAATCGCGTAATTAACGCTGACGCACCTTCCTACGAATCCCAGGATTGGACTACAACAGCAAGGTCTCATGCATCCGAAAAACACAGAAAGTATGACAAGGCAGTAGAAGATATTCGAGGATCTTTTTCTCCTCTGATTTGTTCAGTAGATGGAGCACTTCACTCAGAATTTAAAATGTTCATCCAAAGACTAGCTTCGACCCTTTCAGATAAATGGAATAAAAACTTGAGTCAAGTAATGGGCTGGATGAAGATAAAGATTGAGTTGGCAATAGTGAGATCTGTTTCACTTAGATTAAGAGGAAGCAGATACAAGGCGAGAAGTTTTAACATGGAAGATGGAGCAGGGGTGCCTTACCATGAAGTATATAAAAAAAAAACTGAAACCATAGCAAACCTTTTCAAAAAAAAAAAAAAAAAAAAAATTCTTGAACATTGGAATATCAAATGGTTTTCTGATGTTTGAATTCTGCTGATTTTGCGATGCGTCATTAAAAATTGATTTTTCATGGATTATTTTATTGTTTGAAATATTAATTTTAAGTCACTTCCTTGGTCCTGAGTAACACCAACCAAAAAATCATGGGTTTTCATGTTTAGACTGATAGATTTGAAATTTTGAATCCAAGATGATTATGGATTATATCAGTCCGTGTCTTATCCATGCTCGGCGTTGCTTCTGTTTAAAATGGGAAATAGATCCAAATTTTTCTTTCGTTATTTTCTTTTCAACTATCAATTACATGCATAAAGATATCTTCTATTCATCATGTTCTAAGTTTGGGAGTATCCATTATTGTCTATTGGTTACACATCTTCTCATTACTTGCTAATTTGTACACTGCAATCTCTCATACAATATTACTGAATATTGATTTTCTGAATCTTCTTCGTGGTTTTCTTTCCTTCCATTACTTCTACTACTTCAAACATTTTTCTTATAGTTTTTCTCCGGTGTCTATGTCTCTCAAACGTAATTTAAAAGGCTCCATACAATATTAAAGGTAAAGTTTTTTCCAGATTCTATGTCGATTTTCTAACAAATATTTTTTGTTTCTGAATGTACAATTTTACCAGAGATACATTCATAATTCATAAATATGATTACACTTTCGTGCAAGACAATTCTACCTTTATAATTGTTTAAAACACTAAAATACACCAATAACAGAGTAGCTTACATTGTCCACATACATAATATAAGTATATTTTATTTACAGTGCAGTACAATACAGCTGTTGACTTTACAAAAGTTAGCCAGCACCCAATTACATAGTATACACTATTATACAGTATAATAACAGATAAATATGTAGGTGAATAAGTATACCAATAATTTGAAACAATATAATAGCATACTTAAATTATGTAGGTTTATTTGTTTATAAATAACGATAGTACCAAATGAAACAATATAAAGCATTATCATATAGTCCACTATTCTAATAGCTTTTTAATAGTAAAACAAAATCACTTATGTAGGGCTCATGTTACACGAGTTCGTAGTAAGCGGCGGACCTCAGATTTCAAAATAACAATAAAACATACAATTTGATATCTGATCCCCACAATAGGACATGCACAGAATAATGTGTGTTGCCTCTACGTCTTTGTGCTCCAAGTCAGTAACTAACCAGTAAAAGACTGCGTAACATACCACAGTACATTATAAGTTAGTTTAGTATAGTGCGTATGTGGAAATACTAGAAATAGGCTAACATTAGGATTTTCTTTATTATTGACCACTTTATTAGATATAAAAAACATATGTACAATACAAATAATTATTATTACAATGAAAAAAATGGAAACAATAGAAATAATAGAAGGGAAAAAAGAATAGAAAAATATGTATGAACATTTGTCCTATCTAAAGGGCGGGGCTATTGCCTATGGCAATCTCTTCCACCCAACCCTTTTTTCTCTTCCATCCAACATAACATTCAGGATTGAATGTTATAACATTCAGGATTTATAACAACATAACATTCAGGATTGAATGTTATGTTATACTATGTGACAATATGGTTCTATTTTTAGGACTCTAAGGACTTTGTTTAGAACTTAGAGTAAGCAAGTGGTTGAATAAAAAAGGCTGTTGGCATGTTTTAGATCTGTAAGAAAAATTGGATCAATAATCCCAAATACTCTTCATTAATACTGAGTTTTTCATGTTTGGGGAGTCTCTTTTTGCTGGCAATTGAAAATAGAACGATTGCTTTCATGTTTGTTTATCAATAATTTCCTGTTTATAGATATTCTGGGCTCTAGTGAGGTATTTCTTCTCCTTCCTGAAACAAACCAGCCTAGGTTGCTAAAATCACGTTTCTTGATTAATATAAACATTACACCAGGTGACGCAACGAAGAAATCTTATCTTTGCAGAGGCTGCAAAATTCTTTGTCCTCATAATGCTGTTTGTGCAAAATGTGAAAAATAAGTACAACATATTAATATACTTAGCGCCAGAAAAAACTGGCATATTCAGATTAGTGTTTTCTAAATAAATAAATAAACTTACTTTTACCGCATGTTTTCTTGGCAATATAGAGAATATTTCTCCTACTTTTGTGATGTTGAGTGTATTTAAAATTGTTTCAATAATCTGCAGTAATTGATACTCTTTTAGATTGTACAGTACACGTCTTTAGTCTTATGGTCTACAAAATGCCAAAGAAACTTAACACAGTCATAATAATAAAATTATTCTATTCCAATAGTCTGAACCACACTTGAAAGTAGTTTTGTAAACTGCAAATATAATCAAAATAAAAGTAGACTCAGTAGATTCTAGTCAGTAGCAAGACTTTTTGTAAGTGTCTCTAGACAGGGCTAAAGGGCCTAAAGACAGGCCGTGTAAGCCCAAACCTTCAAAAAACCAACAGACCTCTGTCTTGTGCCAATTGTTATTAGTCATGAAAATCGCCGGCAGTAACTGTGTGATATTTCAGACATAATAATTATTCTGCCTAGAATTATTATATATTATTAAATCAGAATTATTCTGCCTAGCTTTTGTATATTTTACATAAATATATTCTAGTGGCACTCTGTAGGAAATTGATGTAGATACTCATATTTTACCTACTATCTACTTACATATACAGGGTCTTCATAAAGTCTCACCCAGGCCTAGGTTTCTCGAAAACGACTCAGAATATCAAAAAACGCAAAAACCCGTATTCCTTTATATTTAAGGGGATTGATTTTCAGCCAAATTTTTTTTGCCTACACGGCCCCAGTCAGGCTGGGCATGGACCAACTTTAAAATCTTAAATAGAATGGTATATCTTGTGGCATATTGTTTTAAAGGTCTTATTGAGAGAAGTTCATTACAATAAATATCAGTGTGCTATGACTTACCGTTCTTGAGATACAGGGTCGGACGTCCTGCGTAATATCCCTATATTTTGACCTATAACTCGTTAACCGTAAATTATGGAGAAATTTTTTTTGATAATAATAACTCCTTATGATGAGACTTTTCGAACAAGTTATAACTCGACATACTCTGTTGATGTTAGTTTCTGGTCGGTTTCGTCAGCCAGCCGGACGAATAGTCGAAAAAAATTTAACGAAAAAACAAATCAAATTTTAACTTGTTCGAAAGTTCTTGCTATAAGGAGTTATTATTATCAAGAAAAATTTTCTCCATAATTTACGGTTAACGAGTTATAGGTCAAAATATAGGGATATTACGCAGGACGTCCGACCCTGTATCTCGAGAACGGTAAATCGTAGCACACTTAAATTTATTGTAATAAACTTCTCACAATAAGACCTTTAAAACAATATGCCACAAGACATACCATTCTATTTAAGATTTTAAAGTTGGTCCATACCCAGCCTGACTGGGGCCGTGTAGGCAAAAAAAATGTGGCTGAAAATCAATCCTCCTAAATATAAAGGAATACGGGTTTTTGCGTTTTTTGATATTCTGAGTCGTTTTCGAGAAACCTAGGCCTGGGTGAGACTTTATGAAGACCCTGTATATAATTATCTACTTACATATAGCACAACAATAATATACATTGGATGTTGGCTACTCATCTTGTTCATACATACAGCACATAGCACAATAGTACGTGTACATTCTATAATAATGCGTGCACATTCAATGTTAGCTCCTCGTCTTGTACATGCATAAAACATAATACTATCCTAGTGCAATAATACCCAACAATACATGTTCTCCAATCATAACATTCACAACACAAGTCTACATACTCGAAATGTTTTGACAGCTCCCCTCTTATCTACAACAACAGAAACAAGAGCCATCATGTTTGATAAGATGATGATGGACCATCACGACCACTGGCCAGTCCAGTCATGCCTCCAGACAATGGGAAAACAGAGCTGAAATTCCATCAGATCAAAACAATAACAAACTATCAACAGACACTTGTAACAATGAATCGACCTCAGAAGCTCAAGATCAAAAAGGTGGCGAACTCGTAACCCGGAGGTCGTTGTTTCGAGTTGAAACATCGGGATCTTTATTAAATTCTGTTGTGAGTGACATGGTATCTCAAATAAACAAAAATAATGTACTTATTTGTACAAAGAATAATCCCTACACTACTTGTAACCTGGAACATAGTTGAAATGTTTGCTCTTAAGATGATATTCCATTCACAACAATATGGTAAAGCAATAATGTATGTCACACTAGGTATCAACTCAACAGATGAGATACTTTTATCGAGAATTCTACCATTGGTTCTCTGACATTGGTTCGAGGCCCACTTGACCAAAACAGCTGTCCTAAGAGCTCTCATAGAACAAAATCAAGTGAAAGTACAGTATTTGACTTTGGTACAAAATTAAAAAACTTTTCTCATAAGGCAGGATTCCATTGAGGCAACATGCTACATTACAATGCTTCAAGTTTTTCAATGTAACAAGGCAAAAGCGCTTCACATGTAATGCCTATATTCTAGCTCATTGTGGATGTAAGACATTGTAGATATGTATAAGACAAAACAATTGTAGATAATAATTAATAATGTTCTACATTTTTTTTGTATATATTTTTAAGTTTTTTTGTTTTTAATTGATTGTTTTGTAAAAAAAGTGTAAATAAATAGATTGGTGCAATATTTTTTAATTTGCTTCATGCATGTACAATTTATTGAATATCTAATTGGTACAATTTTTTAATTTGACCGATTAGTTTTTTTGAAATGTTCGAATGTTGTCAGACTTCAAAGGCATCTATCAGTGGACATTTTTTCCTCCATTGATGTCATGATCAGCTGTTAGAAAAAATCGAGGACCTTATCATGTTTGTTAGACATTATTATACTGTACATAATCTGTGTATATTTTATCTATTTCATGATACTGATAACAACATAAAACTTATCTACATTCTTTCATTTTATTTACGTACACTCTCCACATTGTTAGTTTCATTGACACGTTTCATAAGTTACTGGCTTACTTACTGGCGGGTCTTATCAAACCGAAGTCGGTCCATAGCAACAATTTGCCTTTTCCTTTGGATTCTGTCGTCATAACTATTATGTTAAAAAAACAGTTATCATAGTAGTGTTAATCACTTTCGTAATATCACAACTACTCAAAATAGCTTTTCTAAATCTACGCTTTCGTAATATCACAACTACTCAAAATAGCTTTTCTAAGTCTACGCTTAAACCGGGACTTGAACCACAGACCTCCAGGTTACAAGTCCGCCGCCTCAAGCTACTGAGGTCGGTTCGTCATAACTATTGAGATTGATGTTGGCTTAACGTGCGTCTTTGTGGATATCATCTGCCCATCTCATTCTTGGCTTGCCTCTTGTTCGTCTTCCTTCTATTGCATCTTTTAACACTAAAAAGTACGAGTAAATTATCTTGTTCGTCTTTCTCAAAATATTCACAGCCTCATCCAACAAAAAACTGATTCCCAAATGTATCGTCCATATAGCTGTGAAATGAAGAGAACAATTTATTAAATCGAAAGCCGTACTCATCTGACAACGCACTCATCCTTGTATTTCACTTTGCCTTTTTCCAAGCTTCCTTGGGGTTGGCATTGTTCAACCTCTTCCTCATGGTTGAGGTTGGTTGGTTCTAGCACTCCTACTTCCCCAATTTACGACCAGATACCCTTTCTAACGCCAACCCTGCTAAAGGCACTAACAATTTGTTTTATTGTCTTTTGGTCTGACATTGCTATTTGAAGTTGACCCAACTAAGACAAGATTGACTTAATCATCGCAGTACCTCTATAGTTGCTTCTAAATAAGACATGGCCCAAACCAGAGATTTGGAATTTTTCGGAATGCTGATATTTTCCCTAGATAGCGAGCGTAATTGATTTAAAAAGGGTCAATTCTTACCGCTTTTTGCTATCTTGTTAAAAATTGATAGTTCAGCCTTCAACAGACACACACGACCATTAATCATACTTGTAATACGTGTATACATGGATGTTAAATAATAATACTATTTAGTGGAAGATAATCAGCAGGCGAGGTTACTGCTCAAAGCATTTTCTACCGCACCTAACCCTCAGAGTCGAATTATTGTGTGGTAACAAACTCAAATTAATGAGGAAAAATTCATGCACTGGGTGGGATTCGAACCAATGGATCTCTAGTACATGACTATTGTACATGTGCGTATCACTATCAGCTTTATAAATATAGTGATATAGATATTTCTGCTCTATGTATACCGAGATTCTTATTTGATTGTTCACTTACCAGACTATCACTCAAGTACAAGAACAATGGGTTGAACCTATTCCTCGATTGCTTCAAGATTGACCAAACAAAAACAATCGTTCTTCAGTTTATAAACAATCACTTTAACTGTTACCAATGCGATTATAATAAATTCTTACCTATCTAGCTATCTACAGAATAAGGTCTGCTCATCCTTATCTTTTGGATAGGTACCACCTACATCAATCACAAGTGATAGTAAACTTATCTCGTGACCTTATTTTTTATTGAATTTGACGAAGAAAAAAAAAAGATCAACCTCACGATGATTGAATCGCACATAGAAATATGTGGTTCAGGACGAACCAACTTTGAAATAAAGTTAGTTGGAGACCATCACTCTCCAGCTGTAGCCAAGCTGGCTACAGCAACAAGAACTTGTAAGGTAAATAACTACTAACTAGTCTTTTATTTTTTCAATTTGTAATGAGGATGCTTCTAGTAGGAAAACGTACCAAAATTACCAGGAAAAACGAGAATTGAACCAGGAAAACTTATATCCTGTTACTCTTATTTAGTTCAAGAACAAGGGACAAATTAGAGTATTTGATGAACTTGGGTTCAATAATTTCAGCGAACATGGAATTGATGTTTGGAAAATTTGCTGAAACCAGTGTAACTTCCACGAAACTAATTATACTATTCTATTATTTATAGACATCAATTTTCTGTAATTCTATTCGATTCGTTAACTATTATATCTATAATACTCAAATTATATTATATACAGAAATCATTTACCCCTCCTCCAAAGCACCAGAATTTCGCACGTGTTTGACAATGTGGGTGTGTTTCACTTTCCTTTTCTTCCTCAGTAACTTGTTGCTTTCTCTGTTCTCTCTCTCTCTCTCTCTCTCTCTCTCTCTCTCTGCCAGCTTTCCTGTCCCTTTCTTTCTCTTTCTTACCCCTCTTTCTCTCTCTCTCTTTCCTCTTCACTCCCTCTCCCAGCTTCCCCCCCTCTCTCCCTCTCCCAGATTTTTTCATCTCTCTCCCAAAGGTTCACCTTCCCCTCTATTTCTCACTCCTAGGTTTCCTATCTCTCACTCACTCACTCTCTCTCTCTCCCTCTCTCCTAGCTTTCCTACCTGTCTCTTTCTCACTCTCTCTCTCTCTCTCTCTCTCTCTCTCTCTTCCAGCTTCTCCTTCTCTCTCCCTCAGCTTTTCCTCGTACAAAACGTTCATTCACACTCTCAGCTTGAATGAAACAAGGGTGTACTTTTCGGGTACAGAAAATATACTTGGATACTTTTTATTTTCAAATCAACTAAACTTTTGTTCAAACTCCACTCCAACCCTCGAGGTACTGACTATTCCCGGCCCAATCCAGACTGGGTAAGATCAATTTGGATCAACTGATTCTTTGGATTCCAGCGAACCCAGGGTAAAACCCTCGTCTCAAACGACTTTTTCTTTCGAAGCCATGAAGCAACAGCTTCTTCAGGTGCTTTTGGTCTGTGTTTTGGCTTTTCCAATGTCCATCCTGTAGTATGCCTCCTCTTTGGTGCAGAACTGACATAACACTTTCCATTTAGGTGCAGGGCCAATACGTCAAGCATCTTACACGTTAAATGTAGAGACATTCAGCAAAAAAACTATTTTTATTATTTGTTTTTTATTTTTATAGTATTTTATTGAAAGTCTCCTTAACTTGGAAGGTTCTTCATTAAATAGGGGGTTTAAACCTCCAACTTTTTGGAAACCCTTAAACCAGTTATACATATTCTCATCTAGAATTTTAGTCTGAGTTATACCTGAAGCCTGAAGTAGTGATGTATTATTGTGTGTAATCCAACATGTCAGGACAGGAATTGTGAGGACACGGAAAGTCAGTAAGTAGGACAGGGATTTAAACATCCACTCTTAGGGTTGATACGGAAGCACCAGTTACCACATCAACCTCACTTGGTCTGACCTGGGCAAGTCATGCTTATCTCATAAATGAATTTATTTATTTGAAATATTTGTATGCTAAACAGATTGAACGCAGGAAATTTTCTGAATTAAGATTACAGGTTAAGATGAAGTTGCTAAAAGATTACAAAACATTTTCTTAGATATTGCTAGATAGTAATAATCCTCATGCATTATACGAGTTTCTAAATAAATAAAAATAAATAAATTACTTTAAATATTCAATGTTTTAAAGAAAAGTTATCATATTTGTGCTAATCACTTCTCGTGATGTCAAAATTATCTAGACACTGCTACATTATTACTTGGGTCTCGAACCCCCAACCTTCGAGTCTCGAGGCCACCTCCTTATCGATCAAGTATGCACTATAACTATTATTATTATTATAGTAAGCTTTATTAGGTAGAACTAAAATATATACAGTATAATACAATGAAATTATAAAAAAAAAAAAACAAAAAGATTGAGGAAAGATACAAGAACAAAAAAAAAAAAGAGAATGAAGTTCGTGTCCTACCTAAAAGGCGGGGTTATTGTCTGTGGCAATCTCTTCCACCCAACCCTTTGATTGAGCCAATAATTCATGTACAAATATTATTATTATTATTATTATTATTATTTCTAAATCGAAATAGGAAACTGCTGACTTGTGCTGAATAATGTCATGCAGCAAACTGAATGGGAATTTCCTTGACCCCAGCTGACTCGAGTGTTGGCCGGGCTTTGGAGTTATTTTTTATCTGAGCAATCGGCAGTGCGCCAGGCGCCCAGGCCAAGCAAGCCTGGCAGTGTATCTTTACACGAACCATTTCACTCCGTTTTTCACACCCTTATATCTTTGGTTCTATGAATTTAGGGACTATGAAATTTGTTAAAATAATATGTTCTCTTAATATCACCAAATGTAATGTGTAATTGAAATTGTCAGAAGTTAATCGAGAAAACTTGCGGAAAGTGGTATAGGTATAATTATTGAACGTTTGCAATTTTGTAACTAACTGATTGAATGACTGAATGACTCAAAATTATGAGGCACTTCCAATTACCTAGACAGCTAAAATTTTGATGGTGGTAGGAAATTCTGTATACCTAGAATCCTAGAATTTGGTATGTTAGTCTGGATTAATATGAAAGTAATAAGGAAAATCTAAAAACCTAAACCCTTGCACTTCAATTGCCGTAAAACATCATGCATTACTTCTGCTCCTAAGTATCGTCCTCGTTGTCAAAACCTGGAAACCCACATGTACATTTTTAAAAGTATTGATATCACCCAAAAACTACAGTTGAAAAAAATTGCCAAGTACCAGAGCTCCTATACAAAAAATTTCAACCCATGAAGGTAGCAATATACTAAACCATTTCTTTTATTTAAAATCGCTTTCTGAGTTTCTCATTTTATATGGTGGCAGTTGTGCTGCTTGCGATACTTAAATTAACATTTCTATACATTTTAAAGCAATATTCTAGAATACTATCTTTATTTGCTAAAACATTTTTAGATAGGAGCTCTGGAACTTGGCCCTTTTTTTAACAGAAGTTTTTGGGGGGATTGTATTTGCTAGCACGTGTGTCCTCAACCCTTCTAATTCTCTCTCCTCCTTTTAAAGCTTTCCTCCCTTCTGCCCATGCTATTTTATCCTTCATCATTCCTCGTCCGTTCTCCTCTCTCTCGTCTTTCTTTTCCTCACTGTTCCTCTATTTTGCTCTTCCTATGATTCTCTCCTCCATGTTCATTGTGTAATATCTTCTCCACCTTTTTCATCTTCTTTGAAACCCTTTTTAATCCTGTTCTCCATAAATAACTCTATAAATAGTCGATAAATAACTCTTCTCCTATCTTAGCGATTTTCCATGTAGTTACTTAATTTCATCAGTCTCTTCTTCTTAATTTCTGTTCTTGTAATTATTTTCTTCTTGTTCATTGTGTATTAGCTCTTCCGTCTATTTCTTTCACAAATAACCCATCTTTCTTTTTCTATTACCTACTGTTTTTCTCTTCCAATGATTCCTAATTCTGTCCTATTATGTTCTCATTGTCTTTATTTTATCTATCCTGCCTTTATTCATTCTTTTGTCTCCTTCTCAAATTACTTTTTCTTTTCCTCGCTTTTTCTCTACTCCTTTCTCTTTCAGTTGTCTCTTAATCCTTTCTGTTCATTGTCTACTCTCTATCTTGCCTTTTTTTCTTGTCTGCCTCTTTTCCGCATCATTCTAAACTTACTTCTTCTGCTTTCCTTGCTCTCTTTCTCTATTCTTTTCCTAATTATCTTTTTTCTTGATAATGTATCATATCTCCTGTCTTCATCTTCATCTCTCTATGCTAGTCTGGTAATCCAGGTAGCGTAGGGATCCGTTGGTTCGAATCCCACCCAGTGCACGAATTTTTCCTCATTAATTTTAGTTTGTGACCACATAATAATAATACTCTGAGGGTTAGTTGTTAGAATATGCTTTGAGCATTAACCTCGCCTGGTGGTTACCTTCCACTAAAGAGTATTATTATTATTTATTATCTCTTTCATATTTCTCATCCTATATTTTTTCTCTTTTTTATATTTGAGTTTATCTTTTTCTTCTTTTTCGTCCTCTCTTTTCTTTCACTTTCTTCTCCTTTTAATTTTCTTCTTACTTTTCTCTCCTGGTCTCCCACTTTTTTTCTCTCTTCTGATTCTCAACAAAGTCCTTCTCCTGCTTTTTCTTGACTTGTTTTTTTTATAACTCTCATCCTTTGTCCTCCTTTTCTTCCCTCTGTACGTTCTCATAAATTCTCTGCCACTTTCGTCTCACATTACATCTCACACTTCCTCAACAATCTCCATTCTCCCTCTGTGTCTCCTTTGCTCTTTCTTGCTCTCCCATCTCATTCTTCTCTACTATTCTACTTTCCTTCTTGTCTCTTCCATCTCCTTTCCTTCCCTTCTACCTCCTCCTTCCTTTCTCCTTCAACACGTACCCTTTTCCCACCTCATTCGATCAATATACGCCGGCGTTATGGAAATTTTCATCCCGTATTGATTTTCGCGCCCTGGCCTCTCCCAACATTGTCTCCTCCCCCCTCTCCCCCCTCCTAGTCCTTCACATGGTCAAGGCCGTTGTATTGTTCCCCCTCTTCCCCTCAGCACCTCCCTACCCCAATGTAGGGAACATAGTGACTGAAAAGCTGAATGGGTTTTTGTTTCCTCAACGCTCTGCTAAAGCTTAGGTCCGTGAAGATAGCACCCGACATTGAAGCTAGAATTTTGTACCACCTACCATAATAATGTACTAATTATGTACTGTTAGGAACAACAAACCCCGAATTTTGTACTCCAACCGTAACCCCAGGAGAGAGGTTGAAACATGTCGGGTGCTAACTTCACGCTAGCACCCGACATTGAAGCTAGAATTTTGTACCACCTACCATAATAATGTACTAATTATGTACTGTTAGGAACAACAAACCCCGAATTTTGTACTCCAACCGTAACCCCAGGAGAGAGGTTAGAACATGTCGGGTGCTAACTTCACGATTTTAACCGATGGAGCTAGAATATTGTACCACATACCAAAATAATCTCTGAATTATGTACTCCTAGGAACAACAAACCCCGAATTTTGTACTCCAACCGTAACGCCAGGAGAGAGGTTTTAACATCGAAAAGACCACCCCCCGCCTCGCCTATTGAAACGCAAATCAGATGCAGAACTGTATGGAACCCCGTGCCTCTCTCATTGCAACGAAGCGATGGGAGCAGAGGTGCGGGGGGACTCCACGTTGTTCTCATGAATTAAACCATAGGTTCTCAAACGGTGGTACTCGGGGCAATTTCAGATGGTACGGGAAGCCATTTTCAGTTGTACACAAAATATGATAAAATTTTGACCGTACACAAAGACCGTGAAAGATAATATATGTTTAACACTAGTAGTTCAGTTGATTTTTTGATGAAAATCAATATCAAGTCTCCACAAAAAAATAATAAAAGCCCTACTACCCTTTGTTACCACATAATTATATGTGCGAATCTGGCTTTTCATGTTGTATTTGTAAAACACAAATATAGGAGTAAGTTAGAAGTGTCCTCTGACATTCGCGTTAAAATGAGTAACATTCAACCTGATTAGACCGACCTCAGTAGTTTAATCGATAGGGCGGCGGACTTGTTACCTGGAGGTCGGTGGTTCAAGTCCCGGTTTCAGCGTAGATTTAGTAAAGCGAGTTTGAGTAGTTATGACATCACGAAAGTGATTAACACATGAATGATAGCTAACAAAGTAACATTCAGCCTGATATTGATGCAATTGTTTCTGAGAAGAGTAGGTATACGAGTATAATAAATGTAATCTCACAGAATTTAGATAGGAAGACCTTTCCATTTTTTTTCGTCGCAGATAATTCAGATGCAGGCGTTGCTGACGAAGATAAACAATCGTTTATTGATGTGACGTTTATATTACGCTCACATTTCTTTGGTAGGTATGTACCTACCTTATTTTTTATCTTCAGCTTCTTTGTGGAACTGTGTTTAGTACGATATTATGTAATAAGTTATCATATTTGTGCTATTCACTTTCGTGATGTCACAACTACTCAAACTCGCTTTACTCAATCTATGCTGAAACTGGGACTTGAACCACCCACCTCCGGGTTACAAGTCCGCCGCCTTATCGGTAATAACATAATGTCATACTCTGTATACCTATTACTGTTTACTTTTATAATAAATCATAAATCGCTTCTGAAATTTTCAATTTTATATTTTCCTTTTTCCTAACAAACGGAACACTGTGAACTCAGATTTTCCAAACGTCGTGGGTCCGAATCCAAGTGAGGACATGACAAATACCTTCTGTTTGGAATTCTTATCACATGATCTTGGCTTGCTGCTGGGAAAATGAGACTTTAATAGTTCTAATTCGGCAGTATAAACAAGCCGATATTATTATTATTATTTATATAATTACATGCTATGATTAAGTAGTAGTCAAGGTGGCAGAGTGAGTTAGCGCGCTAGGCCAATACGCACGGTGACCTGCGTTCGATCCCCAGCGAGGTAGGATTTTTTCTGCTCTGTACTTAGATGTTCGGGGTCCACTCATATATATTACCTCGTGAGGAAAAATGTGTAGCTCTTTTGATGTGAAACAGCGACTGGTGGCGTAATTATAGGCAAAAAAATCGTACAAGATATTGTATATTAAAGTGGTAAAGTCCTCTGTAGCAAATAATAATAATTGCAACTTTACGGTTGCTAGATAAGGTTTATCTAGCTTTATTTGGGGGAGCGGTTCCTGTTTTTGACTTATCCGCCTCCCTGTTTTTGACTTTTTTTTGTTATCATCCTGTGTGTTTTCTGTGATCATGTTGTTATCTTCCTGCTAATTGAACCACAGGAAGATACATTTAATTTGTATTCGTGTCTTTGTTTGTTGGGCATGGGCAGTTTGAGTTAAGTCATTGTCTAGTCAGTGTTGTATATTGTATCCCCCAAAAATACACTTCGTGTGCAAAAAACACCAAGAAAATTAGAATCCTTCAAAAACAATTACCTTAAAACAATTGTCTAAAAAGGAACTGATATCAAATGAATGCCAAGTTCTTATAAACTGGAAATCATTTGCCAGGAAAGGAGTCTCAAGCACAGAAATCAAACTGAGGATTGGACATGACATTTCCCATTATTCTGCAATTTATTAACGCTAAAAGTTAACATTAAAAAACTTAAAAAAATTGCAGAATCTGAGTGAATCTGCCTATCTCTTTCTCTCTCTTCTCTCTTTCTATCTCTCTTTCTCTCTATCTCTCTCTTTCTATCTGTTTCTATTTCTATTTCTCTCTTTCTTCTCTCTTTCTCTCTATATCCCTCTCTTCTCTCTTTCTATCTCTATTTCTCTTTCTCTCTCTCTCTCTCTCTCTCCTCTCCTTTTTTCTCTCTCTCTCTCTCTCTCTCTCTTCTATCTTTCTATCTCTCTTTCTCTCTATCCCTCTCTTTTCTCTTTCTATCTCTATTTCTCTTTCTCTCTCTCTCTCTCTCTTCTCTCTTTCTATCTCTCTTTCTCTGTCTCTCTCTTCTCTCTTTCTATCTCTCTTTCTCTGTCTCTCTCTTCTCTCTTTCTATCTCTATTTTTCTTTCTCTCCCTCTCTCTTCTCTGTGGCTTGATCTCACGCGCGCTTTCGAAACAATCCCTCACGAGAACCTACTGAAAAAACTCCAAGACATCGGTATGATTAATTCCTTATTTAAAAATTTCTATGAAGGAAGAAAACAAGTTACGAAAGTAGGGGAAGTAATTAGTGCGGAGCTTTTGATTGAGGACGGCGTGGTGACCGGTGGCATAACCAGTCCTGGAAAATACAACTGCTACACGCATGACATCAAGTACCTACCGCTCAAGAGTCATCTACGCCAGTTCGCAGATGATTCCTGTATAATCTCAGTGGATGAAAGCCTAGAGAAAGCAGTGAAGAACGCACAGCAGGACTTCATATCAATACAAAAATACTTCTATAATAATGGTATTTATATCAATCAAAGTAAGACGGAAGCCATGGCTCTTGGAACATGCACAGGAATTAGGGACATAGCAAACCACCGGATAAAGTGTCACACACGATCTTGCCTCTATTTGGAACTCTATACCCTTGATTGTACCTGTGAGTACCTAACATATGCCACAGACTGTAGGTACCTCTAAATTTAAGATGAAGTCGCACGTGAATCTGTGTAAAAAGTTAAGAATCATTAATAATTACCAATTCAGAAAAAGTAACTTGGCTGTCCTGTCACTCAACACGAAAGCAATGCTGGTGGAGTCTATCTTTCTCTATGGTGTCACTCTATACTCATACTCCCCACAGTATGTCCTGGAGCCACTAAACAAGATACAGAAAAAAATTCTCAAGTACCTGTTCAAAGATCATAGCGAGAAGTTCCTATAACCCCAGTCATTAGCCAAGTTCATAAATTTAATAAACAACTTTAAAAATCCAAAATTTAGAAAAATTAAGACCACAGTTTATCCAATTAGAAATAAGGAATTCATAAGTTCCATAGTACGTAGTCAGTACGGAGAGAGGCTATTTAGTTACTGTATAGTCTGTATACCCAAACTTTTAAACAGATATTGTAGCGATTTTTTATACGAAGAAAATATGTCCATTGTTAGAGAAGAACTGAAAATAAAATTAATTCAAGAACAAAACAAATAGGTTACTTTGTGTTATTACCTTGCTTATCCTATGGTTTCGCCACTGGTCGCTGCTCATATTGAGGCGCCAAAATAATCAGGATTCAGACTTAAAACTCGGACTCCGCTGGGATTCGAACCCAGATCGCAGGCTGTGCGAGCCACGGATGCTATTATAAAATAGCAAAATAAATTAAAAAATAGAATTATAAACTACAGATAAAAAAATACTTGCCTTATTACATAAGTATATACCCTATTTTATACATACCTTAACACCTATATTCTCATTGTAATTAATAATTATGTCACTTTTAAACTTTAGATCAATGTAAGTAGTAGAAGAGAGCTTACCATCTCAGAAGTTATTTTATTAGCTTAGGTGGTAGTATAAGATTAATATTATTGTAAAAAATATATGAAAAATCATGAATCAATCTCTTTCTATCTCTCTATCTCTCTCTTCTCTCTTTCTATCTCTATTTCTCTTTCTCTCTCTATTTCTCTTTCTCTCTCTCTTCTATCTTTCTCTCTCTCTTCTCTCTTTCTATCTCTCTTCCTCTCTCTCTCTCTCTTCTCTTATTCCATTTCTCTTTCTCTCTCTCTCTCTCTCTCTTCTCTTATTCCATTTCTCTTTCTCTCTATCTCTCTCTTCTCTCTCTATTTCTCTTTCTCTCTCTATTTCTCTTTCTCTCTCTCTCTTCTCTCTTTCTATCTCTATTTCTCTCTCTCTTCTCCCTTTCTATCTCTATTTCTCTTTCTCTTTCTCTCTCTCTTCTATCTTTCTCTTCTCTCTCTCTCTCTCTCTCTCACCTCTATTCTGTCTCTCTCTTCTCTCTCTCTTCTCCCTATCTCTCTTCTCTCTCTCTCTCTCTCTCTCTCTCTCTCTCTCTCTCTCTATCACTCTTTCTCTCTTCCTCTCTCTGTCTTTCTCTTTTTCTTTCTTTTTCTCTTTCTCTTTCTCTCTCTCTCTCTCTCTCTCTTTCTCTGTGTCTCTCTATCACTCTCTATCGGGTGCCAACTTCACGCCGGACCAACATGTACAAAGTTCCAAGTATTTTTTGAACTTGCCCTACAACTGCATTGCATGGTCATATCACGACGGGGGTGTTACCCTCCATTCGTAGGAAACTCACAAACCTGCTACCCACATTAACCTCACCCAGCCTGGGTTGGGTGAGATTAATGTGTTAGCAACGTTAAACAACGTTTACCTCGCTAAACGTTGCTTAACCTCGGTGATCCTGAGAGAACTGGTGCATTCAACGCGCCAGCGACGCCACGCTGGCAATTTGGAGTTTAATGTTCCTGAAATATATTATACGTCATAACTTGGTGGGTAGCGCTGAATTATAGGACTATACCACCTTAATATACAATATCTTGTACAATTTTTGCCTATAATTCCGCCACTGGTCGCTGTTTCACATCAAAAGAGCTAGTCATTTTTCCTCACGAGGTATATATGAGTGGACCCCGAACGTCTAAGTACAGAGCAGAAAAATCCTACCTCGCTGGGGATCGAACCCAGGTTACCGTGCGTGCAATGCCTAGCGCGCCAACTCACTCTGCCACCTTGACTACTACTAAATCATAGCATGTAATTATATAAATAATAATAATAATATCGGCTTGTTTATACTGCCGAATTAGGACTATTAAAGTCTCATTTTCCCAGCAGCAAGCCACGATCATGTAATAAGAATTCCAAACAGAAGGTATCTTGTCATGTCCTCACTTGGATTCGAACCCACGACGTTTGGAAAATCTGTGTTCATAGTGTTCCGTTTGTTAGGAAAAAGGAAAATATAAAATTGAAAATTTCAGAAGCGATTTATGATTTATTATAAAAGTAAACAGTAATAGGTATACAGAGTATGACATTATGTTATTACCGATAAGGCGGCGGACTTGTAACCTGGAGGTCGGTGGTTCAAGTCCCGGTTTCAGCATAGATTGAGTAAAGCGAGTTTGAGTAGTTGTGACATCACGAAAGTGAATAGCACAAATATGATAACTTATTACTTATTACATAATATCATACTTAACACAATTCCACAAAGAAGCTGACGTTAAAAAATAAGGTAGGTACATACCTACCAAAGTAATGTGAGCTTATAAACGTCACATCAATAAACGATTGTTTATCTTCGTCAGCAACGCCAGCATCTGAGTTATCTGCGACGAAAAAAAATGGAAAGGTGTACCCTATCTACATTCTGTGAGATTACCTACTCTTCTCCGAAACAATTGCATCAATATCAGGCTAAATGTTACTTATTTTAACTCGAATGTCAGAGGACACATCTAACTTACTCCTATACTTGTTTTTCAAATACATCATTTGAGAAAAGCCAAATTCGCACATGTACCTAAATGGTAACAAAGGGTAGTAGGTACAATTTTGTGCACCTGAAATTGTCCCGAGTACCACTGTTTGAGAACCTATGGTTTAATACGTGCACCGACAACGTGAAGTCCCCCCACACTTCTGCTCCCATCGCTGCGTTGCAATGGAAGAGGTGAGGCACGGGGTTCAATGTAGTTCTGTATGTGATTTACGTTTCAATAGGCGAGGCGGGGGTGGGTTTTTCGATGTTAAAACCTCTCTCCTGGCGTTACGGTTGGAGTACAAAATTCGGGGTTTGTTGTTCCTGGGAGTACATAATTCAGAGATTATTTTGGTATGCGGTACAATATTCTAGCTCCATCGGTTAAAATCGTGAAGTTAGCACCCGACATGTTCCAACCTCTCTCCTGGGGTTACGGTTGGAGTACAAAATTCGGGGTTTGTTGTTCCTAACAGTACATAATTAGTACATTATTATGGTAGGTGGTACAAAATTCTAGCTTCAATGTTGGGTGCTAGCGTGAAGTTAGCACCCGACATGTTTCAACCGCTCTCCTGGGGTTACGGTTGGAGTACAAAATTCGGGGTTTGTTGTTCCTAACAGTACATAATTAGTACATTATTATGGTAGGTGGTACAAAATTCTAGCTTCAATGTCTGGTGCTATCTTCACGCACCTCTAAAGCTTTATTTTTTTTTACCGTTGGCGTTGCTTTCAACTAAATCGTCATATCATCATACCCCCCATTTGCTGGAAACTCACAAACCAGCTGCTCAAATCAAACGCTCCCAGCCTGAGTGGGGCCGGGAACAGCCAGCATCACGAGGTTTAGAATTTGAATAATCACCCATCCAAGTCCTAGCCTAGCTGGACTTTGCTTAATTTCAGTGACAGAATGAGAACTGGTGTACTCAAAGTGCCATCGACGGACGCTGGCACATGTGTGATTTCCAACACCGGAAGCCTTCTGACATCAGCAACAGAAGCCATTTTTTATTATTTTCACAATTATTTTGGTTTAGTCACAGGAGTAGTGATGTCATTTTTATTTCTGAATTGTCTTGTCTTGGAGATTGGACAGGCCGCGTGGGCCCAATGCATTGAACAACCATGGACTTCTTTTATTCATGTTCCTATTGACTTCTGGTTGCTCTGATTAACTTCTGAACGAGCGCCTCAGAAATGACACAAATCTTTTTTAATGTTCTGAAATACATATATAAACATTGAACAAATATACATACATCATCTAATAATAATAATATCTCCTTTTCTGTCCGATTAGAACTGATGAGTGCAATCACACCAGCAGCAAGCCCAAAACGTATTATTATGTGATCAAAATCCTAAATTGGAGGATAACTTGTCATGTTCCGGCTGGGTTTCGAACCCGCGACCTCTGGATTACTAGATACCTTGACCACTCACTGAGCTACCGTGCCAGACAGAGCTGATTCAAACTGTTCATCTACATTTTCCTGCTTTCATTTCATTCTCTCTAATTACCTATGCATTTTTATCCGAAGATGTTTTACCTCCGAGAAATTTGCAAAACTAGAAATCGGAAATATTGTGTTCGTTTTTGTAAAGTAAAAAATATATATCTTTTGCTCTGATTTTTTATTAATTATTTGATAATTAACATCGCTTTTTATCACAATGATCTCACCAAAATACGAATTTTAATTCGCTCTATTTTCTGATACTCTCATTCATTCTTTACAGCCTTAGTTGGGACGGAAAAATTCAAGTGAGTTCTTTCTAAATAAGACATAGGGTGTAGGTATTAGTTGCATATCTTCCCCGTACTTGCTTAACTTTAATATTTTCGGGAACTGTTGTAGAACTGTTAGATATTGAATAATACTCCTATGTATGTATATTTTATGTAATCGCGAATACGTTTTCTTCAGTTTATTTTTACTTTGTTTCTCGACATTCACACATTTTTCAATCAGTAATTCACCGATCATTGCCGTCGATGGCACACTCATTGAAACGGACAATTACCATAGTTCAAAACATCTTGACTCTTGACGCAAAACATAATTGATGCCGTCATAACATTTTTACATAGAGCCCATGTAATACATGAAGCAAATAACATCTTTATTTCTAGCATACACTAACAGAATTGTGCGTATGTAAAAATAGAATTTTCACAAATTTAGAATTCTTCCACTTCTCAAAATATCCACTCGATGTGAATCATGGCGCTTGATTGTTTCAAATATTGAAGACGCACCAAGAAACAATACAGAATTGACGTCCGAAAACTATAAGGGGGACTTGAAATGGGGCCAATGGCTCTTTTAATATATATTTTTTTTGAATTTATTATTTAAAATGTGAAATATTCTAGAAAAGTTTAACAGTTTGGTCTCCTATTGTTTACTGAACTCATATTATTATTAGTGGATGTGCCAAAACTACAAAACTCCACTTTCCACCAATTACGCTAGACGTTATTTTATGTTTTTAATGTTTAAAAATAAATTACTTGAATAAATTTATTAAATCATTAAAATGATACATAATTACAACAACAACAAATATCATGCACAAAGAAAAAAACCTCAAAGCTTCGGGTCACTGTCACTTCATTGTGTAGAACAGGCAGGAGATTGCAAGTAGGTACAGAACTCTTTCAGATATGCACTTTTGTAACAATTATTAATTTATAATTGATACAACCATATTTATACTACTACTACTATTCTTTCAGAGATGCAACTTCCAGCGATAGCTCTTTAAAACCAGTATTTACCTGTTTCCCAGCTAAGACCTATTTACACATAAGGTTTTGTGCTGTTAACACATCCACCAAATCTATCGAGGTCAAGACTCAATGGGAGATCAAATAGAGGAAAATTTGATGAAATATTTTATACAACTAGTTTAATCTCTAGTCTAATCCAGGTAGGGGTTCGTTGATTCGAATCCCACCGAGTGCATGAATCCCCATTAATTTGACTTTGTGACCACTTAAACCCTCGGCACCCAGGTTACAAGTCCGCCGCTTTATCAATCATGAGGTCGTTTTATAAAATAATGAATTAGATTATTATTATTATTCAACACTTTATTAGATATAAATGGACTTTATGTACAATACAAATAATTATTTTAACAATTAAAAAAAAATTATACAATAAAAATGAAAAAAAAAATAGAAATATATATAAAAACATGTGTCCTAACTAAAGGGTTCAGTGTTATAGTGAGAAGATAACAATATTTTGTGAAGAAGTTGAAAATATTTTGTGAAGAAGTCCTAGCGGTTAACGCCTATGGCAATCTCTTGTCTCTGACTCCAGATTAAATTAAAGAATATGTATTATACGTTTTTTCATAAAAGAATTTTTTTTTTACAAGCCTGATTAAAATTGCTCGCCAGACACCCTTTATTTAATAATTTTCAACTTCTTCACAAAATATTGTTATCTTCTCACTATAACACTGAACATTCGTTGATTTTGGAGCCTCGCCCACATAGCAACAACATGATAAATACACAAATTTTGATGCTCAAAATAAAACATTTTTTCGTTATTTTTAGATGCGTTTAAATTTCGTGGGATGTAACCTTAACGGGGAAATCGTACAATTTTGTAAATAAAAATTCTTACTTTTCCCATGGAGAAAATTTCACGCGAATAATTAGCATGTATTTTTAAGAAATGGAGCTATGCAAATGAAATGTATGATTTTTGGCTTTTAGACATTGTGAGGATCGGCACGAACGACCATTCAATATTATGTTCTGATATTCATGTACATCTAGTACAACTTCTCACTTTTCTGTTTATACTGATTAAAATAGAGAGGTTAGTTGATGACATGGATATTCAGAACTATTACCTGCTGATGAGAGCAAATAAGCTCGAAACAGCTGTCCAGGTATGTTCTGATATTCATGTACATCTAGTACAACTTCTCACTTTTCTGTTTATACTGATTATACTGATATTTGATTAAAGTGTCTAACGGAAAAAAAAATATAGTTATTGTGAAACACGAAAAAGTTTATTTAAAAAAAGTCTTCTTTACAATCTAAGGGTAGTTGGTGTTTTGTTGGTCAAATCAATTTTAAACCCACAGCCAGATACATAAAGACAGTCCAATTAAGTTATTTGTTTATGATACAAATTTATTGTAATATTAGCTAGGATTCAAAATAAGAAAAAAGGTTTTGGTCTGCTGCTACTTAATTTTTTTTTTTCATTTATTAATTAGACATTTCAGTGGGTGCCACATTAACTTAGCAGCTAAATTTGAGAGGCGTTTATTCACATTCCTAATGCATAGCTACATATATTATATTCAATTTTCCTCGTGATAATGATTGAATTTAACAAACATTTAAGAGGCCGAGGAGCCAGCGTCGATGACGTGTTGAATGCACCGGTTCTCGGTGATTTTTTTATTTTTTATTAACCATATTCTTTTGAAACCATTAAATAAAACTATATTACACAGGTCTTAGATTTTTTATGAATAATAGAAAGTCAAAGCCGAATCAAAAAGTTGTATGTCTGTGCTGAAACGGATAAAGTCTAGGAAGAACAAGAAATACTTATCAACCAAGATAACTAAAGAAATAGTAAATATCTACACAAAGCTTGTAAGCATTATCCGATCATGTACTGACAAAATAATACTGAAGCAAACAATTTGAATGATGTGAGCTTATCCTTTCAAGTTGTGTAGCTTCCCTATGTATGTAGGAAGAGGACGTATGAAGCTGAAAGATATGGAGAAATGAGAATTGCGGAAAAAATCTGTTTAGATTTAGAGATTTTATTTAAAAATTGAGTAGGTAATGGAATGACATAAATATTACCTACAAACACTTGGTACACTATTTGGTACAAACGACAAAATCAAAGAGACCCTTGTTTTTGTAATTTGTTGACAATTAGGTAGGTATATCACATCTTTTCAAATGAAAAATCTGCAATTTATTATCCATTATGCAACTGATAATAATTCGCCAATTTTAGAAATCTTCGGATTAGTTTGGAATACCTATGCTGCATTTATTTTGTTCTGGTGATACAGAAAACAGAAACTGTAGAGGATAGTGGGATTGGGATGGAGCCGATGAATCGGACTGAGTGAATTACGTAGGATTTCAGATTGAGAAGAGAAACCTTGTCATCCTGAGCATCTGGCCCGTGTAGCACGCGTACCCATTCATCCGAGCAAGCTTGCAGTTCTGGCCATATGCAAATGAGTACCGCACCTTACGTGACGTCACGCGCACGGGGGAGTAGTGGTACAGCGCGCGCTGCTATTGGCTGAGCGCTCGAGAATATGGAACAAGCAGTTCATTCATAAAAGTTTCGTCGTGCGGTGTGAGAGCAGCTCAGTAGTCTCTTCGCGAGCGCCTAGCCGATAACAAGTGTAGCAACACGATTGCGTGCGTTTCTAGCTTTACTTCCCCATCCGCCACCAGTTGTCTCTTTTTGTTTCACGACGAGTGAGTCTGAGCGCGGCAGTTGTGATCTTGTGTGTGCCCGTGTTGCAGGAGGCGCCGTGCCCACCTGTGCCAACCCGTCAGCGACAATGATCATGGACGGCGGCCTGGACACGTTGACATTCAACGCTAAGCACCACAACTTCCTCCTCACCGAGTCCGCAGTGGCCGCGGCCGCGCACCACTTCAACCTCAGCTTCGACACCTGCCTCTACAAGGCGGCCGAGTCCTCCGGCTGCGAGGGCGGCAGCCCCCTCCCCGCCTCCGGGGCGCCCGACAGCCAGGAACCGAGGCCCCTGAGGTCCCTCTGGGCGACCTGAACACGCCCGTCACACTTCTGGGACATTCCTTCCTTTTTCGGACCTTCGACGGTTGTTGAGCCCCCTCCCATCACAGGTTAGTGGCTGCCGCAACCAGCAACCCCCGCATGCTCCCCACACTAATAATAATAATCATTTCCTAATGATGCAACATCCAATATATTAATTTTTGGTGACATTGACAAAACAAAATATTAAAAAAAATACTGATATTCATAACATCATTAATTTATTAACCAAAACTTCAAAATATTACAAATATTTTATATCTACCTATTCATAATTTACGATTTTAAAAGGATTTTTTTTAACAAGTACAGTAAGAAAATTGGATTTTTTATTGTTTTTTTTTTTTAATGAGGAAGAGGTATCTCTATTAGTAAAAGAATCATTTATTTTTTTAGAAATTCCTATTCGGGTTTTTTTATTCTGTGATAAATTATTTTTTCTTTGCTAAATATGGGATTAGAAAGAATGAAATGTAAAGAAAAACTATTAATATTAAAATAAAAAAACGTGAATATTCCCGAAAAAGAATAGACAGCACAAATCTGATATTGATTTGTGCTGTCTATTCTTACTTGAATATTTTACTTGAAAAAAGAAATTCCCCAAAATTAATTCAACAAAAATTTCGAAAAAAATTTATTTTCAAACTTTCCCGTGTAGAATTTTATAATATAAATTAGAATTATAAAAGTATTTTTTTTTTTTACTATTTAGATAATTACATTGCAATTCAAAAGGCGAGGATTTTGAAATTTTTGTCGAATCTCTAAAAATAAGAGATATTTTTGTTGTTGTTGTCATATATTAATATATTAAATAATCAGCTAAAACTTTAAAGGCCCATTAGATTGGCTTTATGTAATCAACATATAAAAGCACTGAGCAACTTACGGGTGGAAGAGATACTCGTATCGACCATTATTTAAAAAAAAGAAACAATACATAATTAATTTGATTTATTGTTATTACAAAATGGCGTTCCTAAAATTGGTAAAACCATATTTGACCCCAAAAGAAGCCCATTCATACGCATGAATATGTGAATATGTAAAAACTATGTTACATTCTGATAACAATATCATAAAGAAGCAACTAAAACCAAACTTTGTCTAGCTCAGGAGTTCATGATCTCATAACTTGAGTCACGTTTAACACAACATAGCTCCCTGTCATGTGAAACAACTTTATAATTGTCTCTTTTCCCATCATGAGAAACTTCCGGACCTATTGCACATCATTTGGTAGAACCACAAGTTCCATAAGGACCAATCCAAAATTCTATAAAACAAACTATCTACAATGCCATGCGTTTCTCTATACCTACATGTTTATAAGAAGAAAAGATTTTTCTGGCTTGACGTTTCTTTCACCAATATCTTAGTCATTCGAGATTGGAATGCTCCATTTGCCAGAAATCCACAATCCAGCTTCCCACATTAACCTCACCCAGCCTAGGTTGGATTGTCACAGCACGTAATACCGAATTCGGATCTACATGTCTGTCCATGTTAGTAAAACAAACTTTATATTGGATAATTATGACCATTAAAGATTGATTATAACACTCTTTAGTGGAAGGTAACCACCACCAAGCGAGATTAATGCTCAAAGTATTTTCTACCGCCTAAGCCTCAGAGTCATATTATTATGTGGTCGCATTGTCTCAAACTCAAATTAATGAGGAAATGAAATATTCATGCACTGAGTTGAATTCGAACCAACGGATCCCTACGCCACCTGGATTACAAGACTAGCGCGTTAACCAATTGACTACCAGTGCACTACGTAAGGAACATTACACAATAATGCACAAAATTATGATACCAAATGTTTTCAGTTTTTTTTTTTCTCGGTAAAATTCAAAACACATTCCAAGTAAAAAGATGTAAACTCTCTAATAATTAATAATAAATAAAAAAAAATCTCATAAAAAAAACTCAGTAATTTTTCAACATGGGAGGAAATGGAAGAAAATTGCTCTTTCCTGTGATGTGATGGAGGAATGAAAAGCGCCCTCTATTCCAGCAGGCCAATTTATGAACGAGACATTGCCGGTACAGTGAAAATGAGACAGAGAGCAGAGGGAATGTTCCTGGAGACATAGAGGGAAACATTACTGAAGAAGGGGAGGTGTCTGGAGAGATAGGGTAGAGAGGGGGGAAAGTTCAACGGGAGAACAGGAAAAAGGGAATTTTCAGCCAAGGGAACAAGGGAAATGTTGCTGGGATGAGGACACAGGGATAGGAGGGGTTAGCGAAATATCAGGAGTTCACAAAGGCCAAGATGAATGAAGCTTACACGGGTCTGGCTATGACGTCAGCAATTTCTGCGACAGCAATGATAATAGTAACCATTGTTTGAATAATAACAATAATAGTTGTTGCTATGGATATTGTTTCAGTTTCTAGAGCAATTCTGTTTTTCTGTGAGTTTAGTAGCAGAACAATGTTTCATTGAGAAAATTTCGATCACGTATATCGTATTGAATTAGATATTAACCAGACACTCGATGAGATTAATACGATAACAACAAATATTAATTTTTAAGGTACTTTTTTCAGTGGCTTTTTTTCAGTGATTTTTGTCACTTATGAGTTAGATCTTCTACAGCAAAAATAAGAAACAAATAAATCACAACAACAACATCATACTGAACCATGTTGTGAATAAAAATAACAAGTAACTGATATAGTAACAGGTGTTACAACAACATCTTCATCAAAACAACAAATCTTACACCTTTTTAACTGCTTTGAATGCTGATATGGAGATTGCTGATAAAACCCTATGTTAAAGGGACCAACCAAAGAGAACAGAGAAATATGTAACTAGAGAATTTCACAGCGACGTAAAACACTTAATGGAAAATGTTGTCATAACAACATAAAGCAGTCCTAACAAGAACATAATTGGGAAACTAATACCTGTATAGATTGAAAAGAGCTACTGGGTGCCTATCAGTTGATAATGATCTCTATTATCACTAATTAATGTTGAATTATTACACAAGTAAGTAGGTACTTAGAGCCCTAATACCTCACCAGCAACCACTAAACAGGAGATATGCGAGATAATAAAAACACTGAATTGCCTACATAAAAGTTGATCACTATAAAGCGCTCACGGGTCTCGAACGTCTGAGGTCTGCAAAAGTTATAAGCTGTTTACAGTGCAAAGGTATTCAACATTCTCTTAGCATTCAACAGGTATAATCTGTGCACGGTAAGTGTACAAGTTCTAATCTGTATCTACTTATAATATGTGTAAACTTTTTAAATTCAGTGTGTACACATATACAGGGTCTTCATAAAGTCTCACCCAGGCCTAGGTTTCTCGAAAACGACTTAAAATATCAAAAAACGCAAAAACCCGTATTTCTTTATATTTAGGGGGATTGATTTTCAGCCAAAAATTTTTTGCCTACACGGCCCCAGTCAGGCTGGGCATGGACCAACTTTAAAATCTTAAATAGAATGGTATGTCTTGTGGCATATTGTTTTAAAGGTCTTATTGAGAGAAGTTCATTACAATAAATTTCAGTGTGCTATGACTTACCGTTCTTGAGATACAGGGTCGGACGTCCTGCGTAATATCCCTATAATTTGACCTATAACTCGTTAACTGTAAATTATGGAGAAAATTTTTCTTGATAATAATAACTCCTTATAGCAAGAACTTTCGAACAAGTTAAAATTTGATTTATTTTTTCCTTAAATTTTTTTCGACTGTTCGTCCGGCTGGCTGACGAAACCGACCAGAAACTAACATCAACAGAGTATGTCGAGTTATAACTTGTTCGAAAAGTCTCATCATAAGGAGTTATTATTATCAAGAAAAATTTTCTCCATAATTTACGGTTATCGAGTTATAGGTCAAAATATATGGATATTACGCAGGACGTCCGACCCTGTATCTCGAGAACGGTAAGTCGTAGCACACTGAAATTTATTGTAATGAACTTCTCCTAATAAGACCTTTAAAAAAATATGCCACAAGACATACCATTCTATTTAAGATTTTAAAGTTGGTCCATGTCCAGCCTGACTGGGGCCGTGTAGGCAAATTTTTTTTGGCTGAAAATCAATCCTCCTAAATATAAAGGAATACGGGTTTTTGCGTTTTTTGATATTCTGAGTCGTTTTCGAGAAACCTAGGCCTGGGTGAGACTTTATGAAGACCCTGTATATCTACTGTATATACATACATATTACAAAGGTATCTTGCCTACCTCCTATTCAGACAGGTAGGCCCTAACATAGAATGGTTCTTCAGCCAATCATGATCTTAATATTGTTCCTACATTAAGATTATTAGGTCATATTGAAATTTTCGAGATGTTTTTGCACAATTTATTATATATAAGAGATTAAAAAAAAACATAACAAATCAGTACATCAGCTTTCAGGATAATATAAATGGAATATTTTTATGACATATTTATAAATTTAATATACTTCTTAAAAGATATAAATGCTTAATTTTAAAGTCTGGAATACAAGCATACTTAAATCATTTTTGAATATTAATTGTTAATCTTCTGAAAAAGTAAAGATACAATCTTACAGAGTTAATACAGTATGAAAAAAATGAACTTTTTTATAAAACACAGTTTACACAAAAAATATAGGGGAAACAATACTAAAGACCCCTAAGTCTCGAGTCGCCTTGTTATCGAGCATAATATAATATTCTCACCTAACACCATAACTTTGAGGCTAATAATTTATGTCATGTCAGCACTTAATCAAAACTATAAATTTCAGTCAGGTATTAAATTATTGAAGGAGCCTCTCACATGTTATACAATGGAAAAAAACTGAACGAATTGGATATAATAGAATGGACATGATAATAATGGTAATAATAATTATTAACTATAGGCATAAAATATACATAGGTAGATACCTACTTTAAGTACATAATAATAATTATAAATGACGTAGGTATACATATTTAAAGTGGAGGACAGGTACTTGAAATTTCCTATGTATTTCTGCACATATGTATTTATGTATTTTTTCTAAATTGCAAATTTAGAGTCCATTTTCATGATTGGAAAACAAAATATTGATGAGTTTTTTTTAACAGGACAACACTGTTAAGTTGTGAGTAAGATTTTTTTTAATTCAAAATTTTTAATCTAGGTTGACACTGATAAAAGAATATAAATTTATAAATACCAATCTCAGTAGCTCCATCGATAAGGTGGCAGACTCGTGACCTGGAGGTCGGTGGTTCAATTCCCAACATTGGGAATATGAATAAATTCGGTTTGAGCAAATGTGACGTCACCCTTGCGATTAACAAAAACAAAATATCTTGAATAAAAATACCATTTTTCTCTCAAAATATGATGGATTCAGTAGTTTCTTGCAATGTTTCTGAAAACCTTATAGCAAAGTAAGTTGTGCTAGATGTTTACAGCCATGCCTCAGAATAAAGTCTTTATCCTAGACTGTAAAGGCCATGCCTTACCACAAGTATTGGATTTATGAATCCACTTAGTTTGATAATTATGTATCTACTTAATATACATAAATGAATGTTCACATAAATAAATATAACAAAACATTATGTATATTAATATTAATGGAGCACAGATACTCGTAGACACATGGATGCTATTCTAATAATTATCGAGCAGAGATTTCCTCTCGTTTTCATTTTGATAAACAAGAACAATTACACGAAATGAAGATTTTCCAAATTTCGAAAGAACAAAATAAACACATCACTTTCTTTTGCCAAGAAAACTAATCCATTCTTCGCTCTCCCTACAATCCCTTCATACATAGTATTAGAAGTGGCACCGAATATCTTGTAGATGAGGTTTGTCCAACTTGAGGCAAACCGCAAGCCAAATAAATTTGCATAGTGTAACAGGCCAAAAGAGAAACACGACTTTCGGATTGTATAATTTTGGACAACCCTGAATTTGACACTAATGAAGATGATATTTTCTTTAGTAATTTAGATTAATTGGGTGGACTCGCATTATACATTTACAAATGCTATGAATTTAAAATACTTCGTTAAGATATTATGAAACCGTTATGAATTTGATTTTCCAAGTAATAGATTAATTATACAGCAAGATCTGTTAGTTTTTAGAGGGAAACCTTTCAAATATTCCACACTGTGTTTTAATGGAAAAAAGTCATCCTCTTGAATCTCTGAACGACTAGTAAAATTAGAGCCTTTCTGAAGAAGGCTAAGAGCTCCATCGGGTTGTAGCGAGACCATCACTATCTTCCCTAGCTTTTTCAAATTCAAAGAGACTTTAGCATGGCCACTTAAACTTAATGTGTAGAGAGTAAAGAGCGAACAAAGAAAAACATGGAAATTAAGCCTTTGACTTTGGCCGTTTGGCAAATTCCTATGATAAGGAGAATAACCAATGCCAAAAAAATGCCTTTGACTTTTGAAGTTAGAAATATCTTTTACCTTAAATCGAACCACGGACTGGGTCGTCTAATGCAGCAAACAAACAGGAAAACTAAGAACTTTCCAAACTATCTTCGTTTTGTGTGCAGACACAAACCACTTTGTGTAAAGTTACAATAATTCTGTCTTTAAATATTTATTGTTTATGAATAAGTATACCTTTAGGTATGTCTGTTGTGCATGGGTTCCTACATTCTATTGGTTCGTTCGTCCGCACAACTGGAGGATATAATAACAAGGAGACTAACATATTTCTCTCCGCATAATTTATGAATGATATAAAAGAAACATACATATTTTTGTTTCATCTTCAGAGTACCTAAATCATATTTTATGTAATTCTTCAGATGAAGCCTAAGCAAGGGTTGTTCTTTGTGTGGATATATGTATCTCGAGACATATACTGGCCCAAACAGTGGGGTTCTTTTAATCAGGATTTCTGCCGGCACATTGAGGTACACAATACTGGCATACCTATGTGCAGACATACTTATAAGTTGAGAGTTTATGGATGTGGATAAGATCTGAATGTTGCTTAATGTTCTCAAATGGCAATTGTTGATCAGTGTATGCGCTCAGAGTAACATGTGCTTAATTTTTTGTCGTCAACCAGATTCATATGTTTCTTTGAGGTCTTCAAGTAAATCCCTGTGAATTAAATCCCTTGAACTGATGCATTTCCAAGAATGCTTTAACGATTGTTTCATTAGTTGGGTAAAAGCCCTGGATTTTTCTCTTTTGGGAATCATTGTATTTGTTCTTCCACAGTATAATTTACCTCCATGTAATGGCATACATTATAATACAATACATACAATTTGTATGTTTATAACTCTCTTCAGCACTATGAATATAATATCACCCTGTCACATAAGTCATAGAATACGGCTGAATAAACAGAACTCAAATCTGACCGTTTAATCGGTGATAATAAATAGTGTGTTCAGAGACTGCAATGTTATCTGGTCCAAATCCTGCAATTAAAGCAACAGGTTTGAGCTGAGCACCCAGCTAGGTATAGCGAGACAAATTAATGTTCAGTAATTTTTTATTCAACACTTCAAATTATGGCTGGTATGTGTAGGTCAATAAATATATCTACTACATTAAATACATGTATGTATAAACGGGTGTCTATTATATCCATTTAAATGGGTATAAGGAAGCTACTAAAATACGTATTCAAACATAGATATGCAAAGAAGGTATAAAATTCTTACATAGCTTCTTTTATCTTTTCATCTAAAACTAACATTTAGAAAAAAATAGATTCCATTTGGAATACCTACATTGGGTTCTATATTTCTATTTATTTTTTTTTTTTTAATCAAACGTTTTCAGTAAACTGCTAGTGTTTTCAATTAGAATTTCGATATTGTCTGGAAATCATCCAATACCATTACACTGATGACTAGAGTATTTAAATTTTGAAGCAAAGATATCTTAGATAACCCTCACTCTCGAGATAAAAAATTAAAAAAGTCCCATCAATATAGTCCTCAATCATGTGGATGGAAGTTGAAATCTTCCTCAAGATTGTCCACATTATCAATTTCCCGTGAATCCCAGACAAGTGTCCTTGACTTCATTCAATGGGGATTTTTGATTTGGAACAGTTTGACCTTTTAACACCAAGGTTAATGAATGAATCAATTGTTGTGCCCTATGAATCTGATATAGGATACTCTTTGCCTCGGGAGGAATGCCATGTATCTCCAAGTACTTCAATATGAATTTGTAAATTATCGTCTCGATTTAAGTATTCATAAGTAGAAGTAATATAAACTTTTGGCTTATTGGTGTAATGGGATTATTATCTTTTTTTATAAACTTAATAAATAGTCCTTATGGAAAAATATTTTGCAGTGCTTATATTTTGTACTATGCCAATTTTAAAGTGACTATATCTAGTATTAATGAGATGAATGTATTTGCTCTTAAATAATAATAATAATAATAATAATACTTGGTGATACCAGTCAGTTAGCCAGCTAACTGACTGGTATCACCAAGTTTAAACTTTGCTCCGCAAATAAATTAGAAATTTTCAAATATTTTGCAACCATTACATCTCATGTAAAATTATACAACGTTATGTCATCAATGGGATCAAGGCAGCACCCCACGGGTACTGCTGTCCTTTCCCGTAAACGTTGGAACCAAGAGGAAAACAGAAACATCTTCAGAGCATATTTCAGAGCGACAAAATGTGAAACAGAAACTGCAAGGTATCGTAAGAAATTTCACCATGAATGGAAGAAAATATACCCTGATACAACATTGACTGAACAAAGGATATGTGATCAGAAGTATCAGATGACAAAGAAAGACAAATTTCTTGATAAACGGGAAATTGAAAGAATTAAAGAGCAAATTGCTGTAGAGTTGAATTTATCGTTAATGAATGAACATTTGCCAAACACTACTAATAATACAGATGGAATAGATCAGCAAGTTTTGGGTGAAAACGTCAATACACAAGCGGAAATAAACACCAGTGAAAATAATGGTCCTCTTGGAAATATTTCTGACAATATATCCAACTCATCCGGTAGTACTGAAACAATTGAAAATCAATTTAATATTCTCATGGAGAGGTACAAAGATATTGAACCAAACAGTCGACCGCAAATTCCAAAGATTAAATACGACAAAAAATCTGAAAATAGTGTCAAAGAAGTAAATGATTTTCTTCGCCATAAAGTACCTACATATCAATCATTGGAACACATTCATCTAGTAGTATATGTGGCCGCTATGACAGTCTGCTCTATGTTGAATTTAACAGCTGGTGATAATTATAAGAAGAATAATCGTTACGATCCTGAGAATCCGCCATGGAAGTTACGTTTGGAAAAGAAAATTGCAAATTTGAGATCAGAATTAACCAAGTTATTCAATTGGTCTAGAAACAGATCATATAAATATATACAACTTTTGGAGAAATATGATCTCACAAGATATTTGAATAATAGATATTTTGACAGAATGTTTTTGAAAGTGACTGACAATATCAAGCAACACATTTCTGCAATAAGTAAGAGACTTAGAAGATACAATAAGTCACACAAGAGAAAATTACACAATATTTACTTTATACGCAATCAAAAAAGGTTCTATGCAAATCTTGAAAAACAAAATAAATCTATGTACATCAATCCTCCTGACAAGAACGAAGTCACTCAGTATTGGAAGAACCTATGGTCACACCCTGTTCAACACAACCAAAACGCAAAATGGATACAAGAGGAATTTGATAAGTACAATGACATACCAGAAATGGCATTTGGAAATGTTAATATAGAAGATATTAGCAAGATAGTAAAGAAATTGCACAATTGGAAATCACCAGGGTTGGATAAAATACAGAACTACTGGTGGAAATATTTCACTTGTGTTCACGCCCATCTTGCACATCATATTTCAAATGTTATTGATAACCCACAATTATTGCCTGAATTTCTCAATCAAGGAGTCACATATTTACAATTGAAAGGAAATGACACCCAAAATCCTAAAAATTATAGACCAATAACCTGTTTGAATACTTTGTTCAAAATAATAACATGTGTGATTACTGATCGAGTTTCTAAGTTTGTAACAGAAAACAATATCATGGCAGAAAATCAAAAAGGATGTATGAAACATACAAGGGGTTGTAAAGAACAACTTGTAATTGATCATGTTATTTGTTCACAAGCAAAGAAGAGATCTAAAAACTTATCAGTGGCATGGGTGGACTATGCTAAAGCGTATGACTCCGTGCCACACACATGGATGTTACAAGTCCTTAAGATGTATAGAATTGATTCAAAATTAGTCAGGTTTCTTAAACATAGCATGGATCAATGGATGACGAAAATATCTCTTACAATGGAAAAACAAAATGATAGTCATACAACAAATATTGAAGAAAATCAAATTCACTTTGAGTCAGAATTTATTCCGATCAGACGGGGCCTTTTTCAGGGAGATTCATGGAGTCCTATGTGGTTTTGTTTATCATTAAATCCTCTGAGTAGTATGCTGAATTCAACCAATAAAGGCTACAAATTAGATAGCCGTTCTATAAATAAAGTAACGCACCTCATGTATATGGATGATGTTAAATTATATGCCAAGAATAGTGATGAATTAAGATCAATGTTAGAATTAACATCTATTTTTTCAAGTGACATTCAAATGAAGTTTGGAATAGAAAAGTGTGCGACTTTAGAAGTAAAACGAGGAAAAATTCAAAGACAAGAAAATATTAATCTTACTTCAACACCAATGACCCTACCGACTATTGATGATTTAAATAATACATACAGATATCTTGGTGTGAATCAAACTTTAACATTGAATAAATCGACCACAAAAGATAGCGTAACTAATATCTACATTGAGAGAGTGAAGAAAATTCTTTCGACAAGTTTGAATGGGTACAATAAAATCAAAGGTATTAATACATGGTGTGTACCTATACTTACAAATTCATTTGGTGTTGTACCCTGGACAAAAACAGAACTCCAAGCTTTGGACCGCAAAACGAGAGTACTCATGACTCAGTTCAGAATACACCATCCTAAAGCCTGCACTGAACGATTGTATTTACCAAGGAAAAGAGGAGGTCAGGGACTAGTAAATTTGGAAAGATTGGCAAATAGGGAAGTAACAAACCTTAAAAAATATTTTATAGATAAGAAAAGTTCATCCATTCTCCATTGTATGATTCATGATGCAGATGAAAACTTATCCGCTTTGAATTTGAGAAGTGACCAACCCTCAACTGAAGTAATCACCAACAATGAATTAGAAGAAAAATGGAAACAAAAGAGTCTACATGGAAGATTTAAAACAGATCTAGATGTCTCTCACCCTAGTTCAAATGACTGGCTTAAACCTCAAAGTAACATTTTTTGTGAGACTGAGGGATTTATATTAGCTATTCAAGACCAAGTGATAAAAACAAAAAACTACATGAAGCATATTATGAAGCTACAAATATCCAATGACACTTGCAGAGTATGTCATCAAAAGTCCGAGACCATACAACATATTGTCTCTGCATGCTCATCATTGGCTAATACTGAATACCTTTACCGACATAATTTATCAGCTAAGTTAGTACATCAATATATTGGAAATATGCACGACCTTATCTCGAGTAAAGAACCTCATTATAAATATGACCCAGAGCCGATTCTCGAAAACGAAAATCACAAACTCTATTGGGACACAACAATTATTACTGACAGAAGAATACCTGCTAATCGTCCTGACATTATTTTGATTGATAAATTAGAGAAGCATGTGAAATTGATTGACATTGCACATCCTAATGATACCAACATTCTAACAACAATGGGTGAAAAAATAAGAAAATATCAAGACCTAGGAATTGAAATTAAAGACATGTGGCAAATGAATAGTGTTGAAACAATACCAGTTGTAATTTCCACCAATGGCTTGATCCATGCTTCACTGTATCAACACACGAAAAAAATCAACCTGCCTTATTTCATTGTAAGAAAGATACAGAAAAGCGTGTTACTTGAAACATGCCGTATTGTTAGAAAAGTTCTAAGCACTTAGAAAAGAAAACCCCGCCTCATCTTATGCTCACTAGCACCATCACGAAGATATTATGTTTGTCCTCTCTGCAGCTTATGAAGATGTTTCAGAAACCTCAAATTATCATGATCATATCTATGTTTGCTATGTTAGCCCACAGATAATGTATGTACCATTTAAATAAATGAGAAAAAAAAAAAAAAATAATAATGATATGGGTTCCCTGGTAACAAAATAATCCAATATCTTGTTGCTCATTATTTTCAAACATTCATTCATCGTACATGCTACAAGTTTTTAGGAGCAGTGCTCAACAAGTTCTTTCACTTTTGCTTTATTTTTCAAAACATTTGCAGCATGTGTGGATACATTTCATTATTTATCTCTGCCTATGCTTACATGTACGTTCTAAAACACTTCAACAGTTTGCCCTAGCAGCACTCATTCATTCACAATATTCCCAAACAACTTTGTTATGCATAAAATTTAATACCCAATAAATAACATATTGAGTATTGCGTACAGTTTTGAAGGTTAATTTTTAAAATAAATTTATGCTAAGCTAAAATAGATAGTATACAGAACTTGGACGTTAATAATAAACTCATAACTAGATGTAAAGAGTCCAGTAAAGTTCTGCGAGACCATTCATTACTTCAACAATAGCGCGCATTATGAGCCTTACTACTTTATCCAATTATCTTTCATTGTCGATTGTTTAGTACTTTCTCGAACTGTTGCTCTCTATGCGTGCTGCAATGTTTTCCATTTCCTTCTTTGTTGCTTTGTCCTTTGACATTTGAATGGCACAACTCGGGCCAAATGTATTACTGAGTTGATAAAAGTCCAGTCAATTTTCAATTACCCCGATCATAATACACTCGTGTTCTGTCTGGTAGACATGTGCTTTGCATACGGTTTGATGGGGAAGGAACACTTGCCACCTAATGAGCAATTAGGTGTCAAAGTATTTCAACACCTTCAACTATTAATGCACAATCTTTACAGAATCCTCCTTTCGTGAAGGTAGCCTAACCAACCAAGAGCCTGAAAACGAACCTAACCAAAGAATTTGCATAAATTGGCCAAGCAATCCATATTGTCAAGAAGGTCTTTGTAGAACAGTGTCTAATAATTTACAAAACACGTAAAGGGATAAGACCTCTTGGAAGAACCTACAAGTACAAAACCTAGCACAAATACTTTTACGATTTTTTAACGAGTTCTGTGAGCGCCCGCCCGCATAAGGAAGATTGAATAGGATAATAGTGTGGTAGACAATCATTCTGAAGAGTTAATAATAGCCACACAGGTCTATGAAGTGATCTCTTAACTATTTTTCAACCATTCTTATTCATATTCCTTCTTCAAAACCAGGGTCTGACAGGAGACTTTTTCATCATCAAGCTCGCCGGAAGGCGAGCGCTCGTCAAGTAGCGGTCTATATACATTTACACTGATTATTTATTTGATGAGAAGAAATTAACTTCACAATAATCATGATGTCCAATAATTGGGATTTCTTTAAGTCCTGTATATTTTGAAAATCATATGTTTTAAATGTTTTACCATTATTCTTTTTAAACCTGAATTAGGTTAACCTGAATTAGGTTTAAAAGAGGTTAAATTAATTTAAAACTAAAATTCATAAATTTCACAAAGTGTTTTAGGTTTAAATTATTTTCATTTAATAATATTTTGTGGCTTATTTGAAAGTTTATCGGTTTCACAAAAACGCAAGTTAACTTACAGTATCTCTTTTAAGTTACCTAACCTGGAATTATCATATATCACTAGTTTGGATCATGAGCACAAGTCACTAACACCATACATCTCATCAGACCCGGTACATTGTTCGACTCACTAATAAATGATCTTTAACAACTTTTTAAGAGCTTGAACTTGTCTTGTCTTGTTTCTTAAGACTATTAGAGGTTAGAGTTAAGTGACTTACAACTCATAATTTTATAACTAGATATTTTTAAAAGCCCTATACATAGAGCAGAGTACAGGTACCTATCTTGTTCAAGTGCTAAACGTAGATTTCATTCTCTTGGATATAAGTTTATATTTGCTAATATTCATTGTATGTATGTAAATAGTTGATTTGGTTTTTGCATCTACGGAGACTGAAATTTTTTCATTTTGTAGCTAATTTTTTTGTTGAATTGAAAATGTAATTGATAATTTTATACAAACTTATTTATGAACAAAATATTATAACTTAAGAACAAAGAACTATTTTGTTCATAAATACGACTGTAAGGATAATCACTGAATGTAGGTAGAATACTTTAGACCAACACCTTCCTCAAATAATCTTGTCATAACATTGTAAAGAATCCTTTTAAATGTTAAGTTTCATGTACACTAATATTGTCACTCTTGACTGATGGAACCTATTTGTTCTCCATCAATATGATTTCAAATAAATCTGACGTGACAATTTCTCCTACATTCATCATAGATCACAAGTTGAGGATTACACGTCTAGCTTTAGCCTCATAAGTGAAAGGAGAGAGGTAGGAGATGAGAGCTGGGTGTATCGCTTCAGAAGTAAATTAAATGTTACAAGATATTGTGTTTATAATGCTAAGTGATTTAGACAATAAAAAATATGCTGAAGCTCTGCCATGCAGTTAAGATTTGCTTAAAATTTATGTCAAACTCTATGAGCTCACAGCTCTTATACAGGGCAAGAAAAAAGCAAAACGCAACTAATTTCGTGTTCATTTTATCTGTTTCAGGGAGTTTGGAGTCTGAAGAGCTATCTGTAGGCAGCCCAAGTACAAAAGACGACAGCGGAGAGTTGTGTCAGCCTAAAACTGAACTCATCACAGATAGTCCGCTGGGATTGCATGAGGAGGAAGAGGAGACGAGTCTGTCGAGTACGATAAGTATGTACCCGGGGAGTAACCCCTCGCACTCAGATAAGATTAGTTACCGTGGTATCTTCACAACCACCAACTCCAGCCCCAGCCACCAGCCAGGAGCCTCCAGCTCTCCCAGCAATAACTGGATGCTGACGGGCTCTGACAAGAGTCTTTTCCCACCTCTCTTCATTTCTTCAAGCGTTTTAGGTCAATCAAATTCTAACCAAGGGCCATACTCTGGCTCCAGTCCAAGTCATTATGATGAACGATCTCAGCAACATGAAATGCTCAACATTAACATTGAGTGTGGAGGTCTTAAGCAGCCATCCTCTTACTCCAGCTGTAGTGGAGAGCAAGATGTATACGCCAGAGTCAATCAATCTCTCATGCACTCTCCCAACAACAAATACCAGTGGCTGGACTCCCCGGTAGAATACAGTGCGTCTATCGTACCAGCCCCACCTGGAATTATTCCTAAGCAGGAACCAATGTACGGGAACGCAACCCTCACAGGATGTGGTAGTTTAGTGAATTTGTCGGATCCTAACAATCCAGGTTCAAGTTACCCTGTACAACTCGCAGAGTACAATCCTTCAACGAGTAAAGGACATGAAATACTATCTCAAGTATATCAGCAATCACCTTTACCTTTGAAACTTGTACCTGTTAAGCCTAGAAAATATCCAAATAGACCTTCTAAAACACCTGTTCATGAGAGACCGTACGCTTGCCCAGTAGAAAACTGTGATCGGCGCTTCTCCCGGTCTGACGAGCTAACGCGACACATCAGGATACACACAGGCCAGAAACCTTTCCAGTGCAGGATATGCATGAGGTCCTTCTCCAGGTCAGATCACCTCACGACGCACATACGAACGCACACGGGCGAGAAACCTTTCTCTTGTGATGTTTGCGGGAGGAAGTTTGCCAGGAGTGATGAAAAGAAAAGACATGCAAAAGTTCATTTAAAGCAAAGAAGTAAAAAAGAAAGCAAAATGGCCGTGATGATGTCCCAGCAACAGCAACAACAACAGCAGCAACAAGTGCAACATCAGCAACAACAACAAAGTCATGCTCACCAACAGCAGCAACAACACCACCACCACCTCCATCACCACCAGAACATGGAGGGGATGCCTGTGGTGACTCCGCCACTCTGAGAGTTAACTTCTCCCTCCACCTCCACTCAAAAACCAAAGTCTGTGATTGTGTTGTATTCGTTCCTCATTACATGATGGACTTTAATGTTTCAATTATTGTTAATTACTCATTTAATTTTAATGTATTTTTAAATACCTAACACTTCGAGCCAAGAGAGATTAAAGAATCAGAAGTTAAAAAAACTTCTTATTGCAAAAAATTACTAATGATTCAATTTTGTGGTTTTCAGATTATTGTTTCCATTTCATTTGGAATAAGATAGATGTTGGTAGTATTTTCAAATCTCATTCAAAACGACATAGCCATAAGGTTTTGTAAAACTAAAGCACTACTAAATACATATTATAGATCATTAGTCAATGAAAATCCGTTGTCACTGAATATTGTAAAACTAAACAAGAAAGGCTTAAAACATTTCTTGACAATTTTTTTTGTATTACCATATTCTTTAATCTCTTTTAAATCTTTTGATTAATACTTGACATAAAAAATGTAGAAGAACTCCAAATGATTCACGTATAACTTGTTTCACAATCCAGAATATAATCATCGGATATTATTATGTATGTATATTATGTATTCAATAACAATTATGGTCATTCTGCTATAATGCGTCAGTTAAAATAACTACATTCACGTTGATGTTTTTCCATTCTCAGTTTAGATTTTACCATTTTACCTCGGATGTAAAATGTTTCAGACACATTTTCATATCAACCGTTTTTTACTTTAAAAACAAATTAATTTTTTTTTAATGAAATAAGTAATGAAAATCAATCTAGTAGACTTAAAACACTAGCTCCACCTTGTATGAGAAAGATTTTCGGTTTCTCGGCTTGGTTCATTTATTTACAGAACATCTATCAGTATACCCTGAAGACAAACACTGAGAAGAGATCTCTGGTTTTATTATTTTTAATCTCTTCATTTATTATGCACAAAGATTTTAGTTGAATTACATACCTATGTTTATATGTATATTTATCTACATATACAATATACATATAGGAATGTTCAAACCCACCTTACAAATATTGTGCAATCCTTGAGTATGACCTCATGTTCATTCATATTGATTATTAGTATTCCGGCGCAGAACTTAAAACAAAAAAGTATCTACCAAACAAGTTATTTTGTGAATCAAAGGAACAAATTTATTTTCAGCTCTCAAACATTGTTAAAGTCATAGATGTAAAACGTTTTCTTTTGTATTTCTTTGTATAATTTGATAGTTCAATTTTGATAATATTTATACGCTGGTATTTTATAAGATCTCATATAATTTCTTCTTCCTCTCTTACCTCCTCTCTGCCTACATAACATTGAATCGGTACTCAATTCTCGAACTGAGTTTTTTTAATCAAAAGTTTCATGTGTGAATCAATACTTTTTCTTCCCAAAACAAAAAACCGAATGTAAATTGATTTAGAGGATCTGCAAACTGCACCTCTCTCTTTCTCTCTATCTGTCTCTTTCTCTCTTTCTCTCTCTTTCTCTCTCTCTCTCTTTCTCTCTCTCTCTCTCTATCTATCTATGTCTCTCTATCTATCTCTCTCTTTCTCTCTCCCGCCTCCTTTCCCACCTCCTACCTTTCCATTTCTTAATTATTGCTGTTTTCTCATCCAATGTTTTCATTGTATTTATATTTATTTTTGTTACTTACATTAACATTCCTCATTATCTTTATTATATTTTATTTCTTGGACAAGGCCTTCAATTTGTCCTTGATTTTTGCGTACCCCTCCGTTTATAGTCGTATGCTTTCAAGCATAAGCACTGTTCATTGCATTAGCCACAGTTAAAATCAAAGTTCGAGAACCTTTCAACCATAACCATGTTTGGGTTTAAAAAAATCAAAGTAAAACGTTAACACTACAAAAATTTCAAAAAAGATCATTTCAAATTACTTTTATCTTCAATAGAATCAGGAGTACCTACAACTTACTATTTTCCTCAATAGTTTATATTACTTTTACTCCTCAATGTAGAGTTCAAGTTTAGTTGCATGTATTTCTTTTGGAGATACATAATTAGTTTTATTACATTAATAACATTTAAATTAAATGGCCGAATATTTAAAACCCCAATTTTAAAACTAATTTTCTAAAATGTTCTTTTTTAGAAAATACGTAGGTAACTAGGCACGTTGTTAACAAAATTCGAATCTCTTTTTAGCAAAATGTAGTCAACACTAGTACTAACAGTGTTAAATTTGTCTTCATCCAAATAAATATTTCTTTCAAAATAATACATGGATCTTTTTGCGACTCCAACTTATTTTTTAAGAAAATATGTTTTAATAGTATTATTGTATTTGATGTCATACTTGGATAAAATTATTTTTCATCTTGATTTCTTCTTTCATTTTAATTCCTTTGCAAAATATACTTGTACTTTAGTACAAGTAAATCATATAATTTTTAAACTAAAGTTACAACACATTCTATAAATACTTTAGAATAAGTTGTAAAGAGTGCACAAATTTACATTCTTGAAAAGTTTCAGAATAAATTACAAGTACCTGATATTATGATAAATACTTAGAAATAAAATATAATGAGAAAATAATCAAATAACATTTATTTCTAATATACTTTTAAACTAACTTTAAAAATAAATCATACTTTTTCTTTGAAAAATATGACGGGTCAAAAGTGAAATTAATCTGTCAAATTAAAAAAAAAAAAAAAATCAAATTTTACTAGAGTTAATATCAAAAATGTTAAGTATCATTTTATTTTGTATACTTAAAGGGCATTAACGGCATAGCGCCATTTAGAGACATTAATTTTCATTATTTTTTCCCTATTTAACGAAATCATGGAGTTTCATTAAGGCCTAAGAAAATTGAAAAGAATAGTTAGAATAGTAACTAATTCTTAGTAAACAGTTTCTGAATTTCTTATTTTCTTGCATTTTAAAGTCTTTATAACTTCTACACATTTTTAGTGTTACAGTAACTTACTATCTTTCTTTTTTTTTTTTTTTTTCATTTATTATAGTGTGCGAACATTTTATTTTATGTTATATACACTGAAAAATGAAGTTATATCACATTTTTAATTGAGATAAATTCAAAAACTGGAAGGTGAAATTTTCTTCCTTAGAAAGGTAAGTAAGGAAGGAGGTTATTAGGCTGCCTTACTGTTATTTAGTGGAAGATACAATGATGAGTTTTAGGTGTATACAAGGGAAAAAATGCATCCTGGGGAAAAATCATAAATTTTACAAAAAATATATCAATAAACATAAAAGGTAAGTCGTAAAAAAAATGGATGTAAAGGAACATAATCATGGATAGGTACATGAGTAACACGAGTAAAGTATTTTACATATACATTTAGAATATACCTAAAAAAGGGGTAGAAGGAGGATATAATTTTATGTACATAGTTAGTTAAGTAGAAATATTATCTACATTTTTGAGAAACATCTTGTGGTCAGCAAAAAGAGTTTTCAGAAGACGGGTGATTCTAGCTTTCATATTGGTAGAAGTGTCTGGAGAAGAATGGACATTTTGGAGAATGTTCTTCAGGTTCACAAGGGGAAGACCGGATTGAGTGACAATCTCCTGTTTCTTCTGGGCATTTCTGAGCTTACCCAAAAGATTGCAGAAATCGTCTGCCGTCACAGTGGTTTCCTTGGTATCAGTTATTATTTTTGATACCAAGGATTTAAAACCCTCAGAGAGTTCTGGATCCGCAGGGGTACTATCTTTCAATTTCCTTCTCTGAGGTACATGAAATTTTCTATCAACTTTTAATGGATACAACTGACGTAAAAAAGTTTAATTTCATAAGAAAATCTAGAATATTTCAAAATCTCAAGACAGAAAAACGCCAAAAGGTTTGTTTGCTACCATTAAATGATTCGTGTTTGCAATAAAATCAATTTATCGATCGTATATCAGTTACTTATTATTGCTTCATTAGGTCTGCAACTCTGCACTTGTGATTTGTTCATGTTGGCTCTAATATGAAAATCACACGTTACAAATAACCTGTAGTGTCCTCGAATGATCATTATTATTATGTTAACAGACCACTCAAACCACGCAGTGTCTTTATTCAACTTGTATGTCAGCAATACATGTTTATTTCTTGAGCATTTATGAGAAATGTCAATTCTTACTGCTTAAACCTACAAAAAAATATGTGGTTTACTTAAGAGTAGTTCAGAGGATGCTTAAGTGAGCTTAACTCTTTCAATTTTTCACACAAGAATCTTTACTCCATAGAATCACACAAAATACTTGAACATTTTTAATCATGTATAAAGTGAATTTTTTGTGAGTCTCAACTTAAAATACTATACTAGAGTTTCCATAGTATATCTATGTTGACATATATCTATGTCTATTGTTTTGTCTGTATAATGTGAATTTTAAAACTTTCTGATTTTTCAAATTGCTCAAGAGACATGATTGTACACTTGAAGTGATGTGTTTTCAACTCATTATTTTTATTGGGTTTTTTTATCAGTTAAAATGAGAATTTGAAGTAATTAATATAATTAAAATAACTAAAGATAAAAATTCTAGAGTTAAATAAAAATAATAATTAAAAAAAATATCAATAGTAGACATCTGTATTGTTTAGGTAGATGTACCTAATTGATTAACAATCTATTATTGTCTACGTAAAAAAGGTTACATGCCAAACGCTCTTAAACTGTGGACAAATATTATTTGCGAAAGAGAATCACTGTCAAACGTAATCAAAAAATTCGCACATTACCTTGTGCATTTATTTATTTGTAACATTTTTAACAGAAAATTAAATAGTAACTACCTACCATAGTGTGTGTTTCTGAATAAATTTTATCGTGTCTTTTATCTTCATCCGACACCAAACTTTTGCAATGGTGAGACTCTCAAGTTTTTACCCACAGTGTATAAAGTAATCCTATTGATGAATTCATGTTAATAGTAGGTACATCATTTTGGAGTAAAGAATTGTACATTTATTTTTTCTTCATTGATAGTTTAACTAAGATTGTCAATTTCTCAGATAATTACAAAGGTAAATGGTCTGTAATAATTATAATAAAAAGTTATATACAAACTAGGTCTTAATCTTATAAATGTGTACTGTATGTCTGTCTAATTTTTACCGAAGTATTTTCAAAATATGTATTACTCTTGTGAGATTTCTATGCTGTGACTTCATTTCTTTTTCTTTTCTTTTTCAAAATGAAATCAAATATTTCATACAAGTAGGTACTTCGTATTTTGACAAGTATACGAGACCTACTCTTTTTTAACCATTTTAAATTTTAAGTAGGTGATATTTATGTTCTAGATTCTAGATAATTGTAATTCAACACCACGTTTAACAATTTTCTTTTCATTAACAGTTTTGGATCTACTTCATTGGGTTTTCCTCATTTATATATTTCATTTAACCTTGAACTAAAATAATCATGTTTAAAAAAATAAAAATATTTTCTTTACTATTTGTTTAAAACTATTTGTTTATTTCAATTTTTTATCTGAGCAAATTGTACATATTTTTACTATATACATATAAAAAGATTATATATTGACTGTTCATACACATAGGTAAATATAATTATCTATACATAGATACATAATTATATGTATATTTAGGTAAAGTTAATTCTTAATTCATTGTTGATTTATTTTTTGTCTAAATGTTATTTTTATTATCATTGTTGTTTATATTTTATTATATTTATAATATTAAAAACCTAACTTTTAAAACCTCCCCTTGTTTTCTTATACAGAAATAATTTGTAAAGAGACTTTTTGTGGACTTTCAACACCTATCAGTGTGTGCAACGTATGTCCTACCCAAAACAAATTTAAGACATTTGTCTTTACAGATTGTTTCTTCTTTTTTATTCTAATTTTTATAAATTTACCGTATGTTCCCTCATAATAAATTTCACTAATCAATACACTATGTGAAAAAAAAACGAATGAAAAAATGTAATAATAAACAATATTTAAATTTTAATGTTGAAAACTATGTGAATTCTGCTTTCTTATTTTATATTCAATTTTCTTTAAACCATGCCACCGAAGTGTCCTATGTGGTCCATGATTAGATTTTCCACTTCAGATATGCTTCCAAACTTTTAGCAGGAAATTCACCAGTGGAGGAAAAACAGAATCTAGAGGTACATAGATACACGGAGGGACTGTAAATAAAGTTGACCAGAAGTCTATTTTAAATATTTGAATAGGTTCAAGCTCCAGTGACTACTCGCCAAGAGGTTTGGCCTACAATAGGAATGTGTCCAATTAATAATGATCTCAAATAATGTGATGCTGAACACATCTGATCCAGAAATATTGTTCGTCGCGGGTGAAAGTTATCCGTACTAACCTTTATACTATCTGCTAGAGGTAAATAATTAACCTCAGTCAAATAGAGAGGTAGTGTGTCATCTTCAGGAGCGATTTCAGGATATCTGATTGGCACAACGGTGCTTTCTAGACTTGGTCGGCAGCATAAATAATTTGCTTCTAATTATGTAAACAACAATCAGAAAGTCAGGGAATGGAAGAAATATGGTTCCTTACGTCACCATTCTTAAGAGCGAGGTTGACTTAGAACCTGCTGTACTATTTAGGATTGACACTGGTCACTGTCGTCACCCATCCAGGTTCTAGACCCGTTCGCTGTTGCTTGTTACAGATCAAACGATGAAATGTTCACTGACTTTGGATTCTTCTCAAATTGCAACATATAAATATACAAATCAACAAACAATATTCATTAACAATGTTCATAAATAACAAGAAGGCCTCTTTCCTACAAATTGTCTTCTTAAATTTGAACAAACATGCCCTGGAATAAATTCTTGCATACTGTTACAATTGATGTAGGAGAGCCCAAGCTTGGAAAGATAAAGGTAAGAGCACGCTTAGCAAGGTATGTAAAATCCTTATTAATTTGTTTTAGCATTAACAGCAACATAATATGCTGTATGGAATCTATCTAGTCATTTGTAAACCGTAAGATCTTGTCTACTCTCTGTAGGGACGGATCTGCCAGCTACACATAATTAATCAGAATCGTCAGACATATTGATCTGTTGTGTGTTTTTGCTGTGTAAAATATGTTTTATATTATAAATAGGACTTAAGTTAGTCACGCTTTTTACTCGTATGTATTCAGTATTATATGAATATTGCACCTAGTATGACTCCCCGTACTTCGTCGTGCAAATAAACGCAGGCATGACATAAAGCTTCCAATTGAGAATCTAAGTTATCTAGGAATCTTATGAATGAGTATTATACAACATTTTATAAAATTCAATCCACCCCTTTAACAGGAAATAAGCCACAAACATGTACATTCTCGTATGAAGAGAAAACATCTACAATATGTTTATAAACCTACAGCATACTTAATAAACCGTTTCAAAAATTCATGATCAAGCCAAAAATTTCAATGCGAAGCGAAAGAGCTCTAAAGATAGAAATCTCGAAGATTATTCATCTCATTCATTTTCACTCACGGAACTTTATACATAGGTATAACATATTCGCAAAAAAAATAAAACTTCCACTTCAGTATCAATAAACTAGCGGATGGTATTATGAAGCTTGGTTCGGTTAGGTCCAGATGATAAAACATCTGAATACATAGCAGTAAAAGAGATTCAAAGAAGCGTCACTTCCGGTGGAGAGGTTCGGCTCTCTGGTGTATGTGCTCAAGAGCTAAGCCGGTTTACTGGTTTAGTCCAACCCTAATCCCAGAGCGTACGTGTGTCCTGTGTTCATAGATAAGATAACTTTACATTCGAGGTCTAGAATGTAATTGAAATTAATTGGATTGTGTGATAAAAGATAATAAATATCTCCGCGATGTGTCCGAAATAGAAACCAGAACATGAGTCCTTAGGAGCTTGGGTTTCAGGATCTATGTGATTCTGATTATGTATGCAGACTTTGCAACAGCTATATTACTTTAAATGAAGTTCCGAGAGCAGTTATTTACTCTGCGAGTGGGTTTAGTGAATTGTAGTTTGTTCAGAGTTGAAGATAGTTGGGTGTTACTATGATTTCTATAAAGAGTGTTTTTTGCCAATGAAACCCATTACGCCAACAGTTGTAGTGATCATGATATAAATGTACCAATCGGAAAAATGTCTTAACCAACATAAAGAACATCATTCAATGGGTAAAGTGACAAGCATTAAAGTTATATTTTTATACTGCAGCTATAGTACCTGACAATAAATATAAAACTAATTATTGTGATAGCTGACTAATATCAAAGGAACATTTAACCACTGTCGTCATATTGAAACGAGAGAAACCCTTTGCCTTATAAACGATCTAAGCTTTTCACCCAAAAATATCTTTGGAAATATTTCTGACAACAAATGAATCCCTTAAACGGCGAATAGATAAGGACACCTATACTAAATTGTATCCTGGCTTTGCTCATTGTTTTTTAACTTTCAAGATTCGTCGTTCATTCATAATATGTTCGATTCAAACTGCTAAAGGTGGAAATTTCATTGGGACAGAGGTGTGTCAAAATCAATATTGAATGATTCCCAACATTGTTATCGTAACACTGCATAGTTTCATCCAATTCATCTACACTCGTGAACAATTTGGGAGCTTTAAATTCCATCTTCAAGGCTGCTGTATCATGATCAACCGAATTCCTCAAATACCTCTGAACCACAGTAAAAAAGAACAAATGATGTTTCACTCCATGAGAGAGTGCATAATTTACAATTTTACACACATGTTTATAGTCTATATGTTCCGTTTTGAACAGAAATGTATAACCCTGGACGCAGCAGACACCCCAGTAAATCATCGCACGATCCACAGAACTAGGCTATATTATGTAGCTACCTCTGATTCGAATCGTCAGAAGCAACAGACCCAGCATGGGACCTTGTGGGGATCCAATATGGAATATTGAAGCAATAATTATCTCCCTAACGAGCTCCGTACATGACCCAAGAGAGCATCATTTTTTAGCTCACAAAATCTAAATGTTTTGTTGAAATTTATTGTTCTTGATACTCATAAGATCGCCTAAGCTGGGTATTCCCTAAGTTCTCACAGATTCGGATTCAAATACTTTGACCACGTCGACGGGATATCAGGATGCAAAATATTCGACATTAGATTTTGGAAGATAGAATCAACGTTCTAGAATCTAGATCATTTCAAAAGACTGACACCTGTTCAAATAATTGCAATTCAGTTTGTAATTTGGAATAGAGTTCTCTTCATACACAGTGAAAAAGTACTTGTTGAATGTATGTATCTGTCATTTTGGTGTTAGATCAAGTCAAAGAGAAATTTTATCAAGCAAATGTAACAGCATACTCGAAAGACACACAAAACTTACCTCACATATAGAAACAAAATACACAAAACACACACCAGACTCCATAATCTGGGATTTTTATGCACCTTTTCATGGGATCGTCATCCAAACCAGATTATTTATACCTACTGACTATACTATTATACATACAATAACCGACCTCAATGGCTGAATCAATAAGGCGGTGGACTCAGACGACATATTTCATCACGCCACTGAATAAAACAATAGATATTCCAGATAGAAATGATGGGTGATTTGATGTGAGCACAGTTCACAATCATTGTTACACACATACACCTTTCCTGAAATGTGTTCTAATAAACAAGGTAGATATTTTACATAATTGACGTCACAAAAATTCTACTCTCAAGCAGCGGCATATTAAAAATTGATATTAAATACTTGACATATGTAGATGATGTTTATACACAGAATACACACTGCTATATTTACTCACATGGTTATTCAACCGACATACGTCACGGTGCTGTATTAAATATAGAGTTTTTGGTGCTCTATTTTTAAACTGTGAATTATGTGTTTCAACGGATTCGTAGCATTTTTTGTTAAAAACAAAACAAAGAGAAACAAAATTGCAAGCGTCAAGTTCATGCATTATTACCTGATGTCACAGATTACGCAATTTCTTTTGCATTTTGGCAGGGAGGAGCCTTATCGGTGTTAACAGGTAAAAATAAATTATTTATATGTTGCCATTGCAGAACTCTGAGTCTCCATCATTCTACCAACAAATGAGCTTGAGTGAAGTTCCAAATTTACTTCTGGGTTTGATTGAGGAGGATGGTGCAGGAGTTGATCTTATGTGTCAATAAAAACAAAGCCCGTTGACAAAGCCCTAGGTACTTCATTACCTAATACAGCATATTTATAACTATGTATCCACGTACCTATAAATAAAAATATGTATCTCTTTACTGCGTACCTACCTTCAAATATGTACCTCTTTAACTATGTATCCACGTACCTATCTATGAATATGAATCTTTTTACCGCGTGCCTATCTTTAAATATGTATCTCTTTAACTATGTATCCGCGTACCTATTACCTATAATTATGCACCTCTTTACCGCGTACCTAACTTTCTTTAACAATGTATCTCTTTAACTATGTATCCACGTACCACTACCTACCTATAAATATGTATCTCTTTACAGCGTACCTACCTTTAAATATGTATGTATCTCTTTTACATTTAAAAAAATCCTCATGGAGAATATGGGCGCAGTATTGAATCAACATCAGAGTAAGAAGTGGAATATATAGTTGAGATTTTTCAATTGTGATCTCTCTACGTTGCCAGAGGTCAACCCGGGATACTTGAGGTGTCTACATCCGGTGAATAGAGAGTTTTAGCACCTCGCTCTTCTACCCGTGCTTTGGACTTGTTTTTATTATTATTATTATTATTTTTATTTATTTATTTACTAGCCGTTTGAACGTGCTTTGCAACGGGACTAAATTTCAAATTTACTAAGGTATGGCCGTACTGCTGGACAGCAATGCCTTTTTTTGAGACATTTTTCGCTATCTCTTACCGTTTTGGCTAAACAACTCCGGACAAACAAACATAGGTAGGTAGGTAGTCCTTTTTTCTGTTTTATATATAGAGATTTTTTAACGTCACTTTCAGCTGCTTGGTCATATTGGTTTTATTATGACGGGGGATTTGCCCTCCATTCGCTGATACCTACACTTATTATTATTTTTTTTTTAAACCCTGGATCAGTACGGTCCGGTTTTGTAACATATCCAGTACACGGTAACGTATACGGTTGTGAGAGATTTCTCTCACAGTCAGTACGGCTGTGAGAGATTACCCGCAATCAGTACGGTTGTGAGAGAAATCTGTCTTTCAGCTGCTTATTCATATTGGTCGTATTATGACGGGGGATTTGCCCTCCATTCGCTGATAAAAAGGTTTCTCAAATTAATGAGGAAAATTCGAAACAACAGATGGTTTGGAGTCGATTCTCAAGAAAATATCTATATTATATTTATTGCACTTTCGACTGTTGGTAACAGACAACCTCTAATAGGTACATAACTCTACATAGGTATAGATAGGCGCAAACTTATGGGCCCGAATTATGAAACAGGATTATATTTATTAATCCTTCACAATCTGTTCTGACTTAACTCGCCCTCTGGTGGGAATTTCAACCACAATCACAGCGCATCTATATCAGATGTTAAGTGATAGTGGCTTGGATTTACAAATCCTAGATAATATTATTATTACCGTTTCATAACTCGTCCCTTGGCCATTTCTAGTGTGATTAGGACTTGTTGGTAACTATTGAAATTCAAACACGTTTTCATATAAGATAAACGCTGACATCATAAAATAATGCTAAAACTCTCTATCGAGGTACAGCACCAATGTACTTTATACCGCCAGTTCCATATACCATCTTCTCTTGAATGAATCAACATGATGAGGACACTATATGCATAATATATTAAATATGTATATATCAAACTATACATACATAGGTATTTATTATTCATATAGTATTGAGACGATACCTCCCTGCCTTCATTAGACTGCCAGGACCTGCCGGGTTCTGCTTGTTAGAGAAAAGACTCCTCACATATATACATATACAATTACATACATAGGCTTCAGGATCTGAAGATTTCAAGAGATAAATTTCATTTTCTTCCGTTTCGTCTCTCTCATTAACGTAGAAGATTTTCTTGGTGATGCAATCTAGTTTGATTTGGATTTATAATAACACTCTTTAGTGGAAGGTAACCACCAGGCGATGTTAATGCTCAAAGCATTTTCTACCACCTAATCCTCAGAGTCTTATTATTGTGTGGTCACAAACTCAAATTAATGAGGAAAATTCATGCACTGGGTGGGATTCGAACCAACAGATCCCAGCGCTACCTGGATTAATGGACTAGCGCATTAACCACTTGACTACCAATGCGTGAATTTACATATCTCAAGAGATAAATTTCATTTTCTTCCCTTTCGTGTCTCTCATCAACGTAGAAGATTTTCTTGGTGATTCAAGATTCTTCTTGGTGATCTGCTTTGATTTGGATTCATATAGGAACTAGATCAATACCAGCACTTCGTGGTTGAAAAGTGTTTTTAACGCGTGGCTGTAGTTCCATTTAGAGTTGAAGAAAATCCTTTTCTACAGGTGGCGCCGAATGCAGTCCCGAAACGATGTACTGCAGTGCCTCATTGTGTAGAGTTAGGGTTAGGAAAAATATAAACTAAAGAGGTGATGAGGAAAAATTCATACTCTTGGTGGGATTCGAACCAACGAATCCCTACGCTACCTGGATCATCAAACTAGAACATTAAATACTCGACCAATTCAACCACCAATGCAAGGAAAGTGCTGCTAAATCATTCTACCTAAAAGTAGACTAGTAGACAATGACACATACATAGATAATATTAAGTACTATTACCGAAGTCGTTTTAACAGGCTAAAATAAACTATCGGGGTTAAGTGGAAGAGACTGCCTAAGGCATTACCTTCGCCCTGGATTACAAGACAATTGTAAATATAAATTAAAATAATTTTGCTTTATATTTTTACTGTATAGGTATGAGTATATATTTTAAAGTTTTTTCTCTTTGTTCTTAATTCACTGTTGATCGTTTTGTAAAAAAAATGAAGTGTAAATAAAAATAATAATAAAATAAATAAACTACTTATAATTTATTGAAGTTAAGACATTGGTCAACTGTATTCGCGAACGCCTTGCTGCGAAAACTGCAGATCCCAAATCAAGTTTCTTCTTGATGCAGAGGATTGGTTTAGCAATCCAGAGAGGAAACGCAGCTTCATTTTTGGGAGCAATTCCAAAAACTGGAGTTTTCGACGAAATGTTTTAGATTTAATAAATATCAAGTTCAAAACAAACAAAAAATATAAAACATTATGAAAAAAAATTACATTATGGCACTATAAATTATCGGAGGACCTGCTAAATCTACCTGCAAATACAATCGCAACCATTCTGCGGATTCTGCCTAGACGTTCTAGACAATGGAACATGGTTAGGCACTATGTATGTAGCTGAGATCTTCACCCGGGAACCAAATGGCTCACAGCCCAGTCCATAGAGTTCAGGGCACTCTCTGATGTCTCCTTGAGGAACAATAAATTTCTGCCGCGGCCCAGGGTAAGCTAGTGGACCAGTTCTAGAACGAGTTCTTAATATCGGCCCTTAAACACTGGACGCTCCCTCTTTCCTGTGCTGAATAAAATTATAAATGAGTCGAGAGGAGAAGAGGAATAAAAAAGTGAAACTTGTTTTCATTATTCTATTCGTTATTATTTTTTGATTTAGTTAGATTGAACCGACCTCAGTAGTTTCATCGAAAAGCCGGCGAACTTGTAATCCGGAGGTCGGTGGTTCAGGTCCCAAGGAGTCCCAAGACCTCAGTAGGTTTCGTTGAAACGGCGGCAGACTTGTAATCCGAATGTGGTTGGTTCAAGTCCCAAGTTACGAGTAAGAATGAATGTAGAAAAGTTGAGTTTGAGTAGTTGTGATATCACGAAAGTGATCAACACAATGATAACTTTTTTTATTTAGATTTTTTTTTCTTCCTTTTTTTAATCATCGGCGCTCCAAAAGGCAATGTTGTTCACCCCGTCATTTAAATTAAGTTGACTTCATTAAATGAATAATTATTGAGTTAGTTATTTTCCATTTTAGAAAGGGAATATCAGCTTTTCTTCTACTTTTGTTTTTGCTTACCTTACCTGCTTCAAAGAGGGGGATATAGGAAAAAGGTTCTAATTTCCTCAAAGTTTGGAAATGGTCGCTACCAACTGTATTGTCACATCTGAAATAATCTCCACAATTTCAATTTCTTTTTTGATGAAAATTTATAGAGAGTCTTTTTTCCTCAAATTTTAATATCCACTGATCTAAAATTAACTAGATAAACTTTTTCTTCCTCAAGTCTTTTTTTTAATATCCACTGATCAGGTATAAACTAGCTCAACTTTTTTTTTCTTTTCTTCTTCTTCAACTCAAAGTCACCGGACGTTGCGATCTTACAAGAACTGGTGCATTCAACGTGCCATGACTTTTACCTCACTCAAGATTTTATGGACCAATCCAGCTTGTGTTCATGAAAGTGCCCGAGTGTGTATCGATAAGATACGGTGCGACCATGAAAATCTGGAAACGCAAAAACAATCTGTGCCCGATACAGAAATTATCATAGAAATAACCAATTATTCGACGACTAATAGAGAGATTCAACACTTCTGATGTACTTGCTAGCATCTGGGATGTTGACAATCAAGTAGATGTGAGATTCCAGTGGTGTAGATGTAGAGAATCGTGCAAAATCTCAGTAGCTAGATCGATTGGGCGGACTTGTAATCTAGAGGTCGGTGATTCAATTTCCAAGCTAAGCAAAAATTTGGGAAAGCTAGTTTGAGTAATTTCTGATATCATAATTGTGATATCAGATTCTGCACAGTTTTCATCGATAACCGCACCTTTGCAGTCTACAAATTAATGTGAAAGTCGTCGTGATATAGGTAACCATGCAGTTGAAAGCGACGATAAACCCAAATTAAAAAAAAAATGTGAAATAGACTACAATAACAATAATAAGAAACCATTTGTTTTATTTTTTCATTTCTTTCTTTTTTGTACACAGAGGACCTATATTAAGCCATTTTATTTGGCTTCTAAGGCTTCTAAAAATATACAAATGATGTTGTATTATTGATTAGAGCCAATGCTTCGCAGTGAAGAAGCGATCAGCGATAGTGAAGAGTCCTAAAAAAATGAAAAGTAGTAAATAAAATCAATGTATAAAATAAGAAATTTGATGGCTGTCTTGCTGATTGGCTTTTGCGGTCAACTTTGAATCGACGATTCAAGTTCTGCTCATGGCAAATAATTTAGCAGAGTTCTTCGAATTTGGCCGGTATGACTAAAAGTCCTTATCTGTTGAAAATATGTTGAGTGACCTTGATTCAAAATAAATAGAGTACCTAACAAACAAAATATTCTCGAAGAGCCGAACGCGCCTACTCCAGCAAAAAATGACGATAATAATTGCGTCAAATCAAAGCAATGAGGCGTGTTTTTTTTTCAAGGTTCAGTTTTTCCTTTTTTTATTCTCTTTTGTTCAGCCTATTCCGTTGTGCGACTCAATTCCCCTCTGATGGGAGAGAAGTGAAACTATACTGCCCATTTAGAAGCTGGGTCTACACGAGTGCGCCGAAATAAGGTACCTGTATGTAAATGTATCCCTTACAAACGACTGTGACCAAATTTTGATAACAAATATTTTATCGGCTCTGGGGTTCGAGCCCGGTACTTTTCACATGTCAAGCTAGTATCTTACCACTGAGCTAAACGTACACGATTGGGATTCGAACCCTCCCCTCGCTCACCCACTGGGCCTTCTGGAGAAGCTCTGCAATTATTTCATAACCCCGGCCATCAATATTCTTATCAAAACGTGAAATCGCTTCTCTAATAAAATAATAAAAACGGAGAAAAAAAGCCATAAAAAATATAATTCTCAGTTTTATTCATTTTTACCCAAAGTCCATCGAAAGGAAGATCTCGCACGCTCTTTCAGTACCAGAGAGATGCAAACCAGAAAATAATGGATGTTGTCTGGTAGTGGATGTAGTTAAAGGTGCTAGACTAGTATTCCAGCGCAAAGATCCTCTGGATTGGATCCCAATGCTTGGATTTTTCCTCATTTATTATTATTATTTTATTTCGCAAACATTTTGCCTTTTACAAAGAATTCACTTTTTCACAACCCATCTCCTTCTTGACCTAGTCGACTCGTCCTTCAAACGTCTTCTATGGATGTCAATTTCTTCCTACAATTTGGACTTGAAATTTTGATGATTAAAATTTTAAAATCCTAGCAGGACTTTATGCAGCCATACCGGCGCGTGCCTTGCTCATTTTCCTCATTAATTTGAGTATGTGACCACATAATAATAAGACTCTGAGGGTTTGGTGGTAGAAAATGCTTTGAGGATTAACCTCGCCTGATAGTTATCTTCCATTAACTAAAGAGTATTATTATTATTTATATGCATTTTTAAATTTTAACAAAGCATCAGTCTTGCGTACAAGGTACCCATTGGTCTTTTTCATACTGTGAGGGATTTTGTGTCTGACAGGGGAGACTTTACAGCCTTCATTCGCGGGAAACGCAGTCTTACAACTCTCAACGCAAAATAACTTCCTGGGTGTGCACAGTGAATTTGAGTGGCCATTCACCAAGTCCTAACCTTTCTGATCGTTACTTAACTTCATCGACCTTATATAAGAGAGAAACAAGAGCTGCAGGAGTATATTTGATAAAACGCGAAAATCTCACATTTTTTGCCTTCTTCATTATTGTTTAAAACAAATACAGTCAAACTTGGGTGAAAGAAAACTGAAAAGGGCCCGAATTTTTATCTCTTGTACACAGGTGTTTCTTATAAAGAGGTTATTTACCCTTCTAGTGAGGTAAGTTTGACCTGGAAATGTTTCTCGTATATCCAGATTCCTCTTGTATCCCCAGTTCTGTTAAATTTAGGCTCACAATTATCATAAAACAAGGTGCCTGTTCCCCCATCAGGTAGCTTAGTGTGATAGTATAAGTGCATGCTCGTAATTATTTACTTTGTTAATTTTAAGTAGGTAATCATATATGTATTTATAATGTTATTGTTACCTATTCAAACTCTACAAATAAAGCACAAATCTTGTTAAAAAAATAAGAAATTGTTTAACTTCAGCATTCCCCCGACCGAGAGGATCTCAAGGGGTGTTGAGAAGATAGAAATAGAAAAATAGATAGTAAAGATATCAGAGATACGAGGTGTCCTGCTAACGAGCAGACAACTACCGGTGAAGCAATCAGGCATTTCACACAGACATCAATGTCACCCGAGATAGCTATCAGATATTACTTTACCTGATCGTAAAAAATATGTTCCATCTGAGGTGAGTTTTATCTACCAGCGCGCCCCTTAGCGGTCTATGGGCTTATTGACGGTCAATAATATCAATAATAAAGACATCTTATTTATACGGCCCGATTAGGACTCATCCCATCATGATAGCAGTTGTTTCCGTATTATTTTATGTGGTCATGATCTCTAAGAGTTAAGTTACCGTACATGTGTCAAATCACTTTCGCGATGTCACATCTACTCAAACTTGCTTTACCAAATCTTTGCTGAAACCGGGACTTGAACCACCGACCTCCAGGTTACAAGTCCGCCGCCTTATCGATCAAGCTACTGAGGTCGGTAACCATGATCTCTTTGATTTTTTTTTTTTTTTTTTTTCATGATCTCTATGATGAAAGAACTTTGCAATGGGTGGGATGCGAACTCACTGATTCTGCGCTACCTCGACTATCAGTATCAACAAGTGCACCATCAGTAGCAATCATGGATTATAATTATTGATTTTAGTGACTGTCTATTACACTGATATACTTTGTTCAAATTTATACTTGTTTTACATTTATACTTCTTTACTTAGGTAGTATAATTATACTGGGGGCGCATGGCATGACCACATCTGAATTGTTACCATCTTAATATTTGAGATAGATATTGGGGAATTAAGTTTTTGTAAAAAAATATGGCAAAGTTTATTTTCAACATTCTTGGACGTAAGAAGATGATATCGACAAGAGTTTTGTAAGTACATCTTGAGACGCTCCCTGAAGTTTTTGAAAGTTCTCTAACATCTCATGAATTCCACCATTGGACAGATGTCAGTTGGTGCATCAAAATTTTCGATCGGTGATTCGGAATTGGTGACCATGTGCCAATTCTCAACACCGACTTAACTCCGTGTATTTTTTGTGATATTAGCCAGATTATTGTCGAGACCTCGTCCCTTATGCACTGAAGGACTCTATCCCGTAATGCTTTGGATTGCTGACTAAAAGTTTGTGTACAGGATGCCACTTCAGGAGCGCTGAAGAATGTGTAAGTGACAAAACGTCATTTGATACGGAAAATCACTCTCATAGTCAAAATTGTTTGAAATGACTTCCCATTTTTTACAAATAACTTTATTTCAATATCTTACTCAATATTTAACGATGTGCAACATTTCAATGTTTACGCAATGAACCACCTGTACATATTGACGATAGACCAACTTACATCTCAGTCCGAGTGTTGAATAACGAGATGTTCCATAATGTTATCGGTGTTGATGAGATAAATCAAGTGAAAGCTAGCGTCTGGCAAGTTGAATAATTCGTAATCTTTGTGGGTACCACATTCAAGCCTTGGTGTAGCTTTTTCGGCCCAACACGGTACTGGTTGATATTAATGTGGCTTACTTTGGTTGTTTCCCCAGATGGATAGTAACCCAATTTGTGGACAATTGATGTAAAGTTCGTTCAAAACTATAATAAAAAAATTCTAATTTGCCTCAAAATCTTAATAACAATTAGGCAGCCAGATCGTTCTCCAAACCCGATACAGTAGATATACGCTATCAGCAAAATCTTTAATGAACTTTCTGAATTCTGTCCTTTTAAGTTTATTTCCTGAAGGTGTCTCCATTTGATCAGATCATAACTATCTAGCTTGACACATAATAATTTCGCACATAAACTTTCTCCTCGTTCATCTCCTGCGTAATATCCGTCAGAATTTAAAATTCAGATTTTTTGACACTTTTTTTTTAGCTTTTTTTTGTTTTTGTATTAAGTTTGTTTTTTAAGAGGTTTGGATCTTCGAGCCCATTTTTTTTCTTCGAACTTATAGGTCTATTGTTTTTCTTAGATTGCATTGACAGGTAATTAATGCTATGTACTTATACGAGTAACCACTGATTGGATAGGGACAGAATGCAAATTTGCAAGTAGTTGGACAAAAGTATGTAGCAATTTCGTGGGGTTAATATGTTAATAGCAGACATGATTCGAGAAAGGTTGATCTAGTTTGGTTTCTGGTTAGGTATTACTTCCGATAAATTTTCTTTGAGCATGACACGTCGCCTGGTCGTAAGCATTCCCTAAAGATGTGTATACGTTGCTAACTCTTTAACGAAGCAAATGCCCCACTGCAAGTTTCGCTCATATGATAGTCCACGGTGGGCTGAACCTACCCTCAAAATATTTGCATCTGTATACGGGACACCCTGTATATAGAGATAGGGCGCACTTCACATCTCGGCCGAGGTGTTTGAATAGCTGATGATGTTCCATGAATAGGTTAATATGTTTGTTTGAGTTAAATCAGTGAACAGCTAGCGTCAATGGCAAGTTGAAAATAATATTCAGTGAGCTACTTAGGTGGAGACCACAGGTTCGAACCCTCATGGTGCTAGCTTTTCTCGGCCCAACCACGGTCGGGTGAGATTAATGTGGCTTGGTTTGTGTGTTTCCAGCAAATGGAGTAGGTATACCCGTATGGAATGACCAAATGATGTAAAGAGGCGTCAAAACCAAATAATAAATAATTCTAATAAAGACACAAATCTCTCTGAACAAATAGGCACCATCCATTAGAGTCATTAGACCAAACCCGATAACAGAGATATACGCTATCAGCAAAATCTTTAATGAACTGCTGAAATCAGCTGTCCTTATTTAAAGTTTATTTCCTGCGAAGGTGTTTCTCAAGTTGATTCGGAGATCTGATAATATTTAGTTTTGACACATAATAAAGTTGGCACATAATTTGGGTCCTTCGTCTCCATCTCCTGCGTAGATATCCGTTTCAGAATTTAGATTATTCAAGATTTTTTACCGTTTTTTTTTTTTTTTTTATTCTTTCTTTCTTTTTTTGATATTAAGTTTTTTTTATTAAGCAGGTTTGGATTCTTCGAGTCCCCATTTTTTAGTTCTTCAACTGTGACCTTACCTGATTGTTCTTTTGGTAGATTGCCATTGACAGGTAATTAATGTCTATTGTTACGAGTGACCACTGATTGGATGTCGGACAGAATGAAAGTTGGCAGTGAGTTAGGAACAAAAGTATGTAGCATGTCGGTGGGGGTTAACTGGTTAATTAGTGACATGTGTGGCGAGAAAGGTTGATCTAGTTTGGTTGTCTGGTTAGGTATTACTTCCGATAAATTTTTAACCTTTGAGCATGCACCTCGCCTGGTGGTTACATTCCACTAAAGAGTGTTATTATTACTAATAATAATGTTAATATTAGAAATCGGAATGTTAATATTTAGGTGGCCGAGTGAGTTAGCACGCTAGGCATTGCACGGTGCCCTGGGTTGGAACCCCAGCGGGGCAGGAATTTTTCTGTTTTGTTTTTGGGTGCTCAAGGTCCACTCATACCTCGTTAGGAAAAATGAGTAGCTGCTTTAATGTGAGCAGCGACCAGTGGCAGAATTATAGTCCAAAATAAGATATTAGGATATTAAAATATAATATGGAAAAGTCCTATAATTCTGCGCTACCCACTAAAAATTGTGATATAATAACACAAAGAAACACATCTATTATTTATTTATTTATTATTAATGTAAGGGGTTTAATCATGCATTGAGTACCAATAATCAATTAATCCATCCAATCCAGATATTGCCGAGTACCTACCTGCTACAAATACCAAAATTGAAGAGAAAAGGGATAGAGAGAAAAGGAGGATACAGAGAAAAGAAAGATAAACAAAATCGATAAGATGAATAAAATAAAATGTACAGATGTCCTTACTAAAGGGCGGGGTTCTTTCCTCGGGCAATCTCTTCCACCCAACCCTTATTGGCTGCCGTAGCTTATTATCTTATTTTCGATCCGAGCCTGGACAACAACTCCAGTATACATAAAACAGAATCAGACCAAGATGTTATCCTCAACCTGACTGTTTATTTGGATGAATTCTGCACACGGTCTTGATTTATCTCACATTTTTGGCTGAAGATGAGAGCATTTCAAACTAAAGTCCTTGTTCCAAACTCTGCTCAACTGAAAACAACCTGGGGACAAGAACATCCTTGAGATAAAAAAAAAAGAACAGTGTTTAGGAATTCACAGGTATTTCAGATGAGTTTATTTTAACATGTTTTTAATTTCTACACTAATTAATTATATAATTTCGAGTTTGCACGATTTCATGAAAACGAGAAGTCTGAGGAGAAGATTTATTTCTTTAATCGAACCATTTAATCAAACGGGGATAAGTATGGAATAATCTTCGCTACACCTTCTAAATCTTTTGTGTTTGTTTAGCGTAGTAATCATCCTCATCACCACTATCCTCATAGCCAGGCGTCGATGGCACGTTGAATACACCGGTTCTCCTTCGGTTACTGAAGTTAAGCATTGTCCAGTGAGGCTAGGACTTGGATGGGTGACCATTCAAATTGAAACTCTCGTGATGCTGGCTATTGCCCGCCTCACTTAGGCTGGGTGAGGTTAATTTGTGCATTTGATTTGTGAGTTTCCAGGAAATGGATTGTAAAATAACCATCGTGATATGGTCATTGAAAGTGACGTTAAAACAAAGAAAAACCAACACAATAATTTTGAGATCCATATTATTTTTTATTAATATTATCTGACCTGGTTACAGGATTTTCAGTGAAACCCTTACAATTAACACTGTGACCTGATTAGATCTATTGTGACCAGTTGATTCTATTTGGTTTTAACGTCCTGATTTGAGATAGTCAGGAAGGGGGTTTTGCCCTCCATTCGCTGGGAATCGTACCAGCTACCCACATTAACCTCACGGAAGTGCCAGCCTCTCGTGTTTGGAAGGGACAGAATTTTCTTCGAAAAGTCTGCCCTTACCGGGAGTCGAACTCGAGCCCTCTGGACTACGGGCAGTAGTCACAACCATTACGCCACGGAGGCTGGCTTGAGATCCATATGCTCTAATGTAAAAAGCGAGGTGTTTTTTTTATAACATCATACACATCCAACATCGTTCCGTCCTAATGGACCAGACAATTCAATAAACTTCATTCTCAACCGAGTATCTACCCTGGAGGAAGCTAGCTCTAACATTAGTTCACTATTGATCGATATTGTACGAACGTATTTGTAATACCTATTATGCAGGATCATAATGTCTATTTGTGAAATTATGGTGATGCGAGGTGTTCATGGACCTTGCTTCTAGAGTGATAACTTGCCGGGTATGAGAAATTACGGGCGCGTTCTTCAGTTCTGACGGACCGAACGAATGGGCCTAACGAATGGGCTTTTGCCAAGTGGTTGTACCACCCTCGTCAGTTGACCACCAAATCCCAAATGGCAACAGATATGAATCTCTAGACGAGAGTTGTCAGGTATGAATCTCAAAACCCATTGTCTTTTTTTTTTTGAAATTTATAAAAAGGATAAAAAAAATCTGGTGTAAACATCACACGACTTTCCTTATCCCCCAAAAAGAAGTCGAAATCCGCCACTGGTGACTCAACGGTAACAGATAGTTAAAAATCAGTGCCAAATTCGTAATCAGCACCTCAAAATCATTGGATTTGATATGTCGCAACGACCATCTAGGGTGAATAATAAAAAAGTTAGTCCAAGCGGGTCCCCCCAAAATACCGGTAAATTGGGGCCGGGTTCCAAAAAGTTCAAGATATCAAAAAAATGATCAGAGCAAACCCCTATTATTTTTTTAATCCGAGAAAATGTTGTTCTCTAACTTTTTTTGTATCTTTAACCAATTCAAAGAAGCGGCGGTTGCGGCCAATATTTGCGGCCCTGCGGCCGCATCTTGCGGCCGATTTCAACCAAAAGTTTTGTGGTTCGTTTAGTGTATAAAATTGATTTGCATACCAAATTTCAAGTCTCTAGCTCTTACCGTTCTTGAGATATCCTGTTCACACACACACACACACACAGACACACAGACAGACGCACGGACCAATGGCTGAAAACCACTTTTTTGGTATCTTGAGGCTATGATTCGTCCAGAAATGTAAAAAGCTGGGTAGGTCAAATTTTCGACGAATACAATACTTTCCTTATTATAGGATAAGGAAAGTAAAAATTATAACTGGTATGCACCTGTAACGCTGTGCTTCAACCAAGTTTTAAACAAGAATAACTAGCCAAAAATTATGTAGGTATTAATTTTTTTAAGTCAAGTTATCGCATCACCCTCGTGATACCACAACCACTAGAACTCGCTTTGGCAAATCTAAAACCGGGACTTGAACCACCGACCTCCAGTTATAAGTTCGCCCCCTTATCGATCAAGCTACTGAGGTCGGTTTATGTAAATATTATGAACGATGAGAACCGACGTTGATGTTCCTAGACTAGTTAAATGAAATAGGACTTGTTTAACCTTTATATGTGGTCACAATAGATCTAATAGAGGTCTGTGTGAGATTTGGGGCTTCTCTTGTGGAACACCTTCTTCTTCTTCTTTTACTCTGTCTTATCCCGCTCAAGCAGGGTCGACGTTGTTCAACCTCATGGTTGAGGTTGATTGGTTTCGGCACATTTTTTACGGCTGGATGCCCTTCCTAACGCCAACGATTCTATTTGATTTAACGTCCTGGATTAGGACGGGGGTTTTACCCTCCATTCGCTGGGAATCGTACCAGCTACCCACATTAACCTCACCCAGTTCTAGCTAACTGTTCACTAACAGTTCATAATTAGTTTTAATTTTATTATTATTTTTAAATATGGATATAATTATATTTATACCTATTATTTTTTCCCCATTGTAAATTTTCATGTAATTGCATCATAAATGATGCTTTGAAAATAATTTTAAAAATAATAATAAAAGCTTAAGTGGTCGAGTGGTTAGGGAATCCACCGTGCATGGGAGTTCGAGGACTCTAACCACGAACCTCCAGTTGTATAAGTCCACTTCCTTCACGAGCCACGGAGGTTGGTACAACTAGGTAACCTAAACCTAACCCATATTGAAAAATGTAACATGTCAGAAAACGTCATGGGCAGTTTTTTCACCCTTGATCAAACTTTTTTCCTTTTCTTTTTAAATATTTTGCCTTTATTGTTATATCGTTTTATGTTAAAGCCTGACTGCATTAGATCTTGGTAATACTTACATAATTATATCCTTCCAAAGGAATCTCATTGTAGAGAGATATAGTAAATTAATATATTTACTACAATCTGACATCACTGTGATGCTTGCCGTGAAAGACAGTACTGATAAACTTTAACATTTTAAAAAAAAAAAATTCTTTTTTATTTCTGAGGATTGTATTGTAGATAATATTGTATAGTATTGTATTGCATTGTACATGTATTGTATTGATTAAAGTTAAAGGGACAGGTTAAAGCCACATGCTTTAACCTTGCCCCCTCTTTTTATGAGTTCTTTTTATTTCATGTCCTGTGTTTTCAGTATATATTATGTAGTTTGCAAATCAAGTATTTGTATTTGTATCGTATTATTTTTTATATCTCAAATCTGTGCCTATCAGATTCTCTGTAGCAAATAAGAATTGCAACTTTAGTGTTGCTAGATAAGGTGTATGTAGCTTTATTTAGGGGAGCGGCTCCCATTTTTGACTTATCCGCTTGCCTATCAGACTATTCAAGATTGTGTGTGACCAATACCAGAGCCCTAGAGGGAACAGAGAGGGAAATTTTGATAAAGTTCCACCAGGAGTGAAGAGGACAAGAGACCCGACCGTTCAGCTGCACGTCCGCATCATAACCTCATCCACCTGCGGGCATCGAACATGCGATAAATTGATTGTAATGTCTCACGCTCCTCTAGTTTTCACAACCGACTTACCGGCGGTGCTGGCACTTATGGTTCTTATGATGTACGAAAAGCAATATTTCAGATTAATTTGCACTGGTTCAGGCATGGCTGTTCTGTAGCATACCGGGGTTAAGTGGCAGAGAATGCCTATGGCATTAACTTCGCCCCGGATTACAAAACAATTTGTAATAAAAAAATATTATTGTTCTTTCTTTTTTTTGTACTTATTTCTAAGTTTCATTTTATTATTTAAATTTGTTGTTGTTGATTGTTTTGTAAGAAAAGTGTAAATAAATAGAAATTTTCAGTAGAATTTCTTCACTTTTCTTTGTGATCAACCTCAGTAGCTTGATGGATAAAGCGGCGGACTTGTAACCTGGAGCTCGGTCGTTCAAGTCCCGGTTTCAGCATAGATTTAGTAAAGCGAGATTGTGTTTTTGTAATATCACGCAAGTGACTAACACAAATAATGACACCTTTTTTTTCTTTTTATCGTGGCTGGTTAGTACTTTTTCTATAACTTTCAAAATTTTGAAACGGAGTCCTTCCATTTTTCTATGCATGAATTGTGTGTATTTTCTAAAACCTGGTGGTCGGAGGTTCAAGTCCAAAGTACGGCAAAAATTACAAAGGCAAATTTGAGTAATCTTTGACATCACCATTACTGTGATTAACACAAGTATGATAACTTTTTAAGATTTTTTATTATCTTGAGTACTTTCAAAAGTAAGCAGTAGAATTTCGTCAATTTTCTAGAAATGACTCGTTTCTACTTTATACAGCACTTTCAAAAATTCACAATAGAATCTTTTCATATTCTATAACCTGTAAGTAATCTAGAGGTCGGTGATTTGAGTCTTGAGAGGGGTAAATTTTTAGTATTATGAAGTTCTTTACACTTTCTATTCATTTTGGTGAATTCTCCGCACTTGGAGACAGGTCAGCGCCGCCGGTAAACAGTTTCCAGTGTGGTGCGGCATCCCACAGAAATTTTCAACAGCACCGCATCCCTCTGCAGATTTAGTGAATAACAAAATCGCGTAGGTATATATTTTATTACTATTTCTCGCTGTTCCCAATTTTAACTGTCAAGTTTCTATCCTTCATCGAGCTACTTGATTGTAAATCAGATTAACAACCCGACTTTGCCGTTTAATAAGTAGATGGATTCTTGTCTCAAACCACAGTCGCGACTATAAAGATTACACATTCATACGAACAGGACTAGTCGAATGCGTTATCTCGGATTTAAGGTCCAGGCAAAACCGGAAATACATTAAAATATTCATTCATCTATAATTTTATTTACACGATTAATAAAGCTTGGCGCCAACTTGTAAGACTCCGAATTGGTGACTCCCTACAGGCGAGGTTACCCGGAATACCCGGGTTCTCGATATTATTTATCCTCTACTTATCCGTTGCGCTGGATCCAGTGTCTTTACAACTAAATAACATTAATTTCTGCTAATGATATTTGATCTTCTAAATAAACTGGGAGCCAAAGCCAGCGGCTGGGCCCCCACTGGGCCTGTGTAGCTCCCAGTCAACTTTCCAAGTTCCCTGGTTCTAATTTTGTTTCCGATATGTTTTGTTTCTAGTTGAACTGACTCGCGTGGCCAAGACACCACCAACCTAAAGCGAGCCTCAGAACAGAAAGTCGCCATCGAACAGAGAATTTATCTGGACGTTTCAGTGGGATGAAATTGATACTTATACACTGTAGAGCCCTTTCCCTTCTGCCTGGTCTAGGGTCCACCTGAGGTTCTAGAGATGAGACAAATAAATTGTGTTGAAAAGTTCGGATCAAATTCGTGAGTTGGGCCTTCTTTCATTGAAGAATTTTTTGACTGTTTGAACTTCAAATGTAATCTGGCGAGGTCCTTTTTCTGTTTAATATACATAAGGTTGATCGATAAGGCGGCGGACATGTAACCTGGAGGTCGGTGGTTCAAGTCCCGGTTTCAGCGTAGATTTAGTAGAGCGAGTAGTTGTGATATCACGAAAGTGATTAACACAAGTATGATAACTTTTTTTTACATAACTTTCTGATAAACTTTAAACTACGTACAACATTTTTATTTTCCTGTGTAAAGCTTTCTGTGTCTTGGAGAGCTAGTGCACAACTGTGCGTAAGCTCATTTCTGTTGATAAGTATTTTTTCTATCCAATGATCAACCAGTTTGGCTAGGGGACTATAAACAGGGAGTAGACCAGCATTGGCTTGGTTCTGGGGGCCCTTGTCAATTATTAGCCTCCTTGTAAAGACAGTGGTAGAAGTGCTGAGTCATTTCTCCAATGTCTGGCTACCATCGTTCACGATGACACTATCATGATGAATGATTTTTGGAATTTGGGTTGGGTGGAAGAGATTGCCATAGGGGTTATGCCCTTTAGTTAGGACATATGTTTTTATATATTTTCTATTCTTTTTCATTTTTATTGTATATATTGTTTCAATTTTTCTTTCACTGTTAAAATAATTATTTGTATGTGTTCATCTATATCTAATAAAACGTTGTATAATAATAATAACCGTCAACTGTTCCATCCACACCAGATGTCCAGGACATGCAGGAGCGAAAGGTTCACAGCCAAAGTAGCGAAGAGCTTTGTTTTCACAAGAGAGGGAGGGACCACGAGAATGAATGAACTCGGGGTTTTTTATTCTTCTTCTCGTTTTTGTGTCAAGTTTCCTCCCGTTTAGGAGATCCGCGTAGGCAAACTAGACTTAGCGACCAAGCTGAGAGAAAGTCCACCGCAGCCGGGACTCCTAATGATAATAATTTCAGACGTACCTGGCGTATGATGATGTAAAGTTCAGGATTTCAGACTTGAAAATCCAATGTGGAGACACTGGAGTTCATCCGTGATGAAAAGAAAGAGATAAAAAAAGATACTACCTAAATAATAATACGTATTATTATTTTTTAAACCACTAATTAATTATTTCATTGGTAAAATGGTAGTTGAGTGGTTAAGGCGATAGTCTAGTATACCAGGTACTTGGTTCGAATCTCAACCAATGCATGAATTTTTCCTCATTTATTTGAATATATGACCAATTGATCACATAATAATAAAACTCTGAGGGTTCGGTGGTAGAAAATGCTTTAAAAATTAACCTCACCTAGTGGTTACCTTCCACTAAAGCGTATTATTATTATTCTCACAAGTTAGCATGAGGAACTTCATATAAAATTATGATTGATGGCTGCATACTGCATAAGTACACGTATGCATGCAAATAGAGGAAATAATAATAGAATTATGAAAAACCTTGAAGTTTATTCTTGGACTTTTTTTTGCGCCGTGACCTTTTTGCGTATTACCCGCAGGTCGTGGGTTCGAATTACAGATTTGCTTATTTATTATAGGTTATCAGAAGGAGATTTAAAGTTTATCAATTTTGTATTATCAAGCAAAACCGTCGTTTCGCGGAGAACGTCTTTTGTTTAATTATATATATTTTGTTTCATCGAAAAGCTAATGTTGCGATGAAAAATAGTCATTTATAGAAACAAAAACCAATCATTTGGTGACGAAAGAATATGTTTTCACTGTAAATATAACTTCATGACGTCACAAAAGCCCTTTTTCGGATTACTCGAATTTGCTTTACTAAATTTCTGATTAACTTGAGACTCGAACCACCGATCTCTAGATTAAAAGTCCACCGCCTTCAACTGTGGTTGATTGAATGTAATAGACAGAGAGAAAGTAGAATTAAGAGTTTAACTGCATCGAAACAACGCCGAACCCACATAGGGTTGGGAAAAGATTTATCGTTTAATTATTATATTCTTTATTAGATAATAAGACAGTACAAATAATGCTTGCAAAAATCTAAAAAGGAAACAGTATAAGCAATAAAAAGGAAAAAATAGATAAATATATACCTACACATAGTATGTAATTTGTAAATTATTTGCTTTAATAATTGTACATAATAGGTATAATAGGTAACACTGGTAACACATATCTAATACTGCTACCCCACACCAAGGGGATACAGTCCTCTTGTTTTGAAGGGTAGTTTCATTTTTTTAAATAGTTTTCCTTTATCTCTAACTCATCGTGTCCTATCTAAAGGGGCGGGGTTATTGCCTAGGGCAATCACTTATCTTATATCATAGTTGCGCGGGTTGCAAAAGTGATGCCACAAATTACACACTAAAATTGGCCATGCTTGGGGATTGAACCACTGATCTCCAAGTTGCGTGTCCGCTGTCGGACCAAACCACAGAGGTCTGTTGCTAATGAGTCGAATCTAAGTTTAATATTATTTTTTGTGTGTTTTGTTTGGCATTGGTCGGCAAGTTTTGTGTTATTATGTCACAATACTAAAGAGTGGTACCTATTGCAGGACTACGAGTATTGCTTTGTGCATGTTAGGTACTAAGTTTTCATTTTTTCATTGCATATTTTTAATGATTGACCAATGACCATTTTCCAAATTCCTAATTAGGTAGTTCCTGATGAAAATGGAGTGTTCTTGATGTGCTCGCCTAGTATAGAGACTGATTACCTTCCTTTGATATCCACATTATCAGATATTATGTCGCAACTTGAAGAAATAAGAAGAATATATAAACTGAAAATTGTGAGAATAACAGACAATCTAAAGATTTCCATTTCTTTTTTAAAACAAAATTTTCAATGCAAAAATGATTAATCCTGATCAACGGAAATGCATTACTCCCATTTACACAAATGATTCAATGGGGTCCATTTTTTTATGAACGCCGTTCAATCTGGTTCTAATTATGCAATGTGCTTATCACTTAAAACCAATTAGACGTTGCGTCATTATTCACAAACCATTTTTTGGGAACTTCACGATTCGGCCCAAATTACCTGAGTAGACCTTTTCCATAGCATGATTCGGCCCCAAAAAAACACAACCTGATTCGGCCATAACCCGATTCGTCCCAAAACACACTATCAAGTTTTGATCCCACACCAAAAATCCCACTTTTATTCCAACAAAAAGTACCACTTTCATTCCGCAAAAAAATCCCTATAAAATAGTATGGAAACATTGTTTTGAACCAGTAACAGTCACCTCTGTTATCAGTGTTTATTTGAGTGTTTGACAGTAGTGTTAGGTAAAATACAAAGAAGGCCATGCCTCAAGAATATAGCAGGGTTAGGTAAAATACATAGAAGGCCATGCCTCAAGAATATAGTAGGGTTAGGTAAAATACATAGAAGGCCATGCCTCAAGAATATAGTAGGGTTAGGTAAAATACATAGAAGGCCATGCCTCAAGAATATAGTAGGGTTAGGTAAAATACATAGAAGGCCATGCCTCAATAATATAGTAGGGTTAGGTAAAATACATAGAAGGCCATGTATCAAGAATATAGTAGGGTTAGGGATAATACATTAGGAAGGCCAATGCCTCATATAGAAGGTAATTTCGTAATTTAATGTTGAATAATAAAAAATCCCTCAATATGTACGGTACTTAGAATGTTGCACTGGGCCGAATCGTGTTGTTTATTTTTTGGTCAAGATAACGTTTTGGGACGAATCGTTCGGTGACTTTTTTTACCTGAAATCAAAAACCTTTTTCATAAACCTTTTTGGGCCGAATCGTAATGCGCCCCATTTTTTAACCCACGAAGCCAGTGGAGCCAACATTTAACAGAATAATTTCATTTTAAACGTTTGATAGTTTACTCCGATTGCATGACCCATTAAGGAGTTTAATCGTGATCAATTTTTTAGCATTAGATATGTTATTACATAATTTTATGTACCGTTTTACTGGATCAAGCAATTTTTTTTAACAATTGGGTAACTAACTACACGGGTACGGTACCTACATTACATGTATAAGCACAAAAATAGTGCCAAACTTGTTTTCCTATTAGGGTTTACCGTCTTTTTTCAACTGCATGGTCATATACGACGGTTGTTTTACCCTCCATTCGCAAGAAACACATTAACCGCACCCAGTCTGGGTTGGGCTGGAATGCCAGCATTACGAAGTATTCAAATCACTAGACGTTGCTGAACTTCGGTGATCCTATGAGAACGGGTGCATTCAACGAGCTATCGACGCTGGCTAAGGTACCAAACTTGTGTTTCATAACTATATTATGTAATATTTATATACTACTAGCGGGTTACACCCGCCGCTTCGCCAGCCCATCAAACACACACACACGCACACACACAACACACACACACAACGCCACACAACACAACGCACACACACAACGCACACACAACGCACACACACACACAACGCACACACACACACAACGCACACACACACACAACGCACACACACACACACACACACACACACACACACACACACACACACACACACACACACACACACACACACACACACACACACACACACACACACACACCACACACACAGACACTCACACACACACAGACACTCACACACACAGACAACACACACACCACACACACACAACACAAACACACCAACACAACACACACACACCACACACACACACGCCACACACACACGCCACACACACACACACACACACACACACACCACACACACACACCACACACACACACCACACACACACACCACACACACACACCACACACATACACCACACACATACACCACACACACACACACACACACACACACACACACACACACACACACACACACACACACACGCGTCATTTGAGTCGATAAAAGAGAATATATTTTGTGTCACCCATCCATTTCATGTCGGTGTACCTTAAGAACGATTCATCATTATTTTGCGATCGATATGACCTAAAACTTTATCGATTTGAGTTGACATCACTTCAAATTTCGAGGAAAAGTCATTTAGGTTGAAAAACGTGAATATTTTTTCTGCCACCTATCGATTTTTGTCCTTCCTCCAGACGGACCTATGTATGTGCAAAATTTCAAGTTTCTCTGTCTAATTAAGGAATAAGTTGTAGAGTGCGTGAGAGGTAGCCAATTCTTTCGGATATTAGTACAGGAAGGTGAGATAGTAAGCATACTAAAAGTCCTGATGTCTATCATGGGAGGAAACAGAGTTAGGGGGGGAGGGGAGGTAAAGGTGGTTCAAAGGAGGTGAAAAGAGGTCCTTTTAGATTTTTCGCTTATATATCAAGTATGCTACGTATTTCTACGTATTTTTTTTTTTTTTTTTTTGGGTGGGGATGCCCGGGAGGTAAAATCCTCTCTTACTCTCAACATTAAAACTCCCACTCTTATTGGAGTGTGAGTGTCAATGCTGAGATTAGGACGAATATTGTCGTAGTGACAATAGACAGTGTGGGGATGATGTACACCACTCGGAAAGGGTAGAGGACCCTCTCAGGATGATGCAAACCGACCCACTAAAAACCCCCCTCATCATCCATCATACACATTTATTTGTTGTGATGTTCACAACAAATAAATTCTCGGCGTATTGTAGCTGCCGTAGTTCTGCACCGGCCGCGGTCCTGGAAATAAAAGGAAAACATTTTATTATATTTATAAATATAAATTTTCATATATTGATTAATGCTTTATTCGTCATTGATGCATTGTTGTAACAATTAAGGCATTTATTTACTTACTTTATTCCAAGGCTTTTGGATAGACGACATTTTTAGTTTTCCCTTCAGGAGCATGGATGTATAGACTGGACGGTTTGCCCACGCGAGAGCACGCCACGTACAGCTGTCCATGGGAAAAGCAGGGGGTTTTTAAATCAACACCGCACACTTCAAGGGATTGTCCTTGAGCCTTGTTTATGGTCATGGCGAATGCAGGCCTGATTGGAAATTGGATCCGTTTGAACTCAAACGGCACATCAGATGGTATGATTGGCAATCTAGGAAGTAGGAAATCTTTTCCTTTGAACTTCCCTTTAATGATCGTTGCTTCGATTACATTATTCATCAATTTTTTGACTACCAATCTTGTGCCGTTACAAAGTTCAGGTGGATGAATATTCCTCATCAGGATCACTGGTATGCCAACTTTAAGTTTCAACTCATGGGGTGGCACCCCCGGCAGGTCGAGAGAGTTGAGGAACTCGGTTGGATAGTTCACTGCCTCGTCTTGGTTCATCATCGAGTCCAGTGATGTGTACGTTTTGTACTCGCCTGTAGGAGAGAAGAGCACTTGTTAAATAGATAATAATTATGTACCTTGTTCGTGGGTACTGTTATTTAATACATTATTTGTTTGAAAATAAGTACTTACAATACATATACCTATATCTATATCTATAAAGGAAAGCTGTCTGTATGTGTGTGTGTACCTATGTATAATTGTATGTATGTTCTTTATATAAATCCACACCGTTTGACCGAGAAACCTGAAATTTTGCACATAGGTCCGTTTGGATTAGGGAATTCTTCTAGGCTAGGTTATATCTCCCTAAGGTTAAGCTACAATGAGTAAGGATAAAAATTGGATGGGTGACTCAAAAAATGTTCAGGTTTTTTTTCAGTGTGGGTGTGTTTATGGTGTGTTTGATGGGCTGGCGAAGCGGCGGTAGTTATTATAACCCGCTAATAATTATATACAATAATATATGCATATCTAAACATAATATATCTTATGTTTGTATGATTATCATTTGTGTGTGCTTGATGATTTAGCGGAGCCGGCGATGGGCGCTGGTATATTTTGTTTACTTTAAGAGGAATTTAGAGACATAAAATGACAGATAATGTAAAAGAACAGTGATACTACCACTTACCTGGTATTTTGTCTTGTATTGTTGAGTTGATAGTATTAACATCACTGTTCTTAGGTGCCAAAATAGCTCTTGAACTCAGCCAGTCTTTGTCTGTGAATTTGGTTTCAATAGTGGGAAATACCAAAGCTATAAGTTCATCTGTACAACTGGCTAGAGTACAGAAATCTTCTGGTAGTTTATGAGTGGTATCATACCCATTTCCAATTGCCAGCAGTTGTTCAGAGAACTCTCCGGCTGAAGTGTTGTCACGTTGGAGCTCGATCCTCATGTTGGTTTTTAAAGTGAGCGTCTTTACGTGACACCACAGAGAAGAAGACTTCAGGCAGGCATTTATTTCGTCAGCAGGGGTTGACCTTGGAATTACTGGCAATGTTTGACGAAAATCGCCCGACAGCAAAATTAAAGCATTTCCAAAGATCTGGGCGCTGCTTCTGAAATCTTTCAGAGAGTTTGACAGAGCCTCCAATGATTTTTTATGCGCCATTGTGCACTCGTCCCAAATGATAAGGTCGCATGTTTTCAAAACTCGACCCATGCCTGAGTTCTTGGTGATGTTGCATGTTGGGGTCTCTGTCAGATCAACGTTCAGTGGTAGCTTCAGTGCAGAATGAGCAGTTCTGCCTCCATCTAATAATGTGGCCGCTATGCCGGAGGATGCGACTGCCAATGCGATTCCACCTTCGGCTCGTATCTTTGCGAGGATAAGAGATATCAGGAAAGTTTTCCCTGTTCCTCCTGGAGCGTCCAAGAAGAAAAATCCTCCTTGCTTGTCTATAACTCTGCTCATTATAATTTCAAATACCTCCTTTTGTTCACAATTTAGTTTGGAGATGTTTTCCCTTACAAAAATCTGGAGCTCTTCAACATTGAAGCTAGATTCACGCCGGTAATCAATCTGGTCAACTTCTGATCGATCTATATTAATCGTTAAACCTAATTGGTCTAACGACTTATGTGCAATTGAAGTACAAATATCTTCAATTTCTAACAGAGCTTGATTGAAAATTACCGGTGTATACATGTCGCTTGAATGACGATGGAGAATATCTTCACTCATACTCTCCTTGTGTTTCTCCCAAAGTTCTTGCGGGTTCGATGGAGCGCAAGTTGTTAGTATTATAGAGAAGAGGAAACGTATTTGCTGAGGTAAGGCCGTTTCTGAGGCATCTGAAAGTGCATTGTCCCAATGGGAGTCATTCTCCAGAAGGTTCAAGAGCTGGCATGCTTCTCTGTATGTTGCACAAACCCTATCCTCCACCTTCTTCAAGGCCTGAAATGATGTGGGGCCGCAGATATTGACCAACAACAACCGAAGAAAGAAGCACTCCGCATTGTTAGGGTGCACAGTGTAGATCCGGCCTATTGCATCTGACGCATACATATTTGCCTGTCCTTCTACTGGTTTCCCTTCCTTACGGGCTACAAATTTCTTGGTACTTGTGTTCCAAGTGTAATATTTAGGTACTTCTGAGTAGAGGAGTTTCTTTGCAAATGAATCAGATGAACAGAGGGAAAAAAAAGCTGTCAGGGTTGTTTCAGGGGGCGTTTCAGCTCTGGCCTGGGCATTGTCGGAGGTGAAATAAACCCGTTGTCCGTTCTCCAGATGCACAGCTAGATGAACCACTGTAGGATATCGCTCGTGGATGGGGAAAGAAAATATTCTCCACACAGCTTCATTACTGCTGATGTATCGTCCCAGCTGATATTGTAGGATTTCATCTCTGTTTTCTACTGCAAATACAGCCATGTCTGATCCTTTGTTTACATATTTGCATATGTACTTAATGGACTTGACTGAATTGCAGTATTCCACGTTGATATGTGCTTGAAATGCTTTTGACAATATGGGTGAATAAGGGACAACCCATCTATTATCTACATCCATATCATTTCCTCGCACTTTCAATGTAGCATACTGGCCTCCATTGTCAGTTGACCTTCTACGGTAGAGGGGGTATCCGTCATTGCCACTGACAGTTTCTGGAACCATTTCTCTTGGGTATCTGAAAGAAAGAGGGAGAAAAAATGTCATGTAAATTTATAGGGACAAAATACATTGTTGTAGAGGTATAATGATTCCTGATAATATTATTGAAATAATGACCAAGTTCCAACTACTTCCGAAAAAACTTGGCTTCTAGAAGTAGGTAGTACGTAATATCTCTAAACTAAAACCAAGTGAATTTGGCCAATGTCCCCTCGGACTTAATTATCTACCCTTCCAAAAAATTTGGGCTTTAAAAGTAGGAAGTGATATTTCAGAAAGACGGCCAAGTGAGTTCGGCTAGTGTCCATTCAGACTTTTTTACCTAGTATCCTTAAGACACTATAAATATAAAAATCTCCCTTGCCTTTATCCCATATTAGCTTATGTTGCTTTTGGGGTCGGCATTGTTAAACCTCATGGTTGAGGTTGGTAGGTTGGAGCAAGTTTTTTATAGCTGGATGCCCTTCCTAACGCCAACGATTCTATTTGATTTTAACGTTCTGATCTGGACGGGGGTGTTACCCTCCATTCGCTGGGAATCGTACCAGCTACCCACATCAACCTCACCCAGCCTGGGTAGGGCCGGAAATGTCAGCCTCACGTGTTTGGAGGGAACAGAATTTTCTTCGAAAAGTCTGCTCCAACCGGGGATCGAACTCGGGATCTCTGGACTACGGGCAGTAGTCACAACCATTACGCCACGGAGGCTGGCGTATGGCCAGGCCGTACACTAATGGCCATATTTTATAGCTTGAATTTTTTTCTTCTAAATTCGACGACAACCTACATTAAGTCAAAACTACTAAATTTGATTCATACAAAATGTGGCCAAGTATTTTTTAAGGAACACAGGTAGACATGAGGAACACAGGTAGACATGACTAAAGGACACTGGCGGAATTCACTTGTCATTCATTCTGATTTATTACACTACCTTTGGAGGCCGTAATTCGTTTTTGTTCTGAGATATATAACTTTTAAAGCCGTTTTTTTTTTAAATTTAGTTAGGACCTGGTCCTTTTTTCATTTTCAGTGTGTGTTTAAGTCAGTACATCAGTTTCTTATAATGATACCTATTTATAATGAATATGCTTCAGGAAAATTTACATGCCTAATTATTATCTAATTGAGTAGTCACTGTGGCCAAGTGAGTTATCGCGCTAGGCATTGCCTGTATGGTGACCTGGGTTTGATCTCCAGCGGGGCAGGATTTTTTCTGCTCTGTATTTGGGTGTTCGGGGTCCACTCATACCTCGTGAGAAAAAATGAGTAGCCGCTTTAATGTTAGGAGCGACCAGTGGCGGAATTATAGGCAAAAATTATATATTGGGATATCAAAAATACGGAAAAGTCCTATAATTCTGCGCTACCCACTAAAATTCTGATATAATAACACAAAGAACACACATTTATTTATTTATTATTTAATTGGTACTTACTGTACACTGGACAGTATTAATTGCTATTAATTAAGTGAGTACCTACCTACCTACCTAAAAATGTATGTGATGTGTAAGTAATATATACCTAATTATGCTTGCTATAACTATATCATTATTCAAATCGAACTTCATTTTTTATAATTGTATATAGATTACCTATATTATTCTTATGAATCATTTATATTAGTGGAGTTTTGAATACTTAAGTACCATTAGAATTAGGTATAAACCTGTTATAATAAACAATTTACCTCTTTGTACATTTTCCATCAGACATACATGGTGAGTTGCTATTCAGGGAACCACATGGACCATGGATCATGTTCTTAGTCACAATTTGAAATAGCTCAGGATCGACATTATTGTCTGGTATCTCCGCTGAGATGATTTGGTCAATCTGATTTGGTCTAATTTTTTCCACTAACCAAACCAAAATGTGGGCATGGGGAAGACCTGAAGAAATAAAAATAAATAATAATTAGATAGGTTGGTACTTATCAGTTGGGTTTTATTTAGAAATCTTTGACCAACAACTGAAAATTATACGTTTCATCTGGCTTATCTTATCAAAAGATGTAAATTTGGATGAAGAATTTGGAATCTGTAGGTCGCTAGTGCGGGTCCTGCCAGAACCGTAAAAATTTACCACTGTATAAGGTTTAATTATTGGTTGTGATATTATGACTTTTGAAAATAGCAGTAATCTGCTTTAGAAAAAAGAAGCACTTTACCTCTCTTTTGCCATTCAATGGAGTACATCCAGCATCTAACTTCCCCAAAAACTTGTTGCTTGGTGAGTAAATCTAACAGGGATTTGCATTTCCGTTTGAATATACGGGCAGTAATATCGTGCCTGTCACTTGCGGCTTGTCCAGGCAACAGCAATTCTTTTATGTCATCCCATGTTGGGTTACAGGTAAATGTGATGAATAGGTCTGGACGGCCCCATGTTCTCACAAACGCCATAGCATCTTGTGCATATTCATGCATGTGTCTGGGGCTCCCAGTGAATGTGGATGGTAGAATCGTCGCTCTGCCTAATTCATTGGGGTCTACGTTGCCATCATTTGCAACAGCATCACGAAGGTGGACATATTGTTCTGATCTCAATTTAGTTTGATTGTGTCGTATGTACAACAATCTCTCGGTTTCAATTTTCGCGTACATATCGACAACAAATTGATGGAAAAGTTGTCGACATTTTAGAATGTGGTTTTCATTCTCGCGAATCATAAGTCTGTATGCATAAAAGTTCATGGCTGAGACCTTCTTGGAAGTCGGCTCACCAGTAGCTGGTGTGATCTGTTTGATTAGAAAATGATATCCACTTTCTCCATAGGGGAATATGAGAGGATACTGTAATCCATCATAGTAAGCATGTGTCTCTGTGATTCTTTTTATTACATTGCTTCTTTTTTCAATTACAATATCCCTGTGCTGCTGTATATCATTTGTCATTAAAATGGCAACTTCATTGACTTGAGGAGCATTAAACCGTCTTTCATGTTCTCCTGCAAATTAAAAAAAGAACTATATAGATATTTTCTTGAAATGTAGTTGACTTTTTTTTGTACATTGGTAATTTTTCTTTAAATAGGTAATTTTATAATTTCATTTAATTTCATTTAAAAATTTATACATAAAATATATTATTTACAACGCACCTCCATACATGAAATGATATGGTTGTTAGTATTTATTATTATCTAAAACGAAGAGTTGTTTCGTAAAACTAAAGTGTACGTTTAAGTTTAAATCAACCAGTCACTGATAATGATACCTATAATATGAACAATAGAACATAACATGAAGTACAGCACGGAGTTCTCGAAATGGACCAAAGTAAAAGTATAACCTACTCATTAATAAATAATGAAAATAAACTGGTGTGACACCACACAACATTCGGATTCTGCCATTGGTGACTCAACGGTAACAGTTAGCTAGAAAGTATCATCAAATTTTTAATCAGCACCTCAAAAGCGTTGAATTTGATACGTCACAACTCCTGTCTAGGATTAATAATGGAAAAATGAGCCCAATTGGGTCCCCACCCAAAATACCGGGGAATTGGGGCCGGATTTCTAAAAGTTCAAGATATCAAAAAATGATCGAATTAAACCCATTGAAACCTATTTTTTTTTTTTTTTTAAGAAAAACTTGTTCTAATAACGTATTTTTTTATCGTTTAACCAGAATCGTCAGATGGCGATCAAAAGGCCGCCACTGGCGGCACCGATTTCATTGAAAAGTTTCGTATCACATCCTCTCTAAAAATAAAGTATTACATACCAAAGTAGCTCTTACCGTTCTTACTGACACACGGACCAATGGCTGAAACTTTGCATTTAGGCTCTCGGGACACTAAAACATGTTTTGGCACTAAAAACTGACCACGAAAATTTGCGGTGATTCTATTACTTTCCTTTCTATAGGATAAGGAAAATAAAAACTTATCTGTCTGTGTTGATGGCGTGTTAAATGCATCGGTTCTCGTAGGATCACCGAAGTTAAGCAACGCCCAGCGAGGTGGATACTTCGTGATGCTGGATTCCGGCCTAAGCTAGGCTAGGTGAGGTTAATGTGGGTAGTAGTTTTGTGAGTTTCTTGCAAATGGATGGTAACACCCCCGTCGTGATATGACCATGCAGTTGAAAGTGACGTTAAAAAAAAAAAACATAAAAAAACAAAAAAAGAACATACCCACTGGAGTTCGATCTGCTTTAATGACAACTCTATGTTCATCATGGGTCATCTTCTCCAGAGAAGATTTAAATGATTGGAGAAGATGGTTTTCCTGGTGTAACATAGACTGAATATTACTGACAATGTCAGACCGAACACCTGGAATGTGGTGACACCTAGTCTCAGTCTCTTCCTCTTCATCCCCCATGAAGTAAATCTGGAGGAACTTCGGTGTTTCACCTTCTGGTGGTAGCATGGATCCTATGCGATGGTAAACCTGGAGTGGGAAAAATATAAGATTTTCTAGTTAATCATGTGAGTGATATCACAATTACTCAAAACTGAATTACTAAATCCATGCATTGCTTGGTAGTCGAACCACCATCTTCAGCCTTAACGATCAAGTTACTGAGATGAGTTAAAAAATATATCTATTAGTTACGTTTATAGTGATATAATTTAGATTCCGTGAATTCACATATACCTATGAATAACAAAAATTGCTATTTTTTGGCGGCCTCCGTGACAGAGCAGTATTACACTGACCAAGTATGCGAGATGCCCGAGTTCGAATCCCAGCGGGTATACATTTTTTCTTTGATTGTGTGAGGTTCATTCATACCTCGAGGATGTTATTATTATTATTAATAATAATAATTCAATCTAGCTTACCTGTCCTTGTATGGTGAAGGTTGACTGAAATCCAGACTGTTCTACGATATTTGTAGCACCGAATGACGTCATTTGGAAACAGCTGTTGTACCGTCGCAAGTTTTTCAGGAAGTGTTTACTTTCTGTAGTCTCTCCAGCCATGTATGTTTGTAGTGTGGCAGGTGGTGGCGCTAAAGGCTCCAATTTTACTTTTCCGCCATTGCAGCACAAACCAGGAGGCTCTGTGGGGAACTTTCGTGCTTGGCAATGACGGCAAATTTTGTTCATAGAACCAATTCGAATTTTTGGATGATTAGCATAGTCCTTTTGCCTGTCATAAGCAAAGCCTACCATAGCGAGTTCTGGATTTTTTTGTCTCCTTGCAGCTGTTCTTATCCTGTCTTCTGTTATTCTCTCTGTCCTTTCCTCTTCAGTCTCATTTCTTCTATCTTCTTCAACTCTCATTCTATTCTGTGTCAGTCTCTCTGTTCTTTCTTCTTCGGTCTCGTTTCTTCTATCTTCTTCAACTCTCATTCTATTCTGTGTCAGTCTCTCTGTTCTTTCTTCTTCGGTCTCGTTTCTTCTTCTTCTTCAACTGTTATTCTTTTCTGTGTCAGTCTCTCTGTTCTTTCTTCTTCGGTCTCGTTTCTTCTATCTTCTGCAACTCTCATTTTTTTTCTGTGTCAGTCTCTCTGTTCTTTCTTCTTCGGTCTCGTTTCTTCTTTCTTCTTCAACTGTTATTCTTTTCTGTGTCAGTCTCTCTGTTCTTTCTTCTTCGGTCTCGTTTCTTCTATCTTCTTCAACTCTCATTCTATTCTGTGTCAGTCTCTCTGTTCTTTCTTCTTCGGTCTCGTTTCTTCTATCTTCTTCAACTCTCATTCTATTCTGTGTCAGTCTCTCTGTTCTTTCTTCTTCCGTTTCTCGCCTTCTTGTCTCTTCAATTCTTTCTCTATTTGTTTGTAGACGGGATTGACTCTGTGCTGGGGTCTCATTCATGCGGATCTGTCTCATTTGTTTTGCTTTAGGTTGAACACTTCCAATGGATTTGCGTTTTTTTGGTGGCATGATGATTGTCTGAAATTGAAATGATTTGTAATGTACATAAAATATAAATAACCTCTTCATGTAAGACTCAACAATCGATTGATTTCCTAGGTAAAATCGGTTTTAACATAATCCTAAAAAACATTTTTTTTATAATTATTATATTGTATGAATTTTATTTGTATGTTTGGGTGAAGACAATTTTTTCCTTTTTTTTTACATATTTTAAACATATTCAGAAATTGGTCGATTTTTTTTTTTCCTTGATCCTCTAATTCTCAAGTCAATGGATCTAATGATTGAGAACTATGTGTTGACCCAAGCAATGTTTTTAACCATACTGAAAGACTTGTTCCATTTGTCACTCAATACTGTTCTTTGTGGAGTGCACCTTCAGTAGAACAAACCATGCGAGTGAAAGTACTCCTTGCATCTTCAGATACCTTATCATTAGGATAATATTTTTATCCTAAAAAACATACTTGCAGGCTCTTACGGGAGAAAAAAAAATGTTCCCACTGAGTTGCTGTTTTTTATTTTATTTTATTATTATTATATATTGGGCGAGCAATATAATAGAAAGGCGTATTCTAGTTCATTGGACGCAAAAAATGAAAATAGAATATGAAAACGTACCCATTAGATAAATTTAATTTGTGAGATAGATACACTGCCAATTATGGACACAATTCATCCTCTCTATTATCGCTAAATTCTGAGATTATTTACTAAATCATTTGTAACTAAATCACGATTTTTCTTTAAATTTAACTTAAAAATGTTTTAATTTCTGGTAAAATTTCCTGAATTGTAATTGAAAGTCGTGTGATGTTCACACCAGTTTATTTTTCTTCCTGCTATGCATGCATATTATGAACCTATCATTTATTATTAGGAAAGTACCTAGTTAGGTAGGTACCTATTGATTAAGGTGTCCTAGTGCTTCCTTTACTCATCATAAATTCAATGATTTTTTTTTATTAAAGTGTCAGTACTTAAAAATAACAATGCGCGTATTTTCTTGAAACCAAGCAAATGTCATAAGTAATAGGTGCATAACTGCAGAATATTTCTCTTCAATTTTGTGTGGACAACTGTATATTAAACAGTTATGCAATGTGCTAAGTTAGAAAAGTTGTAGATACATCACATTAATTTTACTAAAATGAAGTATAAATTTCCATTCCGTTTGTTTTCTAACAGAAAAAAAACCAAGAGTGAATAGGCATGATTTTTTCTGTTCAGATTACTAAAATGTACTTCTTTACTTAAATGTACCTAAGGTACTACTTCCATTTAAAAAGGAAACAGAATGATACTTTCCATTTAAGATATTTTGCTTTTCGAAATGTATTAGACCTTGGTTTACTACTGATAGAAAACTATCGCAGAAATAATTTTAAAAATTGAAATTAACAAAGAGAAACTTACCTTTATAGGATCTAGGGAAAGTAGGTACTTTTCACTTTATATTTACAGTACTCTATATTGTGCTTCTATTATTACTTCGGTATCATTATAAATTATCAGGGTATCAGTATTGAGTATTAATTATCAATGTATCATTATTAAGTATTAATTATCTAAGTATCATACCGACGTTGAAAAAGCATTTGACCGACTTAATCATGATGCCATACTCAGAAAAATGAATACTCTAGGTTTTTCCAGACCATCTTTATCTTTCTTCACATCATACCTAAGAGACCGCAAACTAAAAATCGGAGAAGTTACAATCACACCTAACTCTGGAGTAGCTCAGGGGTCAAAAATATCTAGCCTTTTATTTATAATGACGTATGACGATATTAGAAATCATATTAAATATTCTCACTACAGCCTTTATGCTGACGACTTCAAAATTTACAAAGCTATTAACTCGCCTGAAGACTGCTACCTTCTTCAACGTGACATAGATGCTGTATCTGATTGGCTAACAACAATTGGATTAAATTTCCATCCACTTAAGTGTAAACAAATTTCTTATAGTACTAAAGAAAAACGCATCGCAAGCACATACACCATAAATAATCAACCCGTGGAAACTACAAAATCTTTCAAAGACCTTGGTGTGTTATACCAATCAAACTTCTCCTTCATTCCACATATAGAACAAATTGCAACCACGGCCTACAGAAACTTGGGTATGATTATTCGATATTGCAAACAAATCGATGATATTGATGCTATTCGAGTTCTGTATTTATCTTTAGTTCGATCAAAAGTTGAATACGCCTCACTGATATGGTCTCCTAGTCAAAAAAATCATTCAAAAACAATCGAAAATATACAAGCTAAATTTGCTAGATATCTATTCAAAAAAGTAAATAATTTTTATCCGACATATCCAGAGCAAATCTCTTACTCGCTTCTTATTGAAAACCTTGACCTGCTTAAGCTGGAAGATCGAAGAGAACTAGAAAAAATGAAATTTCTTTACAAAATAATAAATAATAACATTGACGCACCACAAATTCTTTCAAAGATCTCCTTCAAAGTTCCTCGACCAGGCCTGAGACAAAGAAACTTATTCTTTGACATACAAAACAATATTTCACCAAAATCCCCCATCACATCGTCCATGAAGACATTCAATAACTTGGACATAAAACCTGATTTTTCGTTAAACTACAACGAATTCACAGATTTTCTGAACCCTCAATAGCAGAGCCTAATTCAAAAATGAAATATCCGTTAATACATTTTAAGTAGGTACATAGAATTTATCAATCTATTCATATTTACCTTTATGTACTTAATTATAAGAATTAGTTTTATGAAAATTATTATCCTATTGTATCGATTAACGAAACCTATATGTATATTTATGCTAGTATTGTTACATTTAATTCCTTTATTATATGTAATGTTGCATATCTAAAAAAAAAAAAAAAAAAAAAAAAAAAAAATCATTAATAACTATCAAGAATATTCAAACAGGCATGGTCAATTTTAAGATCAAAGTTCAAACGCCTTTTTCTCCCGCAAAAATTGAAATGAAAAGAAAAAAACGGTTTTAATTATACAGTGATGCCAACAATGCATGGAAATCAGCGCTCGTTGATAGCCTTGGAGGAAAGAAGGGGAAGCCATTTTTGTAGGGTACTTGGATACTTCGCGCTGTAGGGTACTTGCGTGTAGGGTACTTACGTTATTATCAACAATTCTGATCAAGCTTTATTTACAATTTTTTATATACAAAATGACTATAATACATAATATGTAATTACCATAATTTTAAACAAAATGTCTGTTCAAGGATGCTGATAATGTCTTCAGCATTCTCTTTCAAATGTCAAACGAATTATAACCACCCATCTTGGTACATATGGGTATAGGGCATGAATAAATAAGTTATGAAAACCTCGTAATACTTCAAACCCGTCCCCGCAAAATTGGTCATCTTGGTTCTTTTTAATAATATAGAAGAATATCACAACAACAAAATTTGTTTAATTTGATTTTGATCAAGTTTTCTTCTTACATGCTTTTAAAGGTAAAAATGGTAGCATTGAAGTATAACTTGTTGTGGGACGGAATTATTACCCATGGTAGCATTGTTAGATAGTTTGTTGTGGGACAGCTATACGTTATGACGTCTCCATTTCCTCCATGTTGTAGGGTAGACCAATGCATCGCTCAAATTGTAGGGTACTGGCGTCCAGGTAATAAATTTCTCATGAACGGCTCTTCAAAATCGTAGCTTAACTTCCAACTTTTGTCCTTACTCGGTGTATCTCAACAACGGCTCACCAGAATTTCGCGATCAATATGTTAAATGAAAGCCTGAACCCTTGCCTAAAACTTTCTCGCTTTGAGTTGGTAGGTCGTCACTTTAAATTTCGAGAAAAAATCTCATTTAGGTCAAAAAACGTGAATATATTTTGCGTCACCCATCTGTCCGTGTGCATTTATTGAAACGAAAGTAATGTTGAGTTTTATTATTCTTCATTGAATCATAGGATGTTATTTGAGTGTGTATTTGCTAATGATTTTTTAAAGGAAAATAATAAAATGGAAAAAGCGTGAAATCATCGTTTACAACGGTTCAAAAAAAAAAAACTCAATCCACAGAAGAGGGGAGAATACTGTGGCTTATAGAGGGGAGAACACTGTGGATTAGAAAAAAAGCGTGAAATCATCGTTTACAACGGTTCACATAAAAAAAACTCAATCCACAGAAGAGGGGAGAATGCTGTGGTTTATGAAGCGGATTAGTGTAAAATTTCCCGCTTCTCATAAGAAGTAAAGTCCTTTTTCCAACGCGGCTGGTGCCGCAGTTAGAATATAATAAAATCCTTTCTTATTGCACATATGCACATCTACAATATAAAATCAACTTACACATAAACTTTTAGCCACCAGAAATTTACCGGTACACAGAGAAACAGTGATAAAAAGATGAAAAGAGAAACAAACACACACACACACAAAACAATTAGAGAGAGAGAGAGAGAATGTGTCGAAAACCTTGAAAATTTTGTCCTCAGACCCTTGACTACAACTTTCTCACTCTGAGTTGATAGGTCTCACTTCAAATTTCGAGAAAAAATGTCATTTAGGTTAAAAAAACGTGAATATTTTACGTGTTACCCATCCATTCTTTTACCTTACCCGGCGTAGCTCAAGAACGGCTCATCAGAAATTCGCGATCGATATGTCAATTGAAAGCTCAAACCCTTGCCTAAAACTTTCTCGCTTTGAGTTGACAGGTCGTCGCGACAAATTTCGAGAAAAAATGTCATTTTTGTCAAAAAACGTTAATATATTTTGCGTCACCCATCTATTTTTTATCCTTACTCATTGTAGCTTAACCTCAGGGAGATATAATCTAGCCTAGAAGAATTTCCTGATCCAAGCGGACCTATGTGCAAAATTTCAGGTTTCTCGGTCAAACGGTGTGGATTTGTATAAAGAACATACATACATACACACACACACACATACATACAGACAGCTTTCTTTTATAGATATAGACTAGGATTCTTTAAATTTTCACTCACCGACTTAAGTTTCGCCTAGGCTCGTAGGCTTGATCACGAACAAGCCTAGGCGAAACTTAAGTCGGTGATTGAAAATTTAAAGAATCCTAGCTTTACATAAATATTACATATGTATACCTAACATTACTTTGGATTTATAATATGTACCTAATAACAAATAATTTCATAACTAGATACCTTAGGTGTACTGGATAGCTAAATGGTTGTTTGCATAGAAACATCAGTAAAATTTATTAAATAACTCAACAACAAAAAAGCTGGTAATGTTCATAAATTGTTGAATGAAAAACACCCCTCAGCAAATGTTACATGAGAACAGGAGAAAGAACAAAAAACAGAGACGTCAGAAACCGCTGCAGGCTCTGGAAAATTCTTTAATGAAAAGTACAAACAGGTCATGACGTCATTCCGTGTGACGTCATCAAGCAACAGGTAGCTATGGCAACCACTACGCAGTGTTGACGTCAGAGTTATTGATTTTCCATGGCCCGGCTCGGGTTCATTCATAAAAATAGAAAGCTAACACAACCTCAAGGAAACCTTTCCTAACCTTTCTCCGTCGCACGAGAGTAAGCTGTCGGCTGAATGCCGGCCGGCTGGAAAGCGCTTTGCCGGTTTCTTTCTTGGAGAATGGTAAACTTTGTTTTCGTTGTAACTTGAAGGTGTTTCCAAAAATTGTGACAATAGATCTTGAATATCACCGGTATGAATGAAAGCTTTTGTGCAGAGGAAGTTTTTAATTTGATGCTGCTTCCTTGAAGTGTGTTTTTACCACGAAACCGAGAGGTCAAAAAAATAATATTGCAAATGGGAGTTCTGAAACGTAGGGAGTCGATTTGTTTTTTTTCCTCTCTTATTTATTTCTTCTTTTTATTCTCTCTTTGATTAACCCACGAAGGACGAGCGTGACACAATTGTAACAGCAGTCAGGTACGTGTCATGCTGTGTCACGCTCGTTCTACGTGGGTTAAGCAAGGTCTTTCAATGATGGGGTTTAGTTCAGATTGAACAAGAATGAATCATCCTGTACCTAGATCTACTGGGTGAACAAGAGATTGAGTACTATCGAACGCCTCGGCCGATGTGTGAAGAACGCCCGATAGAAAAAAGAGCACGGCAGAGTGTAAGCTAACGGAAAACATAGTTCCCATGTTTTTTCAAAATTAAACAGACACTTTCTGAAATAAAATAAAACTTAATATTACAAACTATGTTCCCATGTATTTCATGTACTTTCAGCCAGCGAAATTTTTTACATGAATTTCAGAAAGTGCAATTTTTATTTCAGAAATGTACTCTACGTCAAAAAAGGAATTATTGATTTTACTTTTTGTTCGATTGGTGTTGGGATGTTCTTCGTTTGAGGATTAAGGATATGTCAAAAACACTCGTTTCTGCTATTTTGTGTTTCTAAATATTCCTCAATGCTTGAGAAAAAAATTCTCGGAAGTAAAAGTAATACCGAATTCAGTTACTGGATCGATAAGACCAGGGCTGTCCAACCAGTTGATCGCGATCGACCGGTCGATCGCGGAGTAATTTTGGGTCGATTACGTCCAGAGGTGAGATGACGTTATAAAAGTCTAGAATTCTAAAGATTGTGAACGAGGTTTTCTGGCATCTCACAGAAGTGAAAATCCGATATCTCCTTCCTTAACTCATGAGAAGTAAAAGGAGGTTTTGTGACTTCTTGAAAATTTGGTCGAATTGTTCTCTAACCCATTCAAGCCCAGAATGAACATTGAGACTTATTTATCTGAGATTTTATAGTAGATCTTCTTCTGTAAAGGTTGGGCACCCCTGGATAAGACAGTGGACTCGTAACTGGAAGTCTGGAGGTCGGTGATTCGATTCCCAAGTTTAACAAAAATTTAGTAAAGCTAGTTTGGATATCACATCGTGATTAACACAAATTCTCGTATAATAATAGTTAACAGTTGTGTTAACTATAGTTAACAGCTGGAGTTGGAATCGGATTTTATATATCTATCAAATCTGCCATGAGAACACTTCATATTATTTCTTTAAATTATAGTACTTTTATCACATGTTTGTAATGAAAATACTTTTATCACTTTTAAATTTTACAAAAGACATTGTAAATTAATTATTTATATTTTTTATATATAAATTAATTATAAATCTACTTGTTACAGCATAAAAGCTGTACCTAACCTTTGAGAGTCCCTCGATTGAACTTTATTTTTGCATGGGAATCTGTGGATGTTGAATGAAAAGTTTAAGAAAGAAAAAGTTGACAATAGAAGAAAAATAGAGAGAGAGAGACAAAGGAAACGATAGATATTTAAAAGAGAAATTAAAGATATATAAAGTTCTGTGAGATATAAGTTAAATAAGTACACAAAAGGAGAAGATATGAAGATTCGCAAAGAAAAATAACTGAAGAAGAATGTTAGGATATTCATAATAAAAGGTGTCGCCCTAATTATAAGACCAAGACGTACTATTATATGGTCAAAATCCCAAATTGTCATAACTTGTCATATCCTGGCTAGGCTTCGAACCCGCGACCTCTGGATCACCAAAACGGCACGGGAGGTAAGACCAAATGAAGAGTAAGGGTAAGAGGGCATAGGTAGGAGTGAGAATAATTTCATTTTGTACTTTCTAAAACTTATCGTTTTCTTTCAAAGGTCAAAAAATGGCTTTTTATTGTGCCTAATCCTACACAAATAAAATTACCCGGTAATCTTTTCTTGACAGTAACATTTTACAGAATCATCTTCGCCCAAGACCTTTAAGTGGTTGACCTTTATTTCTCCTTGTCTTCTGGTTATCGTCTTTATGACATCAGAGGTCATTTGTGAGCGGACATTAGAGGACTTTTACCCTCCATTTGCTGGATTTAAAAATCAGCTACCTACATTAACCTCACCCAGCTTGGGTTGGTCGAAAATTGACAGTTTCGCGAGAGTTCGAAATTGAGTTGTCCGAATCTCACTAGACATTTTTTTTACTCTTAACATGGATAAGTAACCACTCGAATTCAAAAACTTGTGATTCTAGCTATTCTCGGCCCAATCCAGGCTGGCTAGGGTTTATGTGTGTATTTGATTTTTGAGTTTTGAATGACCCTTTCTTGAATGAAATAGATGTTAGATAGGCGTAAATAAAAAGAGGTCGCTTCATTTCATTTACGTATTCCATTTAGTTGGTTTTTTACTTATTTAAATAAAAACTTTTTTTTCTTTGTTAGTCCTGCAATTTAAGGTGAACCTCAAAATGGGTGTAATAAAAATGGGTGAAAAGTTTTTAATTAATAGAAGTTATCAACTTGTGTTAATCACATTCGTAAATTTGCTTTTTGCTTAACTGGGAACTTAAACCACCGACCTCCAGATTACAAGTCCGCCGCCTTATCGATCAAGCTATACTGAGGTCGGTAAGAGTTATTCTTTAATTTGCTTACAATAAAATAATAAAGATTAAACAAAATCTTGGCCCTGTATTTGAGAAAATAAGTAGAAAGAAAATGGGTCATCACAGTTCCTTGAAAAAAAACTAGGACTGCATAGACACAACAAATTATAGCATATTCATAACATAAATTTCCTGAAATTCAGAGGAAGAAAAAATACTCAAACTGTAAATTAAAACAACTTGTATTGTTTTCTTGCAAAGTTGAGAATAGAAAAGAATTAATGTTCTCTCGATGTTAATGGATTCTTGGCACTAGATGAAATTCTCTGCAATATGTAATATGACAATGCTAGTGAGGAGAATAATAATAACATAATGACAACCATAGTCATGAGAGATACATAGGTACATATAAACAATATTGTTCATGGAGGAAGAAAAACAAAAATAATTTTAAAGATTTTTTTGTATTGTAAAAATTGATGATAGTGATAATAATAATTATAGTAGCGGTTGAAATGATATTGAACAACAACAAACTTGAAATAGCAATTATGATAATACCAGCAATAATACAACAACATTAATAATTGTAATAATAACTATGATAATATTGTTTAATGTATCTGGATTTCTGGAACAAGATGGAAGAAAACTGTTTCTCTGGATGATGCGTTTGCCCTTAATGCTTCCTCATAAAATTTGAAAACTAAATTTGAAACGAGTCATTGAGACAGTTATTAATTAAGTTAATTATGGCAAATTAGACCATTGAGCAATTATTAAAAGTGTTTTCTTATTTTCATTAATACTAAGGGCAAAATTAATGAACAAAATCGAGATCTCAAGTCATTGCTTAGCAGTTTTCCCTATCTGAGACAATACACAAAATCTAGACTGAGCAACAAAAAGTTATTACAAATACGTCGATTACTTCCACCCTAAACGTTTACTATAAACATTTCTACAAAACCATTACCTACCTAAACTATCTTAATATATAAATGTCAAAGTCACTGACCACTGACTGATCATCGCTCTACAGCCCAAACCGTAAGTCCTAGGAAGCTGAAATTTGGTGGGTAGCTTTGTCTTATAGTCTAGATGTGCAATAAGACGGGATTTTTCGAAATTCCCACTACAATACCTGCCATTGGCGAAAAAGGGTTTTTTGCTTTCACGGCCATGCCTCGGCCCGCAAAGCGGGCGACAGCCCGCTAGTTATACATAGAATACCAAAAGATAGAATTAAAAATATATTTGATTGCATTTCAATTCTTTTTGAAACATTTTTCACACTAAGGTGAATTTATTTTACAACCTAGTGACATTTAGGGCGGAATTAATAGACGTTTTCGTAATACCTCTGTGGCGCTAAATCACGGATTGCGTATTGTGTAAGATGGGGAAAACCGACGCTTAGCAATGACTTGACTTATAAAAATTGTCTATTAATTTCGACCTTAATGTTGTACCCTAGGTTTGTGAAAGACACCAAATAGGTTTGGAAAAAGGCAAATTGAAAGAAGAAAATACATACATAGTAAAATCAAATAGTTTTCATTTTAAATAGTTCCATAAGAGTAAGAATTTTCTCGTTTCATAAATGCTCATGTTTCTGAATTTCGTGTTTCCCAGTGTCCTGTTTGAGGAAACATTACTGCAGCCTTGACAGAACAGAAAGGAGGAAGGAAAGGAGAAGACATGGTTTCTTGTAAAGTTTTGGCAAAAGTACAAGTGACATTGAATGTGGGCGAAATTGATGCAAAGGCAGTGGAGGCATTTGTCAGCCTGGGAATCTGACTGGAGTCATTCATGATGCTGATGTTGATACTGCTCCTGCAGATGATGAAACTCATGATCTTGATAATGAAACTCATGATCTTGATAATGAAACTCATGATCTTGATAATGAAACTCATGATCTTGATAATGAAACTCATGAGCTTGATAATGAAACTCTTGAGCTTGATGATTTTGGTGATGATGGCAGAAGTCTTATAGAGGTCATCGCAAAACAGGAGAAATTTCAATGTCAACTGAATTTCAATTAACACTTAGACGTGCGTGTACCACCGGTGGTACACCCGGTCGTCTAAGTGTTAAATACATCCAATGAAAATTATGATGATGATGATGATGATGATAATGGTAGTGAATTGAGAGTCAAGTGGTTAAGTTGCTAGTCTGGTAATGCAGATAGCCTAGGGATCCGGCGGTTTGAATCCCACCCAGTGCATGAACTTTTCCTCTTTTATTTGAGAATTTGACCACGTAAATAGCACTCTGAGGGTAAGGTGGTAGAAAATTATTTAAAAAGCATTAACTTCGCCTAATTTTGCCAACTTTGCTAAGTGGTTATCTTCCACTAAAGACTCTATTACTATTATATTGATATTAATCCTAGTTACCACTACCATCATTAATGATACACCAGAATGATAAACTGTCGAATCTTTATGTTCTTACAGTTGTTCATTGTTCAATACAAGGTAAGTATAATAATTTTGTATTGGATTTTCAAATAAATTTGAGGTAATCCTTACGTTGGGTGATATTTGAACTAAAAAAGACTTCCAGAGTCTTTTTTAGTTCAAATACTAGGCTACTTGGTCACTTACTTTTTTTATTTCAGATCTTATTCATCGCATGGATGACCAGGCAGCGCCTCAGACCAGAAGCTGATGAATGAAAATATTAGGTAATGAGGAGACAGTGAGAAAACAGAAGAGCTATAAATTAGAAGTACTTTTATACACTGTCAGCAAAAACTGAGAAATCTCAAGGTGGTTAAGTGGGAGGGCTACTTGAAAAGAATCTTGTGAAATGAAAGAAAGCCATAAAAAATCACGCCAACACTTTAGAAAAAATTATGAATGAAATACAAGTGAATGAAAGAGAGAGAGAAAGAGAAAGAGAGAGAGAGAGGAAATAGGAGAAATAGTAAGACGTAATAACAACAGAGATGAGAGAGAAGAAGCTGAGGATGGGGTGAAGAGTAATGAAACAAGAGAAAGATGAATGGATGTAATAAAAAAGTGAAACGTAATAAGACGAGAGATGGAAGGAGGAGAAGAAAATACAAAGCAAAAAGAAAGTAAGCAAACGAGGATGGTGAGAAAAAGACTTGAAATAACGGAGATGGGAAAGAAAGGCGAGAAGTTAATTAAAAACATAATAAGCATTAGGAAGAGAATGCCGTAGACATTAGCACCGCTTTTGAATAATAGAGAAATGGAATAGTAGAAAAATGTACCAGAAACGTACAACTCAACGAACAACATTACATATTACTAAAAAAACACAACACAGGACTTGGGCTAATAGACAGCAATTGTATCTTTCAAATAGCAAACCGAAAAGAAACCTTCATGTTTTAAGTCAAAATTTACGCAATGAACGGGTATAACAAAACTGGTGATAGGCCAACACTCAAATTATGGTTCACATCAGTAAAGTTATTGCTGACGTATCCACGAGGAAGAAAACGTAATGCCAAAAAACAAGAAGTAAATGAAATAGATGATGACGAAATAAAGGAAGATTCATAGCCTATTATAGATCCAAGGAGCTATTAAGCGATAAATTAGAAAGAGAAAAAAAAGAGATGAATAAATAGTTTTTAAAAGAATATACAAAAAGCTGATGAAGTAATAAGAGGAGATGCTAAGAGAGATAGAAAAAAAGTAGGAGCAGAAGGAAAGAAAAATTAGATGACGAGGTAATAAAAAATGGGAAAGAGGTCGACAGTGGGTGAATTGAAAGAGAGTTAGATGAACATGTAAAGATGAATGAACAAGAAGGAGAGAGTGTAGAAGCAGATGAAGAGGAACTGAAAGAAAGGAAAGTAGGAGACGAGAAAGTAGAAGAAAGGTATCCTAACCTTTGACCTTTTGGATTGAACTTTTGTGCCGGATTTCTTCTGCTGCTTCCCAGTATTATTTCCTCGAGGTTAAACACGGGTAGAAGAAAGCATGAGGTTAAGCTCCTGTGGTCTTTACAGTTTCGATTATATTCCATTCACTTGTTGTCATGAATAGAGAAGACAATGGTGGACAAAGAGGGGATTGGAAAATTGAAGATATTCAAATTTGGGCACTGTTAATATTTGTATTTTTTAAATCAATAAATGCTGCTAAACTTACGCTTTGTTAGTTTATTAGTTATAGTTAGGTATATGTATGTATAACTGTTTATAATGTTATGTATTTGTAGAAATGGAGAGGTTCAATGAAGTCTGAGCTTTTGTTGATTTCGGCTATCATACATATTCATACGAAACATGGTCCTATGCGAACGCCCAAAAGATCGTCATGAAACCCATTTTTTACGAACTGTGTGAATTTGTCCTAGATATACATTTTATTCTTTCGGTTAAAAAATGACTTAGGTCGAATGTGATTAAGAGCATATAACATATGTATATGTATGTATAGATTGTATAGGTAGTCAAAATCATTTATATTGTTTTCAGCAAATCGCCAATTTGTCCATTTTATAGGACTTATCTACTGATTTTGATTTCTTCTTCTTTTTTACAAATCTACGGAGTCCATCTGTTTTCAATAGTTTTCACTAGATCGCTATTGTCTAATGTGTTTTACAGACATTAGCTTTGTCTAATGTATGTAAAATGTAGTGTTGCTATTCATGGCTAGAACCAAGCAAAAATAGAAGTTGAAATGTCAGTAAGAAAATAGAAAGCTCCACTTTTAGAGTTACCTTCCCCAAAACTTTTGCTTTCTGCGTCAAACATGCAAGCTGTGACGTCATACAGAGGGTTCAGAGAACTTCGCTGATTGCTTTCCCGAAATAAATTCCCATTCTTGAATTTTTAATAGTCCATTGTAAGTAGTATGACTGCGTTATCTATCGGATAAAATAACGGATGTATACAATCATGTATCAACTAAAATTATACATAGCGGAAACACTGTGGAACGCACAGAAACTCACCGTAGAATAAAACAAATTATGTAGGTAGTCTCGGTATGTTATCTATTCTTGAATAGATATAATAATAATGCTTTTTCTTTGTGTTATTATGTCACAATTCTAGTGGGTAGCGCAGAAGCATAGGACTTTACCACCCTAATAAACAGTATCTTGTATTATTTATTTTGCCTATGATTCCGCCACTGGTCGCTGCTTCACATCAAAGCAGCTACTCATTTTGCCTCACTATTAATGAGTGGACCCCGAACATCCAAGTACCCAGGTCACCATGCGTGCAATACCTAGCGTGCTAACTCACTCTGCCACGGTGACTACCAATTGAATAGATATACATTTTACTCCCGATAAATTTCTAATTATTAAAATCGGCAGTATTGTGTTTGTTTTTGTAAAGAAAAAATATTTTTTGCTCCGATTTCAATTTTCTTCATGCTCGGACTTGGATGTGTGATAATTCAAGTTCTATTCAAGGTGAGGTTAATTTGAGTAGCTGATTTGTAAGCTTCCCGTGAATAGAGGTTAAAACCCCCATCGTGATATGACCATGCAGTTGAAAGCGACGTTAAAACAAAAGAAAGTAGTGTTTTACAACCTTTTTCAATTCGTATAGCCATGAAACAGCAGCTACTTTAGACGCTTGTGGAGAATTGACAAAATAGGTACTTCAATTAATACCAGTTATTTATAAATCGCCTGTGTCAAGTTTTTATATTATGTTAAAATATACATACATACTTAAATATTACATAATACATCACATAATCGTCACGTCAAGTCAAGTCACTGCAAAGTGTTTCAATCCACACTAATTTCATAAAAACTAACACTTAAGTTTGACAGAAAACCTTTTCCATACAATGAAAATAAATATCCAATTTCAAATGTTTCGAGATAGTCTAATAGTTTTAACATAGCGTATTGTATAATCAACCAATTTTTAGGCGTTTATAAGATATTCTTCTGTTACAGATGAGATTTTGGGACCAACGAGTCCCAAGTACGGCAAAGGTTTAGTAAAGCGAGATTTAGTAAATTGTGATATCACATTGCGATTACCCTAAATATTATAACATTTTCTCCTCTGGTGCTGTTCCTCCTTTTACTTATCCTTTTCCTTCTTCTCTCCTTCCCTCTCTTTATCTCTCGCTCTTTCTCTATCTCTCTCTCTCCTGCTCCTTCTCTCTCTCCCTATCTCATCTCTCTCCCAATCCTTTTCTCTCTCTTTCTCCTCCTCCGCCTGACCCTCTTCCTTCTCTCTCGGAAAATCGAAGATAAAGTCAGCCTGGAAGAGCTCATTCATAAGGCCACGGCTAGGCAGGGGTGCTGCCGCCTGCTAGGGTCCACGAGGCAATGTTGAGCTGAGACAACAAGTGTCAGGCCAACAACAAAGTAGAGAAGGTTTCGTTTTGGAGGCAAGGGAAATCAATTTTTTATGAAGTATTCATAGTAAACAGAGACTCTGATCTTCACAGTCTGAAATCTAAAATTTTTAGTCTAAAATCTATTTTTTTATTTTTACAAGTCAACGGGACAATGCCCCAAGTGAACAATTTATTATAACTAAGATTAAGATTAATTCTTAAAGCTATTAATTCTTAAAACTAATTCTCCTTAAAGTTAACTATGTCATAGATTGATTTTGTCTAATAAATGCAATAATTGAGATTTAATTTTTGTTAGTGTGTGAAAAAAAAAATCGATATCCGTTGTTCTTGGTATGAATATGAACTCTGGCAACTCTGGTATGAACATGAACTCTGGCAACTCTGGTATGAACGTGAACTCTGGTATGAATATGAACTCTAGCAACTCTGGTATGAATATGAACTCTGGCAACTTTGGTATGAACATGAACTTTGGCAACTCTTGTATGAACATGAACTCTGGCAACTCTGATATGAACATGAACTCTGGTATGAATATGAACTCTGGCAACTCTGGTATGAATATGAACTCTGGCAACTCTGATATGAACATGAACTCTGGTATGAATATGAACCTTGGCAACTCTGGTATGAATATGAACTTTGGCAACTCTGGTATGAACATGAACTCTGGCAACTCTGGTATGAATATGAACTTTGGCAACTCTGGTATGAACATGAACTATGGTATAAATATGAACTCTGGTATGAATATGAACTCTGTCAACTCTGGTATGAATATGAACTCTGGCAACTCTGATGTGAACATGAACTCTGGCAACTCTGGTATGAATATGAACTTTGGCAACTCTGGTATGAACATGAACTCTGGCAACTCTGGTATAAACATGAACTCTGGCAACTCTGGTATGAACATGAACTCTGGCAACTCTGGTATGAATAATAATAATATAATAATAATAATGCTTTTTCTTTGTGTTATTATGTCACAATTTTAGTGGGTAGCGCAGAATCATAGGACTTTACCACTTTAATTTACAATATCTTGTATTATTTTTTTGCCTAAGATTCTGCCACTGTTCGCTGCTTCACATTAAAGCAGCTACTCATTTTTCCTCACGAGGTATGAGTGGACCCCGAACATCCAAGTACAGAGCAGAAAAAATCCTCCCCCGCTGGGAATCGAACCCAGGTCACCATGTGTGCAATGCCTAGCGCGCTAACTCGCTCTGCCACAGTGACTACTCTCTGGTATGAATATGAACTCTGGCAACTCTGGTATGAATATGAACTCTGGCAACTCTGGTATGAATATGAACTCTGGCAAGAAGCAACAGATACACAGGGCAATGAACAGGAGAAAAAGGTGAGCGCACAGAGTGAGGGAGGTACAGGTGAAATATTTTAAATGTCAATGGGCGAAACCATCTCCATGTGAAACAAAGGTGGAAGAAGCAGCTCCAAGGTTAACGAAACATTTTTCCTGAGCAAAAAATTTCGTTTCAAGGAAAATACCGAAATTATTTACTTCTGCACAACTTCCCTTCTTATTATTTTTTATTTAATTTTTCTTATTTTTTCTTGACGTCTCTTTTGCTCAAGGCTAAGGTATTCAGGATGAACACTTGAACAGTAAGTAAAAGACACTCTGATTAATAATTAATATCGTCTTATTTCTACTACCCGATTAGGACTATTAAAGTCCATTTCAGCAGTAAGACCAAGACGTATTATTTATCATAGGGTGGCGTCATCGTAAACGATGGTAGTTAGACAGTAGAGAGGAATGACAAAGACCCCCAGAACCAAACCAATGCTGGTCTACTCCCTGTTTATAGTCCCCCAGAACCAAACCAAAGCTGGTCTACTCCCTGTTTGTAGTCCCCCAGCCAGACTGAATTATTATGTGGTAAAAATCCCAAATGGGAGGGTAACTTGTCATGTTTCCACTGGGTTTCGAGCCCGCGACCTCTAAAATCTCTGGATTCACAGAGTGCCGCCTTTACCACGATTGAAACAGAGACTTGAGGATTTTGAGAGTGAGAATGGTTTCCAGAATGAGGCTCTGGTGTATTCAACATGAGATCTTCGCTGACTATATAACACGTTAAATAACACGAATTTAATGAACATACATACCTCCTAATCATGGTAGATTGTTTGAAGGAAGTTGTTAAACTTGATTACTGTTTACAGATCTTAGCCAAAGACTACGTTATAGGTACTCCTTGAAAATTGAATCGTAATAGAAAACAAAGTATATAGTAGGTAATAAAGGAAAAGAAGGTAAGTTATCATATTTGTGCGAATCACAATAATTATTGTGATAATTATCACAACTACTCAAACTCGCTTTACTGAATTTTTTCTCAACTTGGGACTTGAACCACCGAACTCCAGGTTACAAGTCCGCCGCCTTGCAAGCTACTGAGGTCGGTTTAAAAGGAAAGGAAGGTATAGCATTAAAACGTGACATGATAGTTTTCAGGAGGGTATACTTGTAATAATAATAATAATAAATTCATTTTATTGTACATTTTACACCATATGGCATGTATACAAGGTCACTTAAAACTAAAAACTAAAAGTAAAATTAAAACTTAAAAATAAGTGGAAATAAGTAAGTAATAAGTAAAGTACATTATGTTGTGCATTAAAAAAATAAATAAAAAATAAAAAAAATAAAAAAAAATATATATAATAAATAATAATATTAGTGATAGTAAAATGTTCTAATTATATAATAAATAATAATATTAGTGATAGTAAAATGTTCTAATTTTATTAGTATATAAAAAAAAAAATAATAAAATAAAATAAAATAAAAAAAATAAAAATAATAAAAAAAAAAAAAAAAAAAAAAAAAAAAAAAATAATAATAATAAAAAAAAATAATATTAATGAATAAAAAAAAAAAAAAAAAAAAAAAAAATATAAATAAATAAATAAATAAAAAAAAAAAAATAAATAAATAAATAAATAAAAAAAAATAAAATAAAAAAAAAAAAATAAATAAATAAATAAATAAATTAAAAAAAAAAAAATAAATAAATAAATAAATAAATAAATAAAAAAAAAAAAAAAAAAAAAAAAAAAAAAAATATTTTAATGTTTTAAGATGTTTTTAACAAAGTGACACACTCATTCATATTATATGGGGCTCCCTCTATTAATTTATATTTTAGTGTCTCCTGTAGGTTTTTTAGGGTCATCTCTTTTATTTGTTCAGGTAATAAATTATAAAGTTTTACACCTTCATCCAAAAATGAGTTTTTTGTTACCTTATTTCTAGAAATAATTATTTTATGTTTGTTTCGGGTGTTGTGTTTGTGAATGTCTTCGTGTTTGATTAATTGGTCTTTTAATTTGTGTACTGTAGAGCATGATTCAAGAGTTACTTGGGCATAAAGGGTTAATATTTGGTGGTTTATGAAGTAGGGTTTGCATGATGTTCGATGTTGAAGACCAAGTGCTGCACGAATTGCTTTTTTTTGTAGTATGAAAATACTATTGGCAGTTTTGGAGAAGCCCCAGAATAGGATTGCATACGTCATAACACTTTGGAAGTAAGCAAAGAAAGAGATTAAGGCAGCTCTAGAGTCCACATGTTTACAAACAGATCTAATAGCAAATATTGCTGATGATAGTTTTGAACTCAGTTGTTCTAAGTGTGGCTTCCAGGTCATCTTAGTATCTAGTGTCAGACCCAGAAATCGTATGGCAGTGGTAGATTCAATTTGAATTCCATGTGTTTTTATGGGTTCGTGTTGTGTATTGTTTGAGTATGAGGATGATGGATGAAAATACATATAATATGTTTTGTTTGAATTTAGGGTGAGTTTATTTTTTATAAACCAATTTAGGACATTTTCCAATGTTTTCTCTGAATTTTGACGGACAGAAAGGAAGTTTTCTCCGGAGATCAGCAAAGATGTATCATCCGCAAATAAAGTGAACCTAGCTGAGGAATCTGAATGGGTGATATCATTGATGTAAATTATGAATAGAAGTGGACCCAGCACTGATCCCTGGGGAACACCTCTATTTATCAAGGATTGGGTGGAAAATATGTCTTTTCTGATGCCATTTGGATAAGAGGGGATTGTATAACGGTCAATTCACCTCCATATATTATGGTGAATCCTGGGTAACGCTAAATGAGTTGACAACTTTCTGACAGGCTAATAATTAGCCTAATATGTAGCCCGTTCCAAAAACACACTCTACTCTTCCTTTCAACTGTCATAAAGCGCAAGCTGATTGGTTAATTTGAACGAAATTACCAATCAGAGTGCGTTGTGTGACGGTTGAAATTTGGGTATTTTGACAGTGGAGAATGTTTCTGGACTGAGCTACTGATCTCTTGGCGATTGTTATTATTGTATCGTTTAGGCATTTAAACCTGCATGAATTGATTCTAATGTAAATTATTCCGCTCTTAGATGCATAGATTATTTATGCTACTATAAAGGCTTACATAAAAAAAAAGGAATTCTAAAAATCAAAAAGTACAGAGTTTGTAATAAAAAAAACCAAGACCTCCTTCTCTGGAGAGTGTTTTATTCCATTAGAACCCCTTGAGTAGATTTTTTATTAATTTATTTATACTTTTTTTTTTACAAAACAATCAACAACAAAAAATTAATTACAATAAATAAAAAAAAAACTTAGAAGTAACAATTGTTTTGGAATCCGGGCGAAGTTAATGCCTTAGGCATTCTCTGCCACTGAACCCCGGAAAGTGGCAGAGGATGTAGAAAGCATTCACATGAGACCAACTCGGAGGGTGGCATCTATAACTGCCATATTACATAACAATAAAATTACAATCTGACTGATTAGTTTTTTTCCAACGAAATTGATAAGAACAATCATCAGGACGGTACTTACCTGACTATTAAACCATATTACATACTTCAGGTTCATATCTGATTTGCAATTTTCTCACCACTCTGTGTTGAAAACAAGATAGTTATAGTGTGATCGCGTATTGTGTGAATTTAAGAAAATATAAGCTCGTATCTAGAATATGCTACTGGGGCAGTTAATGCAAATATGGAAAAATAACACGAAGATCATTTCTTGTCATTTTTTCCCATGACGTTTCGACAACATGTTGGTTTTTTGGTTTTCAATATCAATCGATTTTTTGCTTTTTAATTTAATGCAAATGCTAAGGTTTTATTCTCAAGATATCTGACATCAGTCACTGGATATGTTGTCTACATTTGGTGGTCCGAACACAATAATGGTCGAACACAAAGATGGTCCGAATAATCGGTGAGCAATGAAATACATACTAACATAACTTATTGCCAGCGGACGTGATGCTAACAGTCATACCTAAAATAGAAGTTAGGACCAATATTTTGAAATTTGCACTGAAATTTTGAGTAGAATTTTATTGAGAAACAGATTTTACTCGCAGAATAATAAAATATTTTAATTTTTTTTTTAAGTGGGGTTTAACGTCGCTTTCAACTGCCATGGTCATATCACGACGGGGGTTTTACCCTCCATTCGCAGGAAACTCACAAACCTACTACTCACATTGACCTCACCCAGCCTGAGTGGGGCCGGGAAAAGCCAGCGTCACGAGAATTAGAATTTGAATGGTCACCCATCCAAGTCTTAACCTCACTGGATGTCGCTTAACTTCGGTGTTCTAAAGGGAACCGGTGTATTCAACATGCCATCGACGCTGGCATTTTAATTCTTCTTTTGTAGGGGAAGGTCTGCCAAAACCGGGTACTTAGTTTTCTAGGCCATCTAGCGGAAAAGCCATTATCACCATCTCAGCAAATTAAACTGAAAAATATTCACAACTTTGTTGGCTATCTAAATTTGAAAACGATACGTCACTATGTATTGCCATTTTTTGTTAAATTTATTTTTTTCAAAAAAAGTCAAAGTACCCGGTTCTGTCAACCCGGTCTTTCAGAACCGGGTACTGGGTATGACAGAACCGGGTACCCCTATATTTCCTATGGAAGGCATTGATAAAACGTTCAATGATGTTTATTGAAACGAACTTTAACATTTTTTTATGAGCATAAGTAATTTCAATGTAAAAAATAATTATTTTTCGAATGGCAAACAACCAGAAAGAACAAATTTTGAACCTAAATTTTAGAAAAATAAAATAGGAAACACACTAACTTGTAGGTATTCATAAAGGTAAAACTTACAACTTTACTATCTTTCTTGACATTGTAAAAAATAACTAGAATAAGAATTGTACCAAAATATTAGGAAAATTGTTAAAAAAAAAAAAAAAAAAAAAAAAAAAATCAATAGGTAGGTAATAAAAAGTATACATTGGAGGGTTTGACACCTAAAAATTATAAAAATGAGAAAAATAGTTGAATGACATTAACATGTAGACGACCGGGTGTACCACCGGTGGTACACGCACATTCGTACGGAATGGACCGGGTGTACCACCGGTGGTACACGCATGTACTACGCCTGTGAATAGCCTAAACATCGCCGGTCCCACGGGAGAATTCACGAAAAACCATGCCAGTTGTCTAAGTGTTAAAAAATAATATGTAGCAGGTCCTTACTTGCTCACCTACTTACCTTCAATACGTTCCATGAAAAAATATCCAGAGACATATGAAAGACAACTTGAAAAAATGTAAGCACATAAAAATACACACAACAATAAGGAAAAAATAGGCTGCTCAAATCGGGTACCTGAAAATCTGTACCCGGTTTTATCAACCCCAAAGTACCCGGTATGAACAGACTCATGACTTTCTGTAAAAAATATTGAATAACCAAGACATGCAAAACAATATTAAAAAGATTTAATTGTGATATGAAATAATACTTTTTAAGTAACAGCTTTACCCACTTACCAGGAATTTTCGGCACAAATAGCTGTTAAAAGTCACTCGATAACTGTGGGCTCGAAAATAAAGAAATAACACGAGCAAAACTAGAACCTCAAATCACAGCGAAATGACTCGAAATGAAATTGGTTTTTTTTTACAAAAGTTACGCTCTGCTAGGAAGAAATTTTAGTTTCTGTAATCAGTTCATAGATGACATTAGCAGTATCGTCGGAAACAGTGGTACCCGGTATTAGCAGACTACCCGGTTTTAGCAAACCTTCCCCTATGTATCGAAAGTAAACATCTAATTATGTCTTATCGAATACTTTAATACGAGTATTCAAGTCCATTTAATAATTATTTGTGTAGAATTGTAGACTAACCGACAGTTTTCTGTTAAGGTGACAGTAAATTTAGATACCATTTGTCATTTTTGTCTGTGAGAATTTCTTTCTATTCTGTAAGTCACAATTCCTCCCGTAGCGGCGAGCCTGGTATTGTCTGAACTTTAACCTCAGGGTTGTTTTCAGGAACCACCTTCAATATGGTCTTCCTGGATAATTGAACATAAATTAGAAACAATACCTCTGCATTATTAACCCTGTCATATTCATTTTTTCTTTTTCTTCTTCTTCTTTTTTTTGGCATTGGTAGGCAAGGCCATTCGATACGGCCAATATTCATATCTAATAATATATTATGTTTGTATGTAGGTAAAGAATCTTTGTTTTCACAGTGCCATGTTTATCTATTCTTCTTCTTTCACTTTGCTTTTTCCCAAACTTACTAGGGGTCGTCATTGTTCAACCTCATGGTTGAGGTTGGTTGGTTGTAGCACATTTTTACGACTGGATGCCCTTCCTAAGACCAACGATTCTATTTTATTCATCGTCCTGATTAGAACGGGGATTTTATCTTCGATTCGCTGAGAATCGTAGCAGCTACCCACAATAACCTCACCCAGCCTGGGTAGGGCCGGAAATGGCAGCCTCACGTGTAAGGCCATGTTTGTATTGTCGCTATGATTTGACCACAGTTGTTAGAAGTGGCGTTCTACCCAAGTAGGTACTTTAGGGTTAACACTGTGCTGAAGTGATTCTAATAATTAACAGATGGAAATTCCTTGCTATTTCCACTCTCAGGATCTTCATTTCCTTATAAGTAGTGGTTAAGCCTGCGAACTTACACAGTCAAGTCTTGCATCAGTTTCAGTGAAAATCATAGAACAAGTTCATCAACAACTCACCAAGTTCAAAATGGCTCTCAGTTTTAAAGTAAGTATTTATTTTATAAAACTCTCTTTTTCTAGTTTTGTAAAAAATCAATTAGAATCCATTTAAAATCTATTCAAAAGGCCATGTGTGAAATTTCAAAGATTTTTTGTTGAAAGAAATGTCCACGGCTTGGTGGTGCAAACACCCAAAATTTGCCTTCGCCTGATGTTGACAATGGAGGATCTCCCAAATGGAGTCTCATGGCGGTTAACCTGTTAAGGGCCACAAATTTTCCCAGTTTATCCTGGCTTTCTGCTTACACAAACACTGTTTATCCAAGTTCGACTAATTCTGTATATCTATACATTTCTTAGTATGTTAGCATGTTCTGGTAGTTCATTGGTCAAGGCGTCTGTCTGGTAATCCAGACAGACGCCTGGGACGACAAGTTATCCTCCCATTTGGGATTTCGACCACTTAATACGTCTTGCTGCTAGAATAATGGGACTCATTAGTCCTAGGGTTGAATTATAAAACAGGATTAGATTCAATCTAAGTGGACACTATCCCTTAACTCGGGCTATAGTGCGCTGTGATCGGTTGAAACTCCGACTTGAGGGCGTGTCAGGTTTAGATTAAATCTAATCTTAATATATAAATGTCAAAGTCACTGACTGACCACTGACTGATCATCGCTCTACAGCCCAAAACGTAAGTCCTAGGAAGCTGAAATTTGGTAGGTAGCTTTGTCTTATAGTCTAGATGTGCAATAAGACGGGATTTTTCGAAACTCCCACTACAACACCTGCCATTGGCAAAAAAGGATTTTTTGCTTTCACGGCCATGCCTCGGCCCGCAAAGCGGGCGACAGCCCGCTAGTCGTGTTATATAATTCGACCCCTAGTCAGTCAGTATAAATAATAATAATATCGCCTTATTTATACTGTCCGATTAGGACTAATAAGTCCCATTATTCCAGCAGTAAAGCCCAAGACGTATTATTATGTTGTAAAAATCCCAAATGGGAGGAAAACTTGTCGTGTCCCGGCTGGATTTCGAACATGCGAATCTCTGGATTCACAGAGTGCCGCCTTTACCACTGAGTTACCGGAACAGAGATAAATAAATAAATGTGTTTCTTTGTGTTATTATATCACAATATTTGGTGGGTGGCGCAGAATTATAGGACTTTTGCATATCTTTTAATATCCTAATATCTTAATTTTGCCTATAATTCCGCCACTGGTCGCTGCTCACATTAAATACTCATTTTTCCTCACTAGGTATGAGTGGACAGACGTAAGGTGATATTATTATATTTTACTTTTTGTTTGACTTGTTCCAGAGTATCCTGGCGTTCTCCCTCGTTCTCCTGGTCCTCGTCAGCTTGGCCAGCGCCCAGTGGGGAGGAATGGGCGGTGGCATGGGCGGCATGGGTGGTCGGGGTAACGGCGGGATGGGCGGCATGATGGGCCAGAGGGAGCAACAGGAGCAGGGAGGGCGCTTGTACCAGCGGGGGGGTATGGGAGGAAGAGGCATGATGGGAGGAAGAGGTAGGGGAGGCATGATGGGTTGAGACTGACTGGTTTGAAGCGTATGGAATAGTATGGATGATTTAAGATGAACAAACAAAAATTACAGAAATATAAAAAAGAAAAAATATCATTTTGCTCAATCCGAGAATTCCTTATCAGCTCTCCCCACTCATATGTTTCTGCTGTCTTAGAAGAATACACCTTACAGGAAAAACAATCAAGATGACGGCATTCTAACGTCTTACGTACATAAACATTTGACCTAAAATTTAGGACGTTCCTCAACAGTAATCTTTTAACTTAGAAGAAAAAAAATTAATCATGAATGGACACAGTTCATCAACAAAAATGAACCAAAAGAGAAGAACTGTGAAGGTGTTTTCAGCGAGCTGCTACCTCAACAGGTCATCTACATCCACTTGATGCCAGTATCTACACATAGAGCAATTATTAGAGTTAATTTCATCTGCTCACTCTTTAATAGGATTTTTGTGAGCAGTTTTACTCCAGCAGTCTTTAATCCGAGTTTTAGTTGACCAAAAATATTCGATTAATAATATATGACTTGTTATCTTCATAAATCAATACCTACTTTGTTGAATAAAAAAAAACTCATTCATGTTACAAAAAACTATTTTACAAAACTTTTTAATTTTCTTCAATACAAATAAGGACGATGGACGAAATGTATCTTGGCTATATGGTAATATACCTACCTGAAGTAATGTATATCGGTTCCGGGGCAAAAAATATCACAAATCACGATTATATTTTTTGAGGGTACAAAACCTTTTCACGGGCTCTAATCTAAACAAACGCCTGTATTTGAAGCTGCAAATTTTTTCCTAAAAAAAATGTGCTTACCTATTACTTACATAGTTATAATATTCTATAAGGGCCACATTATGAAACAGTATTAAAGTTCAGGTAAGCCAGACATGCATGCCCTCAAGTCGGAGTTTCAACCAATCACAGCGCACTATAGCCCGAGTTGAGGGACAGTCTGGCTTATCTCAACTTTAATCCTGTTTTATAATTCGGCCCTAAAACACGTGACCTGATTGAGTACCAACTATGACAAGTGTTATTGAGGCGATATCACAGCCTGAGAAAAAATACCAAATAATGTAGTTGTCAAACACGAGTTTCCATGCACATTGCACAATTAAAATAGTTTCCAGGCGTAAATATAAAAATCCCATCTAACTGTAGGAAAAAGGATTTTAAGTTAGTTTTATCTTACTAAGGAAGATTTTGATAGTTAATAAGTTTTTTTTAGGTTATCATATGTGTGTTAATTACTTTCGTGATATCACAACTAGTCAAACACACTTTACTAAATCTAAGCTGAATGCTGAATCCGGGGCTTGAACCACCAACCTCCAGATTACAAAACTAATCGATCATGTTACTAAGGTCGGTATGAATAGTTAATTTAAAACGTTCTGATTCGAGTTATGCAGGACGGGGATTTTACCTACCGTTCTCCAGGAATAGTGGCAACTACCCTCACTAACCTGGGTTGGGCCGGAAATGTCAGTCTCACATATTCCGGAGGGCACAGAATTTCTGTCCAATCCGGGATCTCTGGCACACAGACAGTAGTCACAACCATATGGAGTAGGCGGCTACAACCAGGACCCTAGTACCTACACCAAGGACAACATAGACGATTTTCACTTACATTTTTTTTTTTTCCCCCCGGCGCGGCGCTTTAACACTGCGATTGTCAGGTTGTTCACGTCGATTCCTCTGGTATTCATATTAGCATGTATAGGTTAAATCTTTTAAGGTAACACAAGAGTGAATCAACGCTCTCAACTTTGTCAATCAGAGCAGGAGGATCGAATATTGACATGATGAGAACATGATACATCTGCTGAACCGATTGGATTTCGCCGCAGCTACAATTAGGTGGTGCGATACGCTTGAATAGGAACCTCTGCGTAGCTCTAGTATGTCCAATCCTCACTCGGCATAGCACAACTTCTTCATATCTATTTGTTCTGTCACGGGAACACCAGGTCAGGGTCTGGAATTCATTAACTGATACCATGATTAATGCTCCATCCACAAACTCATTCAAAGCTAAAATTGATGATTTTTTCTCTATTAAATAGTGCATCAATTGTATGACGTAACCTCATAATTTTGTTCTGGGCTTAATAGCTTTTCTTATAAAACTTTGCCCTTATAAGATTTTCTATTATTATTATTACATTTAATAACATTGGTTAGATTCAATAACATTCTACGTGGTACCACCGAGGACATCGGGACAACCCTCGCGAGGGTGTCGGGACCCCGATGTGTCGCAGCACTTGGCTCTGAAGCCAAGCGAAGCGGTTCAAAAGTGGCTACAATAAATACTAATTTTTTTTTAACAAAAGGTAAGTGTGCCCCGGTACCGCTTTCGCATTATCAGGGCACTTTACCTTTACATCCATGCCGTTTTGGAAACGGAAAATTTCGGTCAGAAATTTCCGCTCCGGCCGGGATTTGAACCCGCAACCTCCGGGTCAGTAACCAATGCTCTTAACCACTGAGCCACGGAGGTCGGCTACAATAAATAACGATAAATAATATGAAACAGAATAAAAGAATATCAATAATGTAAATTAATGTTGGTAAAGATTTATTTACAATATACAACAGCAACAAGGTTATGTACAGTTTATTATTTAAATATTATGTACAAATAATGTGCTGTGAGACCGTCACTATAAATATTATCTCGTACATCTTAGCTTTGGTTTTCTCGACCAAGTACTGACGTATTGACTCAGAGATTTGATAAGGTCGATTTTATCAGGAAATAATTTCATAGTAATATGAACTTAATAATAGACCCAGTTTTAGTAAATATTTATTATGATTATCATTATTGAAGTCATTGAACAAATCGAGTTACATTAAAAATTATACGCAAAAACGATAAAATTGTCCATTTTAAATTGGAGCCTTACCAATAGCTACATTAAAATTGGTAGTCATGTGTAAAATACCAATATTTTGAACTATAAAATTATTGAAGAAATGATTTTACACGAATGTTTTGGCTTTCGCCTTACCTGTTACTTTAATAACCAAGACAAGAAGTGGACACTTTTCATCCTCCACTAAAGTCATCTTCAGGGCTAACATGATGACTTCTTATCATGTCTAATAAACAAATAAATGAAAAACCTACAACCTTTCGTGTTTCAATAAATAAATTTATCAATAGTTTATAATGGTGCTTGACAGTAATCCGAATAGACAATATTATAATGGTTGGTTGGGATCGGAACTCAAGTACTTACGATTGTCAAATATATAAAATTTATGGAATACTGCTCTTTCATTTTTCCTTCAAATTCGATACAAACAGTGGTTTACAGCTTTGATGAAAGTGCTTTCAACACCAATCACAGGGCTGAATGAAGGAAGCGCCGAGAAAGTTGGAAAGACCTTGAGTCAGCAGGAGTAATTCAACCCGTCCTTATTAAATTTGTGCTTACCACTTTCGTGATGCCACAACTAAACAATCTTACGCTGCTAAATTTAAACCGAAATCAGGACTCGAACAACCGACCTCCGGGTTAAACGTCCGCCGCCCTATTAAGCTACTGAGACCAGTGAAAAGCTGGAGTATTTTTTTTTTTTTTTTTTTTTTCTTAACCATATTTGTGTTAATCGATTCCGTGATGTCACAACTAATCAATCTTACGCCGCTAAATTTAAACCGAAACAGGGACTCAAACCATCGACCTGCGAGTTAGAAGTCCGCCGCCCTATCGATCAAGCTACTAAGTTCGATGAAAAGCTGGAGTAACAGGAGATCTCAATCACGTGTGTCTCTCCGACACAGGAGAACACAAGACATTATATTCAGGGTGGTCCCGCCGCATCACACAGGCTTGGCATCTACAGGGTGGCTCATCAGCCGGAGAAGTCGTTGTGGTCAAACAGAGCCTGCTCGTAGAGTTCCGCCCTCACCTGTCTCCCCGCGAAGAATCTGCCGTGTAGGGCGTCGCGCGCGTATTCCGCTTCTGAAATCAAACCAAGAAAATCAAACCGTGAGTCCATACATAATAATAATAATAATAATATCACCTTATTTATACTGCCCGATTAGGACTATTAAGTTCCATTATTCCAGCAGTAAGCCCAAGACGTATTATTATGTGGTGAAAATCCCAAATGGGAGGATAACTTGTCATATCCCGACTGGGTTTCGAACCCACGACCTCTGGAATCTCTGGATTCACAGAGTGCCGCCTTTACCACTGAGCTACCGGGACAGACATACATGATCTTACCATTTTTTTCTTTCTAAATACTATTGAATATAATTAAGATATTTATTGAAGTATTTACAAAATACTTGTGGTATGAAGATGGAATTGATCATTGGAAAAGAGAGTAGTGACTGTGAAGGTAATATTTCAATTGAACGTTTTAAATAAAGCATTCACATATATGATAAAAAAAAGTATTTACAATCACAAAAAATGTAAATATAACATAACAAAAAACAAAGTCAAAAATAAATATATGTATCGATACACATATAGGTACATTAAAAAAAAATATTGGATTATTTATCGTTAGATATTGATTCATACCGTTAGGAGACTTCCAGCATTAAACCCAAGACGTATTATTATTGCTTAACTTTTCCTCTTTAAATTTTTTTTGTATCTTTGTTCTTCGTTAGAACACATGAAAATAATAATATTGAAGTTTTTTCTGCCAGGTTTAATAAGAAGTTTTATTTATTTTTATTAAGGTACTACTTCTCCTAAGTTTTGAATGTCTTCCAATAGAAGTGAGATTCAAGTTACTTGCAGGATTGAATGACACTTGATCATATCTTGTTGTCATCATACCCTAAATAAATAGTAATAATAATACCCTAGTGGTAGGTAACCACCAGGCGAGGTTCATTCTCAAAAGCATTTTCTACCACCTAACCCTGATTATTACGTGGTCATAAACACAAATAAATGAGGAAAAAGTCATGCATTGGGTGGAATTCGAACCGACGGATCCCAGTTTATCTTACCTTGCATCTTGGAGAAGAGCACGAATATCTTGACTATCACTTCTGACGCCTCGTCGTCTGACTGCTTCTCGTTGTAGATAACCACCTTCTCCACTTGCCCGTACCTGCCAGTCAGAAACACAAGGGCGTGAGTCATGCACTTGAGGAATAATAGCAATTAGTTATCATATTGGTGTTAATCACTTTGGTGATATCACAACTACTCAAACTCGCTTAACTAAATCTACGCTGAAATCGGGACTTGAACCAGCGACCACCAGGTTACAAGTCTACCGCCTTATCGATCAAGCTCCTGAGGTCGGGTATAAAAGCAATAATAATTATTATTATTTTTACTGCGACTGTAAGGGCGAAATTAATACACTGAATCGATAACTTAAGTCGTTGATTAGTATCGGTTTTCCCCATCTAAGACAGTACGCAATCCGAGATTTAGCACCTATAGAGATATTAATAATAAAGAAAAAATCTAGTGTAAATATCACATATTAGAAATGGGAACAAGACTAAAAGCCACTGGTGACTCAAAGGTAACAGTTGGCTAAAAATCAATTTCAAATTCGAGATTGGCTCCTCAAAATCATAGGACTTCATATTATGTCCCAACCCCCCTCTACGATAAATAATAAATAAAAAAATTGGTCCCTCGAAAATACTGGTAAATTGGGGCCCGAAAATACCGGTAGATATCAAAAAATGATATGAGTAAACCCCTATTATTTTTTTATTCTAAGAAAATGTTGCTCTCTAACTTTTTTTTGTATCTTTAACCAATTCAAAGAAACGCCCAAAGATTCGTGGTTCGTCTGGTGTATAAAATTAATTTCCATACCAAATTTCAAGTCTTTAGCTTTTACCGTTATCGAGATATCGTGTTCACACACACAGACAGACAGACGCACGGACCAATGGCCGAAAACAACTTTTTTGGTATCCTGAGGCTATGATGAATAATAATAAAATAGTCCAAGCGGGATACCCCAAAATACCGGTAAATTAGGGCTGGTTTCCAAGAAATTCAAGATATCAAAAAATGCTCAGAGTAAACAGAGTAAAAAAAAAATGCTCAGAGTAATATTTCTTCATTCCAAGAAAATATTCTTCTCTAACTTTTTCTTAATAATTATTTAAACTATCAATAGGAGCGGCCCTTGCGGTCGATTTTTGGGGCCAATAATTTCCTTATTGTAGGATAAGAAAAGTGAAAATCGGATAAGGAAAGTAAAAAAAACCCATCACAATACTTACTTGCCACACTCGTCCTGGATTTCTTCCTGCAAGGATTCGTCCACATCTTCAGGTCCCACCATGTTCCTCAATATCACAACGCGGCTCTGAAAACCAAACACACACCGGTGTTACTTTAGACTCGTAGTAAAACAAGTTAGCAATTGATAGTGTAAATTTGGATAGAAAAGGATCCGCCCGTTTATACGTTCTCCTTGGCAATTTACTACCTATCAACAAATGTCCACCTCATTATTCACTCAATGTTCCTCTCCTCATTTTTTTCTCAAATAATGTATTACTCAAAACCATCACTTGATTTATCCAAAAATGAGTCACACAATTCTAATTTTTTTCCTCCATAGTTTACTATTTACTTTTTTTTCAATTAATTACTATACAGGGTGGACCAAAAAAAACGTTTACACCCGTTAATGGTAGATTACTGACGACATTTCCAGGCCGGATCTGCAATCCGTTTTTTCGGATTCGCCTTTATAACTGCACAAAGTGATTTTTTGCAACTTTCTGAAAAAGTCCGACTTTGGCTTATTCTTCAGGTCAGAACTTTTTTCCTATTTAAGATGAGTTGATTCTGAACATTTCTGCAGAAAGCCAACAAAATTTCGATGTTTCTAGCTACACTACTTTGTTTTTTTACGATTTGGTTTGGCATCTTTTTTGACACCTGAATAGAAAAAAAATTCTCATGTAAGTTTTTTACACTTTGAAACACTCAAGATTTTCCCGAGCAAATTTTGGCACAGACATGGGCAAGTTTGATAAAAGTTGGCGGCCACCCCAAGGATGCTAAAAAATAATTTTAACGATTTTTTATCACGTGATCTTCTGGGAAAACGAACCAGGTAAGTCTCAAAAAATGATGTTCAAAATCTTAAAAGTGTTGACCGTGTAGGGTCGTCTTGTACTCAAAGAGTAATTAGCTATTTATGTCTGATAATTATTTTCCTTGGAATTAATTAAAGGCCAGTCAAATGAATGATTGTTTGTTTCTCGATGATAGTTTTCAAGCATATTTTTCTGCATTCTATGAAATATTATTTTTAAACTTCTTGAGTTTTTTTAGTACAAGTTACATAATTATTATTCGGATGCTGAAATGGCAGATTTGCATTTGGCAGAATATGGAGCTGCCAACAGGAACATTTGGGATCACGTGAAAAACATAGTTTACGAAATACCAGTGGAGACGCAAGAGTAGCAGAATCTGGTAGCAAGAATCCTGTTGGCATTTGATGACCTGACAGAAAAACCTGAAATCTTCCGCAACATTAGACGGAACATGATTTGCTGTCTCTGGCGTTCGGACCCGGGTGGATCTTCCGCATGGCAAGTGACTAGCTTACCACTGAGCTAATCGTGCACTTCTAATCGTTTCTCATTGAACATACTCAGACAAAATGTTTATTTTTAATACCTTTTTGATTATACCCAAATAGTATAAAACATAATAAAATTTTATTCATTTTACAAAATATTATCTTGTTTTTTTTTTCAGGATTTCTATTAGAAGTTGGCAGTCGGTAAATATTTGTTATTTAATTAGTATTGTTTATGATAGAAGAACATACCTACATATTTACCTGGCATTATTTTATGACCTCTACTTTCGTTAGGAAAATTCACCAGTTTATTTTCTCTCTTAGGGAAGCATAAGAAAAACCATCCATTATCAAGGCAGTCTCTCAGGGTCTTACATGAATAATAATTATGTGAATTGTGATACCAATAGTATCTGATATAACTCAATTTACATATGGTATTACCTCCAAAAAAACCATAAGTTGTTGGTGTTACAACAAGTCAGATACAGGTATGAATAAAATATTCCATCAGATTTTTTTTGATAAATAAAAAAATATTGATCGCCGAAAATTGAACATCGGTCATGCGACTATTACTCTTAGCACTAGCACATCTAGCTAACACCACTGACAATCTGAAAAGCACGAAAACTATCATTTGAATTTTCCTAAACTGGCTGATGAAGACACGTAAGACCGCGGTATTCAAAAACAGCAATGTAAACAAATTTTGTAAACAATACAAGACGCCCTTACACAGTCTACAGTTAGAAAACTCTTAGGAATTTTGAAGAGTTTTTGGCAAACATCTAATAATTTTTCCCAGAAGATCACGTGATAAAAAATCGTAAAATTATTTTTTAGCATCCTCGAGGCGGCCGCCAACTTTTATCAAACTTGCCCGTGTCTGTGCCAAAATTTGCTCGGGAAAATCTTGAGTGTTTCAAAGTGTAAAAAACTTGCATGAGAATTTTTTTTCTATTCAGGTGTCAAAAAAGATGCCAAACCAAATCGTAAAAAAACAAAGTAGTGTAGCTAGAAACATCGAAATTTTGTTGGCTTTCTGCAGAAATGTTCAGAATCAACTCATCTTAAATAGGAAAAAAGTTCTGACCTGAAGAATAAGCCAAAGTCGGACTTTTTCAGAAAGTTGCAAAAAATCACTTTGTGCAGTTATAAAGGCGAATCCGAAAAAACGGATTGCAGATCCGGCCTGGAAATGTCGTCAGTAATCTACCATTAACGGGTGTAAACGTTTTTTTTGGTCCACCCTGTATAAAAATGAGATCAGATAGTGTATGTAAAAAATATAATAAAATTTCGTCAATTTGCTATTATTTTAATTATTAAACTGTGTCATTACTCGTGAGTTCTCACCTCATTTTTCCTCATGAGCTTCTGCATGACCAGGTGGCGCGCGCTCTGGCCCTTGATACTGACGCTCTCCTGGGCGCTCAGCGTGATGGGCTCCGCCTCCTCCAGCAGTTTCTTCTGCAGCTCCTCCTGTTGCTTCGCGTGGGCGAGGCGCAGCGCTTCGACGGAGCCCGCGGGCGGCGCTACCTGTGCGCCCATCAGGGTGGGGATAGCTGGTAGGATGGGCACGGGGGCGCGTATCTGCTGAGGGATGGCGATGCCGGGCGGTGGAATGGCGGCGCCCACCAGCGCGGGGGCAGCCATCAGACCTGGCAGCGCAGACGCGGAGGCGCCCATCTTAGCCAGGACCCCCGCGGCGGTGGTAGCCACGGCGTCCATGGCCTGGATCTTGGCGGTGGCGGCGGCGGCAGCCACGGCGGCGGCGGTGGGCATGTGGGAGGTGGAGGGGAGGGGGGCCGCCTGCAGGGGGAGGGGAGAGGGGAGAGGGGTGTGTGAGGACTTGGTGCAGGGTACGAATAATTTGGAATTTACAACTTTGGTTTATGTTTGGAAAGTAATATTTATTGAAATAAAAAAAAAAAATGGTTTGGAATCTCTTTCTGTATTTTCACTTTCTTGAATTTAATATTACTTAACTAATAAGTACGATTGAATTTCATACAACCATATCAAAAGTAGTTAAATCCCCAAAAAATATCTCTTTGTGGCATAAAAATTCATGATTGTATTTGCCAACTGTGACAAAATAATGAGGAAGATAACTAAACAAAACACCCGGTTATATTTTAGCGTAAAAAGTGTGTATTCAGAACGTGTTTTTAATATCTCCTAAATTAAAAAATAATAAAAACATTGAAACTAATATTGGTATCCTATAGACTAGCTCTCATACAGCAGGTGCTTTCAATTACACTATTATGATCGATCAACCTATACAAACAAGATGTCTTATCTCGTTGTCAACTTCAAGGGTCTCGTTTTTGTGGCGAAAAAAACCCCTTACTTAACGAGATGAGCCATGGCCATAATGGCTCACGTCTAGAGTTCATCACAACATGAATTACCTAGCACTAGACACACCATACATACCTTGGCTTTGATTCGTGGATTGGGTAGGATCCAATCCATGGCTTCATGGATTTTTTTACACAAGTTATCATATTTGTGTTGATCATATTTGTGTTGATCACTTTCGTGATGTCACAACTACTCAAAATCGCTTTACTAAATCTTTGCTGAACTTGGGACTTGAACCACCGACCTCCAGATTACAAGTCTATCCAGCTACAGAGGTCGGTGGATTTTTTTTACATTACGCTACATTAATTGCATTACAAGACTAGCGGCGTAACCACGTCGACTACGAGGGCTCGTTAGTCCTGACCTACCTTGGCTTTGGCCCTGACCTACCTTGGCTTTGGCCCTGACCTACCTTGGCTTTGGCCCTGACCTACCTTGTTGGCTTTTTGGCCCTGACCTACCTTGGCTTTGGCCCTGACCTACCTTGACTTTAGCCCTGACCTACCTTGGCTTTGGCCCTGACCTACCTTGGCTTTGGCCCTGACCTACCTTGACTTTAGCCCTGACCTACCTTGGCTTTGGCCCTGACCTACCTTGGCTTTGGCCCTGATCTACCTTGGCTTTGGCCCTGACCTACCTTGGCTTTGGCTACCTACCTTGGCTTTGGCCCTGACCTACCTTGACTTTAGCCCTGACCTACCTTGGCTTTGGCCCTGACCTACCTTGGCTTTGGCCCTGACCTACCTTGTTGGCTTTGGCCCTGGACCTACCTTGGCTTTGGCCCTGACCTACCTTGTTGGCTTTAGCCCTGACCTACCTTGGCTTTGGCCCTGACCTACCTTGGCTTTGGCCCTGACCTACCTTGTTGGCTTTGGCCCTGGACCTACCTTGGCTTTGTGGCCCTGACCTACCTTGGCTTTGGCCCTGACCTACCTTGTTGGCTTTGGCCCTAATCTACCTTGGCTTTGGCCCTGACCTACCTTGGCTTTGGCCATGACCTACCTTGGCTTTGGCCCTGACCTACCTTGGATTTGTGGCCCTTACCTACCTTGGCTTTGGCTACCTACCTTGGCTTTGGCTACCTACCTTGGCTTTGTGGCCCTGACCTACCTTGGCTTTGGCCCTGACCTACCTTGTTGGCTTTGGCCCTGGACCTACCTTGGCTTTGTGGCCCTGACCTACCTTGGCTTTGGCCCTGACCTACCTTGTTGGCTTTGGCCCTAATCTACCTTGGCTTTGGCCCTGACCTACCTTGGCTTTGGCCATGACCTACCTTGGCTTTGGCCCTGACCTACCTTGGATTTGTGGCCCTTACCTACCTTGGCTTTGGCTACCTACCTTGGCTTTGGCTACCTACCTTGGCTTTGGCTACCTACCTTGGCTTTGTGTGTGGCCCTGACCTACCTTGGCTTTGGCTACCTACCTTGGCTTTGGCTACCTACCTTGGCTTTGGCTACCTACCTTGGCTTTGGCTACCTACCTTGGCTTTGTGGCCCTGACCTACCTTGGCTTTGGCTACCTACCTTGGCTTTGGCTACCTACCTTGGCTTTGGCTACCTACCTTGGCTTTGTGGCCCTGACCTACCTTGGCTTTGTGGCCCTGACCTACCTTGGCTTTGGCTACCTACCTTGGCTTTGGCTACCTACCTTGGCTTTGGCTACCTACCTTGGCTTTGGCTACCTACCTTGGCTTTGGCTACCTACCTTGGCTTTGGCTACCTACCTTGGCTTTGGCTACCTACCTTGGCTTTGTGGCCCTGACCTACCTTGGCTTTGTGGCCCTGACCTACCTTGGCTTTGGCTACCTACCTTGGCTTTGGCTACCTACCTTGGCTTTGGCTACCTACCTTGGCTTTGGCTACCTACCTTGGCTTTGTGGCCCTGACCTACCTTGGCTTTGGCTACCTACCTTGGCTTTGGCTACCTACCTTGGCTTTGGCTACCTACCTTGGCTTTGGCTACCTACCTTGGCTTTGGCTACCTACCTTGGCTTTGGCTACCTACCTTGGCTTTGGCTACCTACCTTGGCTTTGGCTACCTACCTTGGCTTTGGCTACCTACCTTGGCTTTGTGGCCCTGACCTACCTTGGCTTTGGCTACCTACCTTGGCTTTGGCTACCTACCTTGGCTTTGTGGCCCTGACCTACCTTGGCTTTGTGGCCCTGACCTACCTTGGCTTTGGCTACCTACCTTGGCTTTGGCTACCTACCTTGGCTTTGTGGCCCTGACCTACCTTGGCTTTGGCTACCTACCTTGGCTTTGGCTACCTACCTTGGCTTTGGCTACCTACCTTGGCTTTGGCTACCTACCTTGGCTTTGTGGCCCTGACCTACCTTGGCTTTGGCTACCTACCTTGGCTTTGGCTACCTACCTTGGCTTTGGCTACCTACCTTGGCTTTGGCTACCTACCTTGGCTTTGGCTACCTACCTTGGCTTTGTGGCCCCGACCTACCTTGGCTTTGGCCCCGACCTACCTTGGCTTTGGCCGGGTGCAGCGCGTTGGGCGGGGTGATGGCCCGGCCCACGCGCAAGTACTGGCCGCCCAGGTCGAACAGGTTCATGGACGTGATGGCCTCGGAGCTCGCCTGGCGCGTCTCGTACTCGATGAACCCGTAGCCCTTGTGGCGGGTGGGCGAGGAGCCGGCCTGCAGCTTGCAGTACTTGATGGGGCCGAACGCCTCGAACACGCTGTGGGGGGCGGGAAGAGGAGAGGGGGAAGGGGGAGGGGGGACCGGGTTGAGTAGTGGACCTTGACTTTTCTGAGCTTTTCATAGATTTCTTTTTTAAGGATATTTTATTTTAAGTAGGGAAAACTTGTATAAATGGGTAGTTCCCGTAAGTTTATATAAAATAAAATTTTAAAAAAAAATTCTGAGTTTGGATGGATTTTTTTCAATTTTTATTTCTGAGTTTTGATAGATTAAAAAAAAAGAAGGATCTCAGTCAGGTCTTTTAAACGACACTTGATCGAAATATATCATCTTTTCTTTGAAAATATTTTGTTTTTTACATTTTTCTTTATTTGTAAGTAATGATTGGTTGAAATTGGTTAAGGATAATTTTTGCTTTTTTTTAACATATATGTCTACACTGGAGATGAGGCTGCAAGTATTACTACCTACAGCCATAATCCCCAGCAATAACTGACCATTATACAGTATTAAAAATAAAAAAATCAATGTTTTATTTTATTTAGCCTTATAATATTGAAAGACATGAGTCCACTTTAAATGACCTAGAACACCTAGATGTTAATGAAATGGTTGAAGAAAAAAGGTGTGTAATTTTTAGATTTATTTTTAATGTTTAAACTATTGTACTTTATATCTATTGTTTTTTCACGGTTACTCCACTCAATTTAATTCGGTTAGCTAGTATAGAATTGTTTAGAATTTAGATTTTCCAAAACTTGAGTAGATCATAATTGGATAGCAAAAGTATTTTCAGTCCTTGGTTTTTTTTCAAGATGTAAAAATAATATTCTATGAGAGAGAATTGACACGTGTGTCACTGTTATGAAAATACTGTATGGACTCCAGGATACAATGTCTGGGCTACTTCCTATCCAAGATTTCGAGATACGAAATAAACACAAAAATAATAATTAATAATAACACTCTTAAGTGGAAGGTAACCACCAGGCGAGGTTAATGCTCAAAGCATTTTCTACCACCTAACCCTCAGAGTCTTATTATTATTATTATGTGGTTACAAACTCAAATTTAAAAGGAAAAATTCATGCACTGGGTGGAATTCGAACCAACGGACCCCTACGCTACCTGGATCACCAGACTAGCGCGTTAACCACTTGACTACCAGTGCACCTTTGCGTGTCTCGAAAAATGATCGATGTTACAAATTTTAGAAATCGGTTTTAATTGAAAATAATGATATGAGAGGGGTTTTAGATAACGCTTCAAATTTTTTTTTTTTGATGTTCACATGAAAACATTGTTACAACAAATTGAAGCTAAGTATTCTAAACACATTTCAGATCATTATTTTCAAAGGAAAATGGTTTCCAAAATATGTAACATAGATCGTTTTCCGAGACACACATTCAATTATAAAAGATGGAAAGATAATTTTTGACAACATGAATATTACAAATTGTTTGTTCATAGTCACCAACTTACTGCTATGCAAGACGAGAAGGATATTTTATCTGGTAATTTGAACAAGTAAGATTAAATTTAAAAACATCTATTTAACTCCAAGTCAAGGCCACCTAAGTCGAGGATTTAGTTTTCATTTTCTGAATTGGGTTGAAAAAATAATCATGTCAAACCAAAAACGAGGAGACATATTTTCATGGGGGAGCTAGGTTACCATCACACCTGAGTGGATTGAATTCAGTCACAGAACAGAAGCACTAACAGTTTCCTTTTTCTTTCGTAAAAAACATTGGTCAACCATTTTTGACACTAATATTACGTTGTAGCATTTCAACTGCCACTAAGGAACTAAGTAATCATATTTGTGTTAATCACTTTCTTGATATCACAACTACTCAATTTCGCTTTACTAAACCTACGCTGAATGCGGAACTTGAACCACCGACATCCAGGTTACAAGTCCGCCGCCTTATTGAACAAGATACTGATGTCAGTTACCACAAAGGAACTAAAATGTCTTTTAAAGAGTTATTTACGTCATTTGTTGAGACCTAATTTATCACATTGTTTTAACACCTAACTCCCAATCCTGAGTCAATTGAGTTACTATTAATTCAATAAATTACATTTCAACCTAAGTATTATGTATAAGGTTTTTTTTATTTTAAGAAGTTAACATATTTGTTTGAGTTAATCACTTTCGTGATATCACAACTACTCAATTTCGCTTTGCTAAATCTACGGTAAATCTGGGACTTGAACCAGTGGCCGCCTTATCGATCAAGCTACTGAGGTCTCTATTTATATTGGCATTCATCTTCGACAACTTGAGAGGTGTTTCAGTCGAGTGTGAGAGATTGCACCACATTCACTTTTTTTTTTACTTTCTCCTTGTTTTGGAGCAAATGGTCTTAACATATTTTTTTGTTTTTGTTTTTTTTTTTTTTGTAATTTTGACTTTATTTATTTTTTTCAGGTTTGTACAATTTTTCCTTAATGCTAATATAATAATGAATGACTTCTGTTTGTGACTGTTCAATCCACCCGTGCAAGGCCGCCCCGGGGGGTTCTCCTCCCTTCCCTCTCACCTCTTTATATCCTCCTCCGTGAGGTCCGGATGAATGGAGGCCACGTAGATCCGGTTGTAGAGTTTCGCCTCCTCGGTGATCTCATCTATAACTGACTGCGCCTGAGGCATGTTGCTGGGGCGTCCGACCTGGACATGGGGAAAGTGCTGCATTATAATAGTATACAGGAAGTCAACAGGCGCGGTACAGGGGGAAATAAATGGAGGCTCGACTGCGCGCGCACAACTGCTGGCTGTAATTGATAGGGGAAGTGCATAGAGAAATGTATGGAACAAGTGGGTTGCCTTGCCTCTACAACAGGAATCGTTGCAAAGAAGAAAAATAAATAGTGCGGCGGCATCGTCAATTAAAATCCTGCGATAGTCCCAACAGAACAGAAAAAATACCATCAAGAATGAAACGAATGTGAACAGCTAACAGCAGGAACTAATTGAGGAGCAAAGGTGCAAAAATGAACATCTCCAGAAATATGAATTTTCAGTATGAAGGAGAAACTGATATTATGAAAAGTAAAACAATATAGAAACACGTATGGATCTGTTCAGATTTGATTGATACGGTCATTTCGAAAGCGCAATTACTATGGGACGTGATCGAGTAAGGTCGTTTATTGTTTAATATTTGAATTCCGCTCAGTATAAACTGTTAGAATCAATTCCTAACTCAATTCTTGTATTTTTGGAGATATTCATTTTTGCACATATGCTCCTCAATTGTTAATGTCAGTGCTGCAACAAGAGGAAAAGAAAAGGCGAAGTGTAAAATAAACTATCCCCAACAGATACGTTCTTCATCAATTAAGATTCCTTTAAAAGTTCAACATTACTTATAAAGGAACACGCAAAAGACAAAAACATGTAAATATAATAAACATTACTATTATTGCAACCGTAACCCTTTCCTGCAACCGCAAATACTGAAATAGCATAGGTCCGCTCTGACAATGCCTTGGTGTCTAGTTGTGAAATGAACAACTACAAAACAGACGTCACAGCCACCGTCTAATAACGTTTGTGGCGACGAAATGTCTGGTATGAGCAGGTAATAATAAAGGAAGTCTCAAGGTCTCTTATGTACAATTGAATTGAAGGCCTCGCTCAAAAAACGAGCTATATAATAAAATAAATAAGCTATCTGTGCACGTTTCAAAATTGTTATTTTCAGCTCATTATTCAACCCGACTACGTTGTCAAGCTATCTGTCATATATTATGATCCGTTTTTTGTACACTTATAACTATTAGAGAGCCAGCGGCTCTTCACCAATGAATGTGACCCCAAAACCGTCGAAAACGCGATTTTGAAGAAAAAAAACTTCAGATAGCTCGTTTTTTTCATCAAGGCCTTCAATTACAGATACAGAGGAGAGGAGGCACATGAAATTTCAAGTTGAGAAGTAATAAATAAATTCAGTGTTAAAAGTTTAAAATCCTCGCTGCTATTATTGAATATTCAAATTAAATAAGTTCAATACAGTTGTGAGTTGGATACAGGTAAGGCACCAGTTCTACCACGTACAACTGGTCCATTCCATGATATAGCAGTCCCACGGTTGCCCTCACTGTAAATGGTCCGGTCATGTAAGTGTATGTGTCAACAAAAAGAATCGGGGTCCATCATATCACAAGAGTGAAAATGAAAACAATACACGTACTCGTTACTCGTAGTATTTACATCAATAGATTTCCAATAATATTATAATTATGAGATCTGATTGCAGGGTTTTCAGTGAAACCCTAACAATTAACACTGCGACCTAATTCGATCTAGTGTGACCAGTATCTTCCAATAACATCCTCGCTGCAAATTATAGATACTGAAACGACATAATGGGAGAGAAAATTATTTCAAATAATCAAATTTAGCCTCATTCAAAGGAATCAAAAAAGTTCAAAGAAATCAATGGAGTTCTTGATTTATTGGTATCTTAAAATTTTTCTCAATTTTATTGTCCTTATGATATGTAATTTCTAAACACATTTTTTAATAAAACCCTTCTCTGATACAAACGAAATTTAAGAAGCGAAAAGAAAACCAATATAACCTGGGTTTACTGAACATTAACATATATTCTAAAATTGAACTGGATTGAATATTATAGCTTTTATTTGACATAATACATAAAATGTAATATTTTCCCCATTGCCTTCTATATCCCATTCCCCATTATAAGTTCTATAATATTGTGTTTTATTTTTAATGTCTATTTTATATTATAATATCACTGTTCAAAAATTATTGTAACCTTTCCTTCTGGAATTTTAATAAATACAATACAATAAGTTATATCATAGCTTATGGGAATCATTATGTAAAAAAAAACCCAATAAAACCATTTATAATATTATCTATCAAAAAATCAATCCTAAGAAAATAGGCCTACTATTTTCGCATGATATACTGTTGTATGATAAGGAAAAATTACCGACCAGATTTCGACGTCTCGTCCCGCATTTATCTTCGGGAGTCTGAGGTCCCGTCGAGGGAAACATAAGGGACAAGGAGAGGAGAGGTAAGGAACTTACAAGGATCAACAGAACGCAGTCTAAAACTTACGATCTGCAACATAGGAGGAGAAAGAAGAGCACAGATTCGTGCTTGAGAAATTGACTTGGAAAGCTGTCCGTGTCAAAAAGGAAGGAATGGAGGATACAAGAGATAGGATGCATTTAGAATAGTAATTCTCATTTCATGACCTACTTGAAAAAAAAAAAAAAAAAAACAAACAAACAAAAACTGCCTATATTAATTATATCAAGAAACAAAATAACCAGCATACTTTTAAATTTCTTTTTTTTTTGTTACAAACAAAATCTTCTTTATTTCCCCACAAATAAAACTCCCAGATATTTCCTGTGCCCAAAGAACACCTAGACGTTCTACACTGAGGGCGGAATTAAAAATTAAAAGACGGTCTTGTTATGCATCTGTGGACTGAAGTCTAGATTTTGCGTAATGTTTTCGATGGGGAAACTAATGCTTCAGTCATGACTTGTGATCGGTATTCTGTCTATTAACTTCGCCCGTATATATCTTTTTTTTATGAAAAAAAAAAATATTCCGTTACAACTAACTATCTCTTTATTATTATTATTTATTTACACTTTATTTTTTTTATACAAAACGATCAACAGAACAATATTTACAAAATAAAATATAGAAAATTTAAACAATTGTCTTGCAATACGGGGTAAAGTCAATGCCTTGGGCATTCTCTGCCACTTAACTTAACTTTTTTATTATTAATAAATAAAAAACTAATCTTCCAAATTATTCCGTTACAACAATCTCTTTTTTTTATTATGAAAAAAAAAATTATCTCCCAAAATGTTTTCCGCCACAAAAAAAAAACAAACTAAGGCTGGTATGCAGAGACGATTTTGTAATCCCTATAGGGTTCACTGTAGGGTGGTCCCGAGCTTGCTATAGGGAATACTTCGACCTTGACAATTATTTATTAAGGAAACATCTGATTGCACATGCGCACAGACGCTTTAAACAAACGTCTCTGAATAACAAAATCAGCTGAAGGGACAAATGACCCAGGCATCTCTACAGTGAGGACTCTGCATACAACCCTTTTTTCTTTCTTGTATATTTGTTTAATCTTTTTGTTTTTCTTTATATTTCATTGTGTTCTACTTTATATATTTTTTGTTCTACCTCATAAAGCTTAAAAAAAAAAAAAAAAAAAAAAAAAAAAAAAAAAAAACCCCCTACCAATCAACCCCTTTCCCAGTGTTGCCAAATTCAATAAATGTTGCCTAGATCTCGAACGTGTTGCCACACGACTCGTCTACTCACCACTTTGATGTTTCGCCCGCCCAGCATCACCCCGTTCATCTGCTCCAGGGAGAGTTGAGCCGCCTCCGGAATGTCGTACTCGACGAACGCGAAGCCCTTGTGCTTCTGCGTGACCGGGTCCCAGGACATGTTGATGGACTTGATGGGACCGAAGGGGAGGAAGGCCTGGCGGATGGTGTCCTCCTTCAGTTCGAAGCTGATGCTGCCCACGTACACCCTGGGGGATGGAAGAGGAGGCGTGAGCAACGTCTACGTCACACAACATCTATATATATATATATTTTTGAATGATTTTATTTGTGGTGAAGCACAAAGCCTCTTTACAATTATTATTATTATTATTATTATTATACAACGCTTTATTAGGTATGAATGGACATTATGTACATAGAAATAATTAATTTAACAATGAAAAAAATGGAAACAATATATACAATGAAAATGAAAAAGAATAGAAAATATATAAAAACATAAGTCCTAACTAAAGGGCGGGGTTATTGCCTAAGGCAATCTCTTCCACCCAACCTTTTATTGTGGGTAGCGCAGCATTACTAAGAGCCTCCTGTACTTTTCGAATTCTATTACATTATTTTCTTTTTACTCTGGTAATGCCGCAACTGGTCGTTACTCATACAATTAACTTCTCATTTTTCCTCACGAGGTATGAGTGGACCCCGAACATCCAAGTACAAAGCAGAGAAATTCCTGCCCCGCTGGGAATCGAACCCAGGTCACCATGCGTGCAATGCCTAGCGCGCGAACTCACTCTGCCACGGTGACTACCACAAGTTCTATATTTATTATTATTGTTAATATTTTTTAACAAGACTTATGCTTTATTTGTACATCATTTCATTACAATGTTTTTAATAACAATAACATAATAAATATAAAAGTACTACTACATAACCATGCACTTATATTATCACACTAAGGTACCTGGGGAACCAGGCACCTTGTTTAGTGATATCATGCTAGCGTCAATGGCACATTGAATATACGAGTTCTTGTTATGTCACTGAAGCTAAGCAATATCCAGGGAGGATAGGACTTGGATGGGTGAAATTCGACTATTCTCGGGCCCACTCGGGTTGGGTGAGGTAAATGTGAGTAGCTGGATTGTGAGTGTCCAACGAATGGAGGGCGAAACCGCCGTTGTGATAGTAGAACCATGCAGTTGAAAGTGACATTAAATCAAACAACAACAAAAAAGGATCTATTAAAGGTTGCCGTCACAAGGAGCATTCGTAGCCGACAGCCCTACATTTATGCAAAAGTAGCAAAATTTAACCTAGTGGATTTCTCACATGAATAAAATGTTGAATACATGTTAAAACATGTATGTGTCATGGGAATGGTCTCTGAGGTTTTTTTTTTGTCTGTCAATTATCTTAAATCGATTTAACATTTTTAGGTGATATTGACATTTTGTCTCTTTTTATGTCTCTTTATTTTAACATTATATATAAATAAATAAAAATCCCTTTACAACTTGTGTCTCTATAATGTACAAACTTTCAGTCTTTGACAAAATTCCAAGAAAAACCAGCAAACCCTCGTTACCCATTATTGCTATTGAACCTCTCCATTTCGTTACAAGCAGTCAGATCTTATCAGCAAGAGAGGATCACGGCTAGTGAAGCCCAGCCAGGGTTCGACTCCAGGAGTCTTAGAATAATTCGAGACTCAACCGAATGTCCCACCCATCTAGCAGGCACACTTGTGTCACCAAGGTAGTATAAAATGCATCATTCTGCTTTTCAGAGAGGAGAGGGGTTTTTTAGAGTGAACAAAATTGGAAATTTATCTACTCGTTTTACCATAAAAGTTGGATCAAATAAACTTAAAAATAACAAAATCACCCATAGCTAATTTGTTCACGAGAATTGACCCACCAATTTGTCAGTGTGGCGAACGTATGTCCGTTAATCACATCCTAACATGCCCCCGCCACAATCATATTCGTACGACCCTCCCCTGCCCACCTGCTCTTGATGATAACGTGGACGGAGTCCAGGCCTGTTTAAATACCTTGACAGACTTAATTTACTCCACTTAATATGAAACTTTAGCGGAACCGGCGTGATCGATTTGCAAAAAACAGGTTAAAGCCTTAATTGAAGAAGAAAAATAAGAAATATTGGAAAGTATAGAAAAAAAATTCACATGATAATAAATTAATTTTTAATTAAAAAAAAAATTAAAATGACTAAAATGAGTTAAAACTTCTAAATCCAATTATTACAATACAACTAGGTAGTACATTTCTATAAGTTTCTATATTTATGTAAAAGAACAAACACAAAAAGCCATGGCGTTTTTATTATTACAATAAATAAATACATTGAATTGAATTGAATTTTTGGACCTGATTCACTTTTTAATATTTTTTCTTTGAAAAACACTAAGGATGTTTGAAAAAAACTCTACAAAAGTTAGGAGACAAGGAACAAAACAAAACTAAAAAGAAAGAAAGCTACTCTTGGCTAATGTTCTTATTTATTGTTTACAATGTACTAAATCTACAAAAAACATACAAGCCAAAGAAAAGTTACCTGCACATCAACGCCAGAGCTTGTAGTCTTTGGACTTGATTCCTTTGAGACGCCATCAGCTAGAATCAGAAAGCAGACACAGAAAGACGTCCTTGAGTAATACACTGTCGTATAATTCATTGCGAAACAATACAGCATTGAGAGCAATGTTATGACTACAAATAAAATTGGTTTCTTTTAATTTGTTTCTACATAGAAGAAAGGAAATAACAAATAATTCATAAGATAAATAATCTAAGAAAGGCTGCGTTTATCAATCACAATTAACAGGATGATAAATCACTAATCAGCAGATTAGTGCTGTTGGTGTGATTGTCAATGACATGAATAATGGCAATGATGGTATAAAATACTATTGGAAGTTATTATTATTAATTTATTACTATACAACACTTCATTAGATATAAATGGACATTATGTACGGTACAAATAATTATTTTAACAATGAAAAAAAATGGAAACAAAATGTATAATAAAAATTAAAAAGAATAGAAAATATATAAAAACATTATGTCCTAACTAAAGGGCGGGGTTATTGCCTATGGCAATCTCTTCCACTCAACTCTGTTTAACCTTTGATGAAATAAAATCAATTGATTAGTGCAGGAATTCATAAATGGGCTTGAACCCTAAAGGTAACACTGTAACAGCACAAAATAATACCAAGTTTATAGCTTGATTTATGTAGACATGTTATTTTAAAAGTGTTTACTGTGACACAAAAAAATCACCAACATGAGGGCTATTAGAATTTCTTTCTTTTTCTAGAATAATTAATAAAACATTTATATGATTATTCCACATACATGCACTGGCACAGATATACAAGTATACAGCCCACTACATTGACCATAATTTTAAATGTACCAGCACATGATTTTTAATATTATAATTGAGGAATTGGCTCTAAAAATTGAAATTCCTGTTAAGATGAAAATTCCACTTTTTCTGGGCACTGAACCCAAACTGAATGGTTTAGCAGCTAAGTACTTCATTGAAGTATACCACTGATCCAGACTAAATAATAATGTTGACCCAATACGTTGACACAATTAGGGAATGAAGTTCATTATTTTCGGTCGGTTTTTTCGAAATTGAGCTGATAACATTTCTATCGTACTGAATTTGAAAACCACTAGCAGGCTCTACCAATGTCTTTAATCAAACTTTTTTTGTCAGTCAGTTCATAACTTTGATGATTAACCAATGTTACACTCCTTTGATTCATAAATAATGTATACCATCGGTTCCCAACCTTTTTAGCTTGGGAGCCCAATAATATTTTTATAACAATTTTTCAGCCCACCCCGTACTTATTTAGCACTATTTTAATATTATTTCTTGAGTTTCGGCCAGCATACGCGGCCCAGTAGCGGGGCCGCGGCCCACTGGTTTGGAACCGCTGATGTATATTATGTATTTCTTCTGTAGCGTATACTATGTAATTGGGTGCTGGCTCACTTTTCTAAAGCCAACACTTGTATTGTACTGCACTCTACATAAAATATACATAAATTTGACTCTTCAATTTTAGAGCTTAATTATGTAAATAACAACTAACATGCGAAAATAAAAGAATAAATCATCTACAGGCAAGTACACAGGAAACTCTCTTGGCTCTTCACTTTTGTACTCTTTCAAACTTAATTGTGACTGAGAATAAAAATTGGACACATGACTCCAAAACTAATGCGAAGTTGTGGTTTTTTTTAATCCACATGTTAAATAATGAGCAAACTGGTACATTTGACACTGATATCTTCTGAACAAACTGAGACTATCCTTACATTCACCTATATACAGTGACTGAGAATTGGACAACTAACTGCCTTCAATTTTCAATAAATGCATACCTATTTATTCTTTTTTTTTAAATCAGAGAAATCAATTTCAACATGTACATCTGATTATTCCTTGACTGAAATATCAGAATTAATCCGAAATTAATAGACGTTTTTGAGTAGCTGCTATTCAAAAATGAGTAGCTGCTTTGATGTAAAGCAGCGACCAGTAGCAGAATCATAGGCAAAAAAAATACAAGATATTGTAAATTAAAGTGGTAAAGTCCTATGATTCTGTGGTACCCACTATAATTGTGACATAATAACACTAGGAAAAAAAATTATTATTATTACTAATAATAGACGTTTTTGTAAAACCTCTCTGTGGTGCTAAGTCTCAATTTACGTACTGTCTTAGATGGGGAAAACCAGTGCGAAGTCATGACGTAAGAACTCAATTTTGTCTATGCGCCCTTATTTCTAAAGTTTGTGTTCAGAGGTGGGTAGCCTCACCCCAGCCAGAAAGTTTCCTGTGCACACACCCGTAGACTCACCGGAGCCGGTGTGGTCTCGCTTACCTGCAGCTGCGCCAGCCCTACCTGTTGCTGATGGGCCAGGGTCTGTTTCATGAGCACCATCTTGATGCTCTGCTCCATGGCGTACTTCTTGGCCCGGGCCACGGTGTCTGTCTGGTCAGAGGAGAGCCGGGGCAGAGGGGCCCCGAGCACCCCCAGCAGACCCAGCCCTCGGCCCGGCCCTGCAAGGGGAACAGAGCGTTAGACAAAATGGAGGGAACCGTATTTTATGGACATGAAAGGAGCTTAGACATTGGATCTGGGCGTCCATATAATCCTCTCACTACCGTGATTTAGGTATCACAATACCTGTCTCACGGACACGGAATTATTATTATTATTATATAGCATATTTTATGTTAATTATTTGATTTCGAGACTAGTCTCACAAAGGACATTATTATCATCATAGGGTGACGTCATCGTGAACGATGGTAGCCAGACAGTGGAAGTATGACTCACCAATTCTACCACTGTCCTTACAAGGAGGCTGATAATTGACAAGGGCCCCCAGAACCAAGCCAATGCTGGTCTACTCCCTGTTTATAGTCCCCCAGCCAGACAAAGGACATAAGGCAGTTTTTTTATGGTACCAGCCTTGTCAGCCCGAAAGATCTTACCACATTACATTGGTGCCCTTAGTCTTCTGTTCACAGTGATCTATCAAAACACTGGTCTTGTACTGTTTGTCCACCAGCCAGGGTTAGCACTAAAGGGTTGGGTGGAAGAGATTGCCACAGGCAATAACCCTGCCCTTTAGGTACGACATTAGCTGCATTTTTTTTTTTTTTTTTTTTTTTTTTTTTCTTCTTCTTTATAATTTCTTTCTATTTTACTGTATATATTTTTGTCTTACATAAAGCATACTTTAATAATAATAATAATAATATGGGTGATCATGATCAGCCATAAAATGTGGTACAAGAACTATCACAACTATAAAATCTCGACCATGAAGAAAAGGTTGAACAATGTCAACCCCACTACAGTGAGAATAGACAAAAACAGAAAAATTGACCTCAATAGCTCAATTGTTAAGGCAGCTGACTTATAACCTGAAAGTCAGTGGTTTGAGTTACAACATGACAAATTTTATTTTAGATTTGATAAATTGTTTAACAATTTAAGCTAAGATCTCAGTACCAACTATTGTGAAAAATTTGGCCCCTGCAATGTATATGCTGATATGGGTTCATTATTCTGCCCCTTGTTTCCTATGTTCAATTTTTAATTAATGATCAATGATTTTTTTTACATCCTATACACAAAATCATACCTAGATTACAAATACATAAATTATTCTCACCTGGTGTAATAGGACCATGCTGTTTCAGATCGAAGAGGGGTGTGGACATGAATGGATAGGTGCATTTCTCTGAAAGGTTATGTAAAAGTTACAATTAGTTTAGATTCTCAGATATGTTCTCTGTGTAGTCACCTTGAATTTGGGGCTCCTATCGATAAATAAAATTGGAGTATGGAGAGGACAGACTTTATTAATAAAACTCAGTTGGGAGAGAATTCAGGAGTTGATATGATCAAATCAAGTTTTAACTAAATAAATATCTTTAAAATATAATTTTAATGTCCTCATGAAATATTTTAATTGTAATGTTGTTTTGAAAATATGTTTACTAAATAACTAAGGCATAAGAAATACACTACCAATGATGCATAGACAATTGAACACACAACTTTTTTTACTCTTACAAAAAAAAACCTGTATCTCTGTTCCATGTACTTATTCATAAATTAGAAGAGTGTATCAACCACGATAACGCTTAATTAATATTATTTTTCATCATTATCCTTTTTATGAGGTTGTTTCTCTACAGAATTATGTAAAATTTATCCTCTCCATACTTCACATCATAAATTTAAAAAAAGATCCACCCAACCAAGTAAAAAGTTAAGATAATAAGACTTTACTTTGAAATTTATACTATTCAATTTGGCAACTCACATTGCAAAAGATTTCACTAAAATGTTGAAATTTATTGTGTTTTTTTTTTTTTTTTTTTTTTTTTTTTTCAAATGGGAATCATTGTGACATTTCTTTGTCTGAAATGGTGAAGGGAATTAAATTTATTTTGTAAAAAAAAAAAAAACAATATGATATATAAATACATTAGGTACTGTTTGTGATGCCTTACTGTCATTCATTATTTGTAGTGGCAAACAATTTTTTTAAATAGAGCTCATTTAATAATATTTCTATTGTAATGAGGAGAGAATTATATAGAAACTATTCTTTTTAGTTAGTTAATACCTCCATTTGTGTATTTTACTTTAATGTAGAATAATGAGAAAAGTTATCTACGCCCCAGAGATTTTTTTTTTTCAATTCAGAAAACTTAAAAAACTCTGTCCCATGACTTGAGTAAAAAAAACGTTTGGTGACTACAGCAGAGAGGTCAATTTAAATAAAAAGAAAGTCTTTTTATGACTGGGTACATATTATTTCCTGATTTTTTCAAAAAAAAAAAAAAACGTGTGAAGTCACAGTAGAATGGGAGATTTAGAATATTGGATTAGAACAGATAAAATCTTACAATTGGTATAGGAAGATGAATTATTAAAATGAAAAATTCAATGAATATTGGCTATTGTCTTTCTTGAATAGGAGAAGAAAGATAGAAGAGAGGAGACATTTGGACAGTGGACAGGAATGATTAGACTAGGAAGGAATCAGGATACTGTATCACATCATTTTTAAAAATGATGAAAAAACCTAATTGATTTGTAAAGATGTAATGCCTATTTTGAAAATCATCATTTATAATCTTTATTGCATAACAAAATGTGAAAAACACCACTAAATTGTAATGGAACACTGGAAAACCAGTAGTGATGATTTCATTGGATATTGGAAGGTTTAAATATTAAATACTAGTTTGACCCTCAAGAAGAGTTTCTAAATACATTGATAAAAAATGATGCTTTTCAAACATTGACTATCACTGATGTTAAACAGATTTTCTTTAATTGAAAATAAAAAGTTGTAATCAATAGACCTTTACCGCTAACGGTAGCAGGCCCTATAGCGCTGAGATAAGAAGGCTTGATGAGGCAAACTGGTCTCTGAGCCACCGATTATAGAAAACATACTCTGTTACCATGAAATACACAAAGAAGCAGAGAGAAACATTACAAAATATAGATATGTAAAGTAAAGTTGTAAACAATTGAAAAAAAAAACAAAAGAATCAAAGACAAATTAATTATTTTTTAACCTAAGTGATTTTCTTTTTCCTTTCTCTTTTGCCTGTTACAAAAGAATAATTCATCAAGAATTTTAAATTTAAACTTTTAGGCACTTTAACAAGTTTTTTTGCCACCAAAGATTTTATTCCTTCTTTTGAAAGGGTTAAACTTTCTAATTCAGAATTTGATGAGAGTAACCAAACTTAAGAAGCTTGAGTTTTCATGAAAAAAAGGAAATCACTTTTGATAAATATTTTAGGTAGAAAACATTTTCTCTTAGCAATAAAAATATCTATGGAATTTCAACCCTGGTTAACAATGAACAATTAAGGCATCTATTTAATCCACACAAAAATACCAATGAATGTTACTTTTTGTTCCCATGAAATCAGAAATAAATTTTCCACAGAACCAGTGTTGAAAATAAGAGTGGTTGAAAATGGTAGGAATTTTTATAATTTTCAATTTTTTAATTACATGAAATCATAAAAACTGTAAGACTAAATATAAAAATAGAAATCACAAGACATGAAATTTAGGAGTACAGTAAAAAGTGAAAATTCAAATATGGGCAAGACGGACAGGCAGAATGGGAACAATGTCAACTTGATATGGGTCAAATGAGATACGACATCTGTAAAAATAACCAAAATAAAGGTGTTGCTTTAGTCATCTTATGAAGTATTACAGAACAATAATTATTGAGCTCAAGCTTCAAAAACCTAGTCTTAAATATAAGGCTATCTTTTCAATTAATAAACAAAATATGAGGCTATTTTTTTCAATTTTATCAGTATTCAATGTAAACTATTCATTAATTTAAATGTGATCCATAAAACCTTAGCTCCAAATTTCACCTCAAAACCTAATGGTTGATCTGAACATAATTTTATCCATGTTATATTTATAAAAATATTAAATTGTTCAGAAGTAAGCATTAACTCTTAAGTATTTTCATTTTCAGTTTTTAATTCCAATACTTCCTTTACTATCCTAATAAAACCTTCAATCAATCATTAAACCCACAAAAATAAGTGTGAAAAAATAAAATGGTTAGGTATACTTTCAAGTGTGTGAGTTGCACTATTTCAATACCCAAATGAAACAATTTGTAATTGCCTGAAACATCTCAGAAACAGAGAGAAAAGGGAACACATATTAATGGAAAATATTGACATTCTCAACTAGGACACTTTTAAAAATTGATAAGTATTTATGAACTTAAAATTCCTGTACCTACGAAACTATATATAATAAATAATAATAATAATAGTATGATCTAAATTTCTACATACTAGTAAATCTTAACAATGAAAACTATTACATAATTATCTTCAGAAAAAGAAACACAAGAATATTTGACAAAACTCCTGAAATAGAGACTGATAATGAAATGTAAAGGTGGAGAACTAGCAACAGAAAAGGTGTAAATACAACAGTTTCAGCTCAGAACAAATGTAATCCCAATTTACTCTATAATATCTTGGTATTTTAATAATAGAACAGTGTATCTTTCTTTAAATTGTAATAATAAACTCACATTGTGAGTTCATTGAACAAATCAAATTTAAATTGTGTTTAAATCTACCATACTCTAGGATAGCATATTTTTCTAGTGAAAGAAGAAATCAAGTACCAATAACAATTTGTTAATCTCCAGAAAAGGTCTTTATTATAGGCCAGGTTGAGAAACTTGTACTGGGTACTACCTCAGAGTGAGCAACAATTTTCAATGAATCACATAACTCCATGGAACACTGTGGAAAAGCCTTGCTTGTGTTTGCTGAGAAACCAGCATGAGCTTTCTGACCGAGCTAAGAGTCAACAATGATTGAGACAACTTCCATGGTGACTGCCTCTCAGTCCATGTCATTATGGTTCTCTTCTTGGGCTTGTTATCATCACAGATCATATTGGCTCCCAACAAAGTGGCCTAATTTTTAAAATTCCAAGACATCACAAAAAATGTCAGCACTTTCCAAGTATCTGGCAAGCTTCATGCTCATGTCAGCTTCACTAACTGAATAAAAAAAATCTAAATCAGAAATCCAATCCATTCATATACTTCATAACTGTGCCTGAGTAACATGAGAATTTTTTCAACAAAATGTTCTACAATATCTAGATATCATAGTGGTTACAAATTTAATCTCATTAAAAATAATAGAAAAGATTCAGTACAAAAGATAAAAACCTTCAAATATGTCAGCAAGTGTAAAAAAATAGGAACAAGGTTTTAATACTTAACATATTTAGAATTAGTAAGACAATCATACTCTGTAAGTGTTACCATTTTATAAGAAGTGATTCTCAAAAGTAGCATTAAATTTTGCAGAATCTAAAACTACCAACTCATATTGTAAGCATGAAACATAGATGTTTGTGGTCTGTGTTGTAGCTTGCCCATCCAATAGTGTGCCTCACTCTTGATGGGCACGTAGTGACAATACTTCCATTTAGTCACTGGGTCAACACAAGCACACAAGAAGATATAACTTCCACACTCTAAATTTTGAATTTTGCTTTGGGCTTAGCACCCAGGACATTCTACATGGGAAGCAAGTATCTTACCACTGAGCCAATGTGAAATCATATTTTTGGATATTGAATTTTATTTGATAAATTTAATATTAATCCTGTTCAAATACAAGGTGGGGCAGTTGATAGACCAAGTGCAAATTTAGAAGGAATAATAAATCAATGAGATTGATTTTTTGTTCCATCAATCAATGAGTGTACTTGAAATATTAGTTTCTAAATTACCTACTGAGATTCATCTATATTCTACAAAGCAAAACTTTACAATATCAATTGAGAACCACAGTTTCAGATAGTATAAAATGGGCAGAGTGAATAAACATACCTACATTAAGTCTGAGACATTCTCCAAGGGAACATGTTTGACCAGTACTATTATTTAAATTATTTTTTACCCTATTTTTCAATGTGTCAGACTAAGGTATTATATAAATAAAATCAAACTTAATTTACATGTATGTAAATGAGAGAAGTGCAAGAAAATAATGTTCGTAGAGACTTACCTATGGGGGGTTGAGGTGGGGGTGGTGGTGGAGGAAGGGGCGCAGGTTCAGCACTCGCAGTAGATGTGGCAGGGACAGGGGTGGGGGTACCATTCTGGTTTGGGAGTGGGGGTTGTCCCGGCAGGGGGGGAGCTGAAACATCAATACTAGGGGGAGGGGGAGGAGGCTGGAGGGAGGGTACAGGAGGGGGAGGGGGGGCTACATTAATGGCCATTAGTGGGGGGATGACTGCAGGTGGGGGCATGAATGGAGGAGGCATCATTGGGGCTGGTGGTCCTCCTTGCATTCCAGGTGGCATTCCCGGGGGTGGTTGCAATGGGGGCTGCAATAAGAGAAAAAGAAATTAATTAATATGATATTTAAAGTTTAAGTGTGATGATGAAATGAAACACAGTTTCAATGATACTTAAGAGAGTGTACATAGGTATAAATTATAAAAATGTACTTATCAAATATTTCACTACAGACCCTGAGTATTTCAACACAGTTAACACTTAGACGACCGGCATGGTTTTTTGTGAATTCTCTTGTGGGACCGGCAATAATGTGGCTATACCGACCCCGTGTACCACCGGTGGTACACCCGGTCGCCTAAGTGTTAAGGTAGGTAGTAAGTATTTTAATAGTTTAGTAGTGGAGATTTCATAGTTCAGAATGTACAAAAAATAAAATACTTCCCTAACTATTAGGATAAGGAAAGTAAAAACATTGAATGGGGAAGCATAACAAGCTACTTAAAAAACTTAGGCAAACTGCTTGGGTATCAGTTAGACAAGCTTTTCAGGGATATTCATAAAAAACCACTTGCATATTTTTTAAATTTATTGATATCTCTTTAACTTCGATTTCATTTGAGATGGTCTTTTACATTGATAGTTAAGTTATGAGTACAACAAAACATTGGTAATTATTGTAATTAAATATTCTCAGGCATGAATTCTTCGAATCCTTTTTCTGGCCAAGAAACTTGTGTATCATGACCAATGAAGGCCTAGGTCATTCCTCTTTTGAGACAGAACTTGTTGATCTAAATAAATATAAGAATTTATTAGCATGAAGGATCTTACCATGCCCATTCCGCCATTCATCATATTGTACATGATCCTCTGTAGACTCCCAAAAGGGGCTCCTCAGGATACAACCAAGCCTATCACAAATTTCAACTCTCACTGGTCGCCTAGTAAAGTTTAATTCACTTCAACTGAAAGTGTGCTATCTTCTTTAACTTTCACAGTATACAAAGGAGCTTATTATAATGTTTTACTGGTAACTTTCGTCATAATTTGTTCATTATTATTCATTCAGTCTAAAGAGATTTTGAAAACATAGATGAAAAATCCTGAAAGCTGGAAATGGCTGATGAATAGATTTCACATCAAGGGTTCCAAAAACAGCTGATTCTTACATTTTTTGATGAGTTTCAGCACAAGACATTCGATTTATTAAATGGACTCCATTCAGCTAATCGGCTTTAAGAGGCTATTATCTGATGATTAACTGTATTATTTTACCTTTACTGCGCATGACCACCGTTGAATTTGCAATCAGTTTTTTCAGCGCTGTATTAAATTAGAACTCGCCTAAGAACACTACCTTTGGGGAAGTACCAAAAAAGCCGCGCTCACAATTTTGAATCACGATGTAATTTGGATAGGCGCGAATTTTTTAAAAAATGCACTGAAAAATCTTGAGAATTCCTAAATCCTATTCCATTTCCATTAGGCAGAGTCAAGTTACCATTAATGTTTTAAAAAGTAGGAAGAACTTTGTAAGCTTCTCCTGTTTCAGATTAATAATCTTATCTGAAGAACAAAAAAGCTGAGAATTTTCTGAAACTCGCTGTAGTAACACTGGTTCTCTTTCTCATAAAAAAAAGACACAACACTATTTTGAAGACATGGAAAGTGATGATTCTGCCCCAGAAGATGTCCCCATTGGTTCTCAACCAGTGGATGCATTATTCACAAAAAGACTTACTGCTAAGAAAATACACCAAGACAAGAAACTGCACTCAGTGGTAAGATTTTTTTAGTAAGATGCTCAAAAGGAAACTCAATTTTTGTCTTTTTTAACACTGGTGACCGGTTGTACCACTGGTGATACAAATGTGTCTGCATGGAATGGACTGGTTGGGCCACCAGTGGTGCAAACATGTCTGTACGGAATGGACTGGTTGGGCCACCAGTGGTGCAAACATGTCTGTACGGAATGGACTGGTTGGGCCACCGGTGGCCAACTGAGATCACTCATATCAAGCCTGCTTGTACCACAGGTTTTTTGAGTACTCATACAAAATTTGGTCCTCATAAGACCAATTTACTAGTAAAACAAAACAAATACTAGCGGAAAAAATTGGGTCACACACAGCTACCTACCTCCAGAGTTCTGGTCACAAGAGTTTTATGGGGGTATGTTCAGGGTGACCATACATCCCACTTTTGGCAGGACAGTCCTGCTTCGGAGCTGTTTGTCTCGCTGTCCTGAGCAATCTCTTTGGGATGCTAAAATGTCCCGATTTTTACAAAAATCATTAAAATGTCCCACTTTTTACTTTCCTTACCTTATTATAAAGAAATGTTTAATAATTACCTAACAAATATTGAGCATACTTTGTAAGCTAGTATTTATTCTTTTTTTTTTCAATGTACCTAGGTCCAAACACACATACACAATTACACATGTAGCGCAATTTTTTCTATTAATTTTTGTCACCCTAGGTATGCTACACCAGATTTAAAGATATTTTTTTGTCTTTTTATAATTGAGGGTATGCTTCTGTTGTGGGAATGTAAATATTTATATCCATGTAACAAATGGAAAATAATTGCATTCAATATTCTCAACTCATGTTTCTGGTCAAATCCAATTAGTTAAAATAATTATAATAATGAACTTTTTTGCTGACCAATTTTTTCAGAAGAAAATAAAAGCACCCAAACAATTAAAACCCTTGCCACTAGAAGTTCTTGAACACCTCTCTCAAGAAATCCCAGAAAACTCTATTCTTCCTGCTAAGTCCAAGAAAGAGAAGGGAAAGAAGTTTAAAAAAGATGCAAAAGGTATGTACATCTTTTAGAATGGATAATTTATCAACCTCTATTAGTCACTGTGGGTAGTGCACTAGGCTTACATGCATGGTGACCTGGGTTTGATTCTCAACAGGGCAATATTTTTTGTGCTCTGTATTTGGATGTCAGGGGTCAACTTGTAGCTTCTGAAGAAAAATGAATAGCTACTTTAATGTTAGTAGCAACCAGTGCCAAAATTATGGGCAAATGATACACGAGAATATAAGAGAAATAAACTATAATTCTACCCACTAAAATAGTGACAAGAAAAAAATATATCAAGACAAAGAATACCCAATTATTTATTTCTATACAACACCAAATAAATTGAACATTTGTACTTATTTGATTTATTGTAATACTATAAAAAAAATATTTTAAAGATGAGTTACCTTCAAAGGTTACCCAGGTTTGAATGTCAGTGGTGTCAGATTTTTTCTACTCCTGTAGTTCTTCTTAATCCTTGTGAGGAAAAATGAGTAGCTGCTTTGATATGAACAATGACCAGTGGCTGAATAATGGGCAAAACAAAACATCAGGTACATACCCAATCATGATGATTTTTTTCCAATATTGTGGGTTTTTAATATTTTAAGGACAGAATTCATAGATGGTTTTGTAATACCTCTGTGGTGCTAAGACTCCAAGATAGGGAAAACAGATGCTATGCAATGACACAAACAATAGATTTTGTCTATTAATTTCATCCTAAAAGTTCTTTAAAGATGATTGTACCTATTTTATCTAATATTTCAGGTAAAAGTACAAAGAACCCAGAATTATATGAACTTCAGAAACTACCTGATTTTATTCCCTTGGATGATGTACCTAAAACATGTTCCACAAAGTTCAAAGTGGGCATACTTAACTCCATTGTGAAGAACCCCATTAACAAGAACTACAAGAAACATAAACTATACCATTCCAGGAACGCACAGGCATTCAGACAAACAAATGGTAAGTGTGACAGTGGTACTAATTATTGAGAGTAGACCAGCTGTCTTGGGGACAACAGGTCTACTGTTTATTACAGCAATATGTAGATGATATGCTGAAGTAGTTCAGAGTATGGTATACGAGTATATCAGGGCTGCCCAACCAGTCGATCGCGATCGACAGGTCGATCACGTCCAGAGAGATGATATAACGCTCTAAATATTTAAATGCATGCAAAATGACAGATTTGACTTCTTTTGTAGCAATATATAAAGTTCAAAATAGTAATGTGAACGAGGATAACTGGTTTATATCTCACACAAGTGAAAATCCGAGATATCCTTCCTTAACCTCATGAGAATTATCTAGGAGAAAATAAAGAAGAGCAGAAATTGAAATTTAGAAGGGGAGGATCTCGGTGATTATCTGAGACTTTATAGTAGATCTTCTTCTGTAAAGGTTGGGCACCCCTGGTATACATGGTGACTCAACGCACTTTCCCTTTACGTCCATGCCATTCCAGGAACGGAAAAACTGGTTCAGAATTTTCCGCTCCGGCCGGGATTCGAACCCGCAACCTCCAGGTCAGCAACCAATGCTCTTAACCACTGAGCCATGGAAATTGGCGGGGTTAATGTTGCTTTCAACTCCATTTTTACACATGAAGGGGGGTTTACCCATGATTTGCTGGGTGATCAAACCATTTTCTACCACCTAACCTGCAATCTAATTTTTATGTGATATTATGTTTTTTTTTTCAGTGAAAGACAACATAGTGAAAAAAACCCTGATTAAAAGAATTATGTCAAAATGATGAGAGCTACAACACATGAACAAGCATCAAGATTATAAGATGTTTGGCCCTAGAGGGTGAATCCATCCTATGAAGCAGGCAGATTTTAAGTGAGCTTTTTGAGAGGGAAAGCACACACTAAAGTTGGTCCTTGGACCACAAAAAAATAGAAATGGACGAGCTGGGACAGCTCTTTTTGTATTAGGCATATCACCTTCTAACTTTTTACCATGATAAAAACAAATACCAAAGCTTGTACCATTACATGGGCGTAGCTGGGGGGGGGGTGCCCTTCCTAGAAAATTCCACGGAGTATGCAACACTGGGTATTATATATTGTTCACTAGTTATTATTGATTTTCCTCATCAGCTGCACACCCCCTAGCTAAAATCCTGGCTACGCCCATGTAACCACTACAAGAAAAACAACAATTGAAACGGACCACAATGATACTTTGATCATGAATAACTGTTGAGATAGAAGAAAAAGAGAAAAAACTTTGGACATGTAAAAAATAATATTAAAAATTTCTTGTATTAAAATAAATAAAATATAAATATACTTTTGTAATCGATTAAATAACTAGTTTAATAATAAAAACAATAATTTCTAGATACTTTGAAGTGATTTTGTACAAGCACCTATTTCTGCTGGCAAGCCAAACAGGCTGACATCTATAATGAAAAGTCTGCCTGTTAGTCTAGGTTTGTGAGTATATTATAAATAACTATTAAATTTGAAATGTGAGGAAGTAATAGTAGACCTTTACACTTTACAATGATGATAGTCAATGGGTTCTGATTTTAGTGGATACTGTTTATGAAGCATGATGTGATCTTGAGAGAAAAAAATCAAAGGGGGGGTATTTGATCCGAATTTTTTTCTTGTTGCCTTAGAAATAATCTGAAAATCAATAAAACTGATGGCTTAGCTAGCCTATGATCTTACAGTTCAAATATCAATGTTGATTGTCTTCACACTATCTTTTTATAAAGTATAATTATGTCCATCTTGAGTACGTTTGGCATTTCATCTCCCATGGTTGGATTCTCATTTTTTTATTGTATTTTTTTTTCTTCAATTAAACATAAACAGCATTCCTCCATTCAAAGGTCTGTAAAAAAATATAAAAAATATTTTTGTTGTTATCTATTTGTTCTAGATAGGTAAATAGTCGCAAAATAAAGTAAAAAAACAGGAACTAATAAAATACTATTTTAAAGATTTGAAAAGAATTATTTGTCTCTCTCTTTCTTTTATAAGGCTCAAACATTTTTAAAGTCAAAACTTTTTTGAAAATAGCTTCCACTATTTTTCTGGAGTGAAATAGTTGTGAAAAAATGGAATGGAGTTCGAAGCAAAAAATACATTTTTAAGTACAGATTAAAAAAAATCATATTTGTGGTTTAAAGACAATTTCAAATGAAGATCTCAATTTTTTTTTAGTATTTATAAAAATGACATGGTACATATAAGTTTGTCAGTTCATAAAAATAATAATATTAGGGTTTCAATATGATAGTTTTATGCATCTCCACAAATGATAAAATTGTTCGTAGAGAAAAGGACAGAGTACCTGGTCTTATAATAATACATATATGCTACTTGCTACACTATAGGAATACCCATTGATTGCCAATTCATGTTATATTTTATTGAAATTTTAAATGCACCATATTACAATACCTGGTACATTTGAAAAATGATTCACGGTATATTATTCTTGTCGTTAGAGAAATAACACAGACCTTACTCATACTCCTTAAGTGCTTTTTACTACAGGAGTTTATGTGTTATTATTACATACAGTCGAAGCAGGATATAATAAAAAAAAAACTATAATGGAAAAAATCTCTGGTCCCTGCGTCGCCTGTTTATAGAGAAGTGGCTATATAAGAAACCTCTTTATAATGGAATTTTCGCTCTGTCCCTTGGGTTCTAATATATCCAGGTTCAACTGTATATGGTAAATATCTTGAATTCATGAGGATGTAATTCCATGGCATGGAGTGGGTTTGGTTCCTGGCCCTACTGCTTTACACCAACGCGTCAGAAACATTTCTAGGTAGATCTATGCAAGTATATTAAGGGCCACATTATGAAACAGGATTAAAGTTAATCCTGTTTTGGAGATTAAAGTTGGAGTTTTCAACCAATCACAGCGCACTATAGCCCGAGTTAAGGGATATTGATTGTACACTTGGGTCAAATGATAATTCGGCCCTTAGAGTTCTAGGTTCTATCCGCTAACAGACAAGCATAAAATTTTTGTTCTATCTGCTACTGGACAAGGACACAGTTTTCATGGCTAACTTCTTGCTGGCGCGGGGGGACGCCCCCTCCCCACTAGGAGTGCTCCAAGGCGCCTCCCCCCCGCTCTCCCCCAGACTACTCCCCGCCCTGGCCTGCTCAGCAGGGGCGCCGGGGGAGAACACCTGACCCGTGAAGTCTTCAAACGTTGTACTCGCCCGATGTTGCTTCACAACGGTGTCCAGGGAGCGCGACCTCTCCTCGTAGTACTGCTGGTAGAAGGGCAACATGCTGCGCTTGGCACGCGAAGCATTGAGCGCTGTGGCCCTCACGAGGCCGGGGAGGATCTTGTAGTGGATGATAGCCTCGTGGAACAGAGGCCCGAACAGTGGGACATCCGGCTTCCTGCTGATGGTGATCCTGTATAGACGGTTCGGTAGAGGATAGATGACGATCAGCACATCGCAGAACTCTGTGGGAATAATCCCTCGCCTGTAGTCCTTGTGGTGCTCTGACCACACGATGTGGACCTCGTCATTGCCCAGGTGTCGCGTCTTGTGTAACAGGGCCTCCGCTGAGTGGGAGGGCATGCGGGTGGCCACGTGGAACAGAGTCTCGCTGAAGGAGCTGGCGTAGTAGGGCGCCGTGGTGCCCGCGGTGGACTTGCCCTTCTGCAGGCCGCCCATGAACCCCGTGTGGGTTTCTAGCTCCACCTCCCAGGCCAGGCCCGAGATGAAGGCTTCGTAAGCCTGGCTCCCCGCCGTGTTAGACAGGATGGCGCCCTTGTCCTCCTGGCCGGGCGCCACATACACCACCGCCACCTTGTGTGTCTCCCGACACGTCTGCGTGTCCAGGTTGCGAATCTCCCGGATCAGCTTCTCGTTCTTCTCGAGGAGGTAGAGTTGAGAGCGATGCTCCCAGGACGCGAGGCCCAGCTGAGAGAACAGGAGGCGACAGAACTGGAAGGAGGGGCAGGGGGGGTGGTGTTCTGCTCGGGGCGCTCGCATGGTTTACTCTGGCTGAGCCGCGCGGCGTTCTTGTCCACATAGTCCGCCTCCAGGTAGCGCTGGCTCAGCAGACACCCGATGCTGTCCTGCTCCAGGGAGGGGGGGAGGTGGCTCCGGGCGGCGGGGAGGTTACGGGGGGTGTCCAGGCTCTCCAGACACTCGGGACTCGTGTGGCCCAGGTAGCGCAGGAGGTCGTCTAGGTTGTCCAGGTCCGGGGAGGCGTCCAGGGCAGTGGGCAGCACCCCGGGCGGCCGGTGCCGCATGGTGTGCTGGGGCAGGGTGCCGTGCAGGGGGTCTTCACGCGACGCCCGCCGCCGGGCCCGGGACAGGGTGGAGGAGGGGATGGCGGCCAGCTGCTCGGGGGAGCAGTAGAGGATGGAGGCGTCCCAGCAGGACTTGCCGCCCAGGCCCCGCAGTAGTACCCGGACCTGTGAGGGCGCCGTGACGAGCCCCGCCGTCACGCCGCCCCCCGGCACCTGCAAGGCGGGTAGCTGCACCAGGGACAGCAGGGAGCCGGCGCCCAGCACGAAGAGCTGCAGGTTGGGGGCGCCCAGGACGTGACTAGACAGGGTGGGGTTGGGGGGGTGTGGGAGGTCGTCGCCCTCGGACACCAGGGAGCCGAGGCGGCCCCCGCCCCCGCTGAGAGGGAAGTGCCCGATGTGGTTGACCAGGTGCCCGAGGCTCATGCGGGCGGCCAGCGCCACGGCGTGCCCGGTGCTGCTCAGGTGACCTCCCCCGCCCTCTCCTAGGAAGCGGGGCGGCTCCCCCCCACGCAGATCATCCAGCACGAGGGTGGGGATGAACTCGGCCACTATGTCCTGGTGGAAGGCGCCGCCCACGGGCACCCCCCGTGACCCCCCCTCCCCCAGCTGGGTGAGCACCAGGAACACGGAGTGCAGGAGGCAGGGGTGGTGAGTCTTGGGCTTGAACAGCACCGCCGGCGGCACCTGCACACGAGTTTCAAGTTAAAGAATGGCTATTGACAAAATAGAATACATGTTTTTTACTTTAACTTTGAATTTAATATGTGCTTCAGAGCAAATCATTTTTGCACTAAAATGCTGTTCGCATGTGATTTTTGTTGCGCACGTACAACACTAGAGGTTAGCGGTTTACTTGATTTCAACCATAGATTAAAAAACGATAGCTGGTTAAAGAATACCCAATGCTTTCGGGGCATCTTATGAGAAAGACCTCCTCAAAAGGAAATGGAAATTTCTGACCGATATTTTCCGTTTCCGGAATGGCATGGATGTAAAGGTAAAGTGGCCTGAAGTAATGCGAAAGCGGTTCCGGGGCACACACTTACCTTTTCAAAAAATAATAATAAAGAATAACAAGTCAACTTTTGGACTAAAGTTGGTTAGAGACCATCACTCCCCCAGATGTAGCCAAGCAGACTACAGCAACAACATAAGGAAAATGATGAAATTGGAGATTCGTAATGCTGGGCTACCCACTAACAACACAATAACAGTAGCTTAGTGGCCAAGGCGTCTGACTGGTAATCCAGAGGTGGCGGGTTCGAAACCCAGCTAGGACATAACCAGTTATCCTCCTACTTGTGATTTTGACCACATAATAATAGTCTTGGGATTACTGCTGGAATAATGGGAGTGAAAAGTCCTAATCGGGCAGTATACATAAGGTGATAGTATTAGAAGTAGAACCCACCTGCATGGTCCACTCTCCCAGACAGAACACGAGGGAAGTCAGCAGTCTCTTGTCCTTAGCATCCACAGGCATCAGGTAGGAGAGCGTGCTGGCCAGGACCTGTGGATTCGTTCAGAGCCAAACTAAAGTCACTACAGAAAACACAAGTGAGTTTAAGCAGAATATAGTCACCTTATTTTTTTTATTTTTTTTCTCATCTCTGTTTACAAGCAACAATAATGCTGCAATTACGTAAACAGGTTTGAGGGACACTGCTTACAGCCTAGAGACCTATATCCAGGCCCTCCCTACATCTTTGTTTAAATTGTTCGAAAGTGAGATCGAGATCCAAATTTGCACTGTCACCTTAAATTAAAAAAAGACAATCTCTCATACAGCAGTTATATTGAAGGATCTTTCGCGAACCTAACCATTTTAAATACCCTTTTTCATATATTGCAGACCCCACAAAAAATTCTGCATCGGCAAGTCGTAGACCTTAGTTTTTGTCCAAAATTTAGGATTTTCTTAAATATCAGGGCTAAATCATAAAAATATAGTAAATGTAATAAGTACAAATACAATATGTAAAACACTACTACGCATATACATACAAAATTTCATCAAATTCGGGTTTGTGGTTCACGAGATATAAGCATATAAGTAAAAAGTTAGTGGTCAAGCTCATGGACTCTAACACCAAGAACCGCTAGTGCGAAGTTGATCAATTTAAAATGGCACCATCTACAATATGTCTCCAATGTCTCCTATATGTTTGTATACAAATTTCGTCGAAATATGTTCAGTAGTTTCTGAGATTTGCTCGTTACAAGGAATGAATTTATCAGACAGACACAAAACGAAAGTTGCTAAGTGGATTATGAAACGTCCGAAAAAATGAAAAAAAAATTGAAATCGGAGCAAAAAAATATTATTACTTTTTAAAGGAACACAATATTTCCAATTTCCAATTTAAAAAAAATTAACGGAAGTAAGAAAAGACGAATAAGTTGAGAAAAAAAATGTTTTACCTATAAAGAAGTTTGCATATTTTCGTTTCTGTTAAATACGTTACAAGGAATGTATTGAATTGACCGACAGACAGTCACAAAACGAAAGTTACTAAGGGGATAATGAAAGGTCATTGAAATCGGAACAAAAAAATATTTTTTTTTACAAAAAGGAACACAATACTTTCGATTTCTAATATTAGAAATTTAACAGTAAAGTAAAAAATCTGGTGTAAACATCACACAACTTTCCTTATCCCAAAAAAGAAGTCGAATTCCGCCACTGGTGACTGAACGGTAACAGATAACTAAAAATCAATACCAAATTCGTAATCAGCACTTCAAAATCATTGGATTTGATATGTCGCAACCCCCATCTAGGGTGAATAATAAAAAAGTTAGTCCGAGCGGGTCCCCCTAAAATACCGGTAAATTGAGGCCGAGGTCCAAAAAGTTCAAGATATCAAAAAAATGATCAGAATAGACCCCTTTTATTTTTTTAATCTAAGAAAATGATATTCTCTAACTTTTTTTGTATCTTTAACCGATTCGAAGATTCGGCGCTTGCGGCTAATATTTGCGGCCCTGCGGCCGCAGAATGCGGCCGATTTCAACCAAAAGTTTCATGGTTCGTTCGGGGTATACAATTAATTACCATACCAAATTTCAAGTCTCTAGCTCATACCGTTCTCGAGATATCCTGTTCACACACACACACACACACAGACACACAGACAGACAGACAGACAGACGCACGGACCAATGGCTGAAAACAACTTTTTTGGTATCCTGAGGCTATGATTCGTCCAGAAATGTGAAAAACTAGGTAGGTCAAATTTTCGACGAATACAATACTTTCCTTATTATAGGATAAGGAAAGTAAAAATATATATATCCTGAAGACACGGAAGGAGCCATTGCTCTCCTTCAGCAGCAATGGCGTCTTCACACAGTGACCCAGTCACTCAATCCTTCCACCACATCTCTTCCTAATCTAGTGAAGTTCACTCCAATCTCTCAATTCCAATGAAAGTCCAAACACATGAAGATCTTCTGGTAAGTGGTTAACTAAAACTCCGTGTCCGTGAGTTATGTATTGATACCTAAGCCACGGTGGTGAGAGGATTATATGGACGCCCAGATTCAATGTCTAGGCTCCTTTCATGTCCATTGATTCTATTTGGTTTTAACGTCCTGACTTGAGGTAGACAAGACGGGGGTTTTACCCTCCATTCGCTGGGAATCGTACCAGCTACCCACATTAACCTCACCCAGCCTGGGTAGGGCCGGAATTGCCAGCCTCACATGTTCGGAGGGAACAGAATTTTCTGTGCGAAAAGTCTGCTCCAACCGGGAATCGAACTCAGGATCACTGGACTACGGGTAGTAGTCACAACCGTTACGCCACGGGGGCTGGCAGTGGTTAACTAGAAAACCCCTGCACATTGGATGATCTACTTCATGCAAACAAAAAAGCCCTAATGTTTCAGAGTATTGGAAGTACAAAAATTGACCGAGGAACGAAAGAGGACAAATAAATATTACCTCTATGATCCTGGCAGGGAGCTCGGGGTAGACGCGCAAGATCACAGGACACAGATAGGTGAGACTGAGCAACACGTCGCATGCGATCTGGGCAACAGTCTCGTGGTTGAACTTGAGAGCCAGGAGCAGCGTGTTGAGTGCCTCCTTGGCACAGGGGTGCTGGAAATAATAATAAGTAGTGGTTTATTTATTTTTATAATAATTCAGGGGTTTCCAGATTTTTGCCCCACCCTGTATAGATATTTACACTGTCAGGGCAAGACAGGTGGTCCTATTATGCCAACAGTTGGGTGGACAACAGTTTTATGCTTTATTAGGTAAGACAAAAATATATATACAGTAAAATACAATGAAATTATAAAGAAAAAATAAATAGTTTGAACAAAGAAACAAGAACAAAAAAAGAGAATGAAGCTAATGTCCTACCTAAAGGGCTTGCCCCGGCATTTAGTTAGGACATCTGTATACATTTTATCCATTTATTTTCGGTTTTTCTTTTATATTGTTTCCAATTTTGTATATTAATTTGTAATTATCTGTGTGTACATATAAAGTGTTTAATTAATAATAACAGTTTTTTTATAATAGTACTCTTTGTTGGCGAGTAACTACTAGGCGAGGTGTGTGTGAGTATGTGTGTTCATGGTGCATGTGTGTGATGGCCTGGCGAAGGAGGTGTAACCCGCTAATATTCTATACATATCATCATCATAGGGTGGCGTCATCGTGAACGATGGTAGCCAGGCAGTGGAGGAATGACTCAGCACATCTACCACTGTCTTTACAAGGAGGCTAATAAAATTTCTGCTCAAAGAACTATACCTTCCACAAACCACTTAATAGAATGATAAGATTATTTAATCAAGCTTCTAATTCTGATTCATCTATACATCCCTTCTCTTGTTCGATCAATGAAATCAATGAAATAAAAGATAAATTAAGAAAGATATTGGAAACTTAATATTTTGTTATAATCATAAGATATAACTATATTTATAAGATCAAACAATTTTATTGTATTTTTCTATTTATCTTTATTATATATTTATGTATCTTAACTATATCTATATCAAATAAACATGGGTTTACCCCGTTAATTTATGAAAATTAAAATAAATAAAAAAAAAATTGAAAAGGGCCCCTAGAACCATTGGCTTGGTTCTAGGGGCCCTTTTCAACTCCCTGGTCTACTCTCTGTTTATAGTCCCCCAGCCAGACTATTCTATAACATATAGCAATGATGTTACCTGGGGGCTGGGCGACGTCAAGGTGTGGTGGAGGAAGATGCCGAGACTGCTGAGAGCAATGCAGCGGGCCTGGCCTGTGGGCTCTGTCTTGCCGCACCGGAGCAGAATACTCAGCACCAGATCCCGCGCCTCTGGGCACTGCGTCACCTGGGGGTCAATGGAGTAGATGTGAATTTCAACTTGTTTTACTTTATTTTTACAAAAAATTTACAGGGTGTCCCATTATAAACGAGGCATTTAAATATCTCGAGAACTACTGACGTAGAAAAAATCTGTCCAGAGATCATTTTCATAGCTCTAAAAGGAACACTTAATGGTGACCTTGAAAAGTTTCTTAGATGAACCCTTCGAGGTTATTTCAAGGTCAACTTTGGAATTTCAGAAATGACAATGGCACTATTTTTAATTGGCTGGTGCATTGTGTTCGCCTTGAAGGCCCAGGTCGTCTGTGAACGGTGTACGTGGAACCGGCCATCGCTGGTTTCAGCCGGCTTTACTCACCTGGAAGGCGGAGGAGCTCGGCTGCAGCATGCTCGAGTGTCGATGCGTGTCCAGCACCACCAGCAGCGTGGCCAGCATGGACACGGCCTCCGTGCGCGGTGTCGCCCTCAGGTCTGGGCACGTGATCACCTTGTTGCACGCGTGGATCAAGTCCAGATAGAGGAGGCTGGCGCCCGGCAGATTCAGAGAGAGAAACCGAGGCCCGGTGTACTTGATGATCGTGTTGACGAGGCTCTGGTCCGAGCAGACGAGGCCCTGATGGAACACCCTGTAGAGCTGCGAGATGTACTGGGGAGACAGGCACGGGTCTTGTAGCATCGAGCAGAGGAGTCTGGGAATTAAAAAGTTATCATATTTGTGTTAATCACTTTCGTAATGTCACAACTACTCAAACTCGCTTTACAAAAACTGCGCTGAAACCGGGACTTGAACCACCGACCTCCAGCTTACAAGTCCGCCGCCTTATCGATCAAGCTACTGAGGTCGGTTGAGTCTGGGGAATGAAAGAAGAACTGAGGTTAGTATTTGATGGAACACCCTGTATAGCTGCAAGATGTACTGGGGAGACAGGCACGGGTCTTGTAGCATAGAGCAGAGGAGTCTGGGAATTGAAGAAGAACTGAGGTTAGTATTTGATGAAACAAGCTGTAAGATGTATACAAACCAAATGTGATTGTGACTTGTGTTTATTTAAATAAAAAAATCTTATTGGGTGTTAATCACTTTCGTAATGTCATAGCTACTTAAACTCACGCTGTGAAATTTTTACCGAAATCGAGACTCTAACCACCAACATCCAGGTTAATACATACATACAAATTCTTTTAGATTTTTTTTTTTTTTTTTTGGGTGATTCCATTACTTTCCTTTCTATTAGATTATTACTTTTATATGACATGATTGTAGGGTTTCATTTGAAACTCCATACAATTACTGCGAATCAGTGAGATTTATTGTGGCCAGATAAGGAAAGAACTGTTATATTTTTTTATATCTTTTTTATTGAAACGTTAACTATAAAACAAACACTTCATTCAGCGAATTTGTGAAAGGGAATGAGCCCGCAATGCTGGCTGCATTCCCCCTCTGAATGGCCAGGCTAAGGAAAGATTTTTTTTTCCTTTAAAAAACATTTCATTTGTACATTTTCAATAAAAAATGATTAACATTTATATATTTAAAAAAAAAGGCTAAGGAAAGTAAAAAAAGAAACCACGGTTACCTGTACGCATTGAGCTTTCCTCGGTGATACTTGTCCGAGAGGCCCAGGGCTTCGAAGCACCAGGGCGCCACGAGAGTCAGGGGCGGCACCAGGTCAGGGGGAGAGGGAGAAGGCGGGGGCATTGTGTCCCCTGTCACCACACCCTGGTTCAGCCGCATCTTGTTCAGAGTCGTGGACAGCTCTACCAGGTAGCCGAACACCTGGGGACACGGTCAGATTGGTTGGTTAAGGGGCGGGGCTAAGACGGAAGGGTGGGGGCATTGCGTCCCTCACCACGCCCCGAACACCAGAATAAGGAGACATGGTCAGAATAAATTCTCAGATCTGGACTGAGTAGACTCAATCGATGTATTTGAAAGGTATACTAAGATACTTTGTAATAATACCTAATGTATAAAACCACTAGATACGAGTTTACTTATAAATTGTAATCTCTTTACTTAGTAATTGCCCTTTTAGAAAGGCGTTGTTTTTTTTGTAACTATATCTTGTAAACGTCGAGAGATTATTCAAATAAGGTTATTGCATATATCAACTTACTAGATAAAATAATTAATGAAAAACTTACCTGTGCATGGAGGGCAGGGTCCTGCATCTGGTTCACGTTGCCCAGGGCACACACCATACGCCGCCACAGCACCACCGCCACATCAGAGAGCCAGCCCCGCACGCCGCCGCCCGACATGATGGACCCCCCGGCTCCCCCGCCGCCCGTGGCTCCCTCTCCCCCCACCCCCAGGTCCAGCTGCAGCGGGCTCTGGCTCTCTATGCCGGTGGAGGGGGCGGGGAGGGGGAGCGCCGGCTCCGGGCGGACTCGTAGTAGAGAGCCCGGGCTCCGGGCACACAGTCCATGCTGCGTGCCTTGCGGATACGCCGGTACGCCCATCTGAAATCACGTGTTCAATAAGCTCGCGTGGAAACGCGTTCAAGAATTTTTTAATATTCCAACAGGAACACCAGCGCCGGGCAAAAAGGCTATGTTCACAAACTTTCCGGTTAGCGACCGTAGCGAAGCACGGGTTCAAAAGCTTGTTTAACTATAAACCAAGCGCACGAGAAACTCGGTTGTACGTTACTCAATTGCATTGAGGAATTCCGGAAGGTCCCGGGTTCGAAGGCCAAGGCCGACAAAAATTTGGTTACAGTTGATTGTACGAGCGCACTGGAAGTTTGTACGAGAGTAAATTTAATGGGAAATACTTTACCGACCTCAGTAGCTTGGTCGATAAGGCGGCGGATTCAGCGTAGATTTAGTAAATCTAGTTTGAGTAGATGTGATTTCACGAAAGTGATTAACACAAATATAATAACTTAACTTTTCTTTACTTTGTCACTTCTTGTCCAACACATGGAAGGCAGACAAAGGGATGGGCAAGCTACAAAACAAACTACAAGCTTCTCGGTTACTGTTTCATGACTAGGAAATAAAAGAAGGCTGTGAAACATCCATTTGTGATTCAGATTTGTGAAAATCTGTATTCTTAGAAGTATTCCTTAGGGAAAGTGCCACAAAAATTGTAAAAAAAATAAATATGCATACAGTAGAACGCCGTTATTATGAACTTAAAAAAATAAACAATTACCTCTGACTATTCTTGTCCTGACAGTACACCAGAGTTCCCTCTTCTTGCTCCTCCCCAAACTGCAGAATATTGGAAGCGCTGTGGTCCAGAGACAGCACATTGCTCTCGCTGTATACTCGTCGGATGTAGGGAGGATCTGGTTCCGAATCCAAACATTGGTCATCGAGACTCACGCACTCCTTGCTTTGGCTGATTTCAGGTTCTACGGATTAAAAAAAAATTAAACATTGAATGCATTTTACTAAAAAAAATTACAAAAAACTTAATAAAAACAAAAATTATTAACTAGAAAGAATAATAATATGCCTCACCTATACTATTAATTTCAAAATTTAAGAAATATTTTAACCAGTGAAATACATATTTTAGACTTCCATCAAAATTTATAGTACTTTAAGCTAACCTTCACATTAACTCCACTCACAAGGCATAGGAAGATCCCAGAACATAGCTTCTCGGCGTCCAAGAGGGTTAGTACCGATGGATCTGATAATAATAACTGATCTCAGTAGCTTGATCGATAAGGCGGCGGACTTGTAACCTGGAGACGTCGGTCCAAGTCCCGATTTCATCGTAACTACATCAACTACCAATGTTTGGTATTTGATGTGGTCTTCCAACATCATGGACACATATAGTAAAATAAGTTGTTGTTATTAATTTTGTTGTTGTTGTTGTAGTCAGCTTAGCTACAGCTGGGGGGAGTGATGGTCTCGAGCCAAGAGGAAAAGTTAGCTCGTTCTAAACCACATATTTTTATGTGCGATCAACCATCGTGAGAACTTGGGCTTTTTCTTTATAAGCCATTAAACCCTTGAGGAACTGCAAGCTAGCCTGGCTTGTTAGGGTGGGCTAGTGCGTTCTCTGTTTATAGTTCTCCAGCGAGACACTGGTCTTCTCCCTGATCAACGCCCCTCGGCCAGACAAGTAAAGTAATTTATTTTCTTTAAAGTAAAAATTATTTATTTTCTTCTTACATTTAATTTTATCCAATATTTTTTACTATCATTCTCTAATGTTTTTGAATTATTTAACGTTAATTTTGTTATTGTTTTTTTATTCATACTCTTTTTATTATTATCATTGTTATATTTTTTTCAATTCAATTAATTTCAAAGTTTTATTAATCAAGCATCACATTTCTCGTTTCAAATTAACACTTCTTTTTTAATGTAAACAAGATCTTTTTAAGAATTGTGAAGCATTTCATTTAACCTTAATTTAATTTATAAAAATGAAGAAATAGACTCAAACACCAGCTTATTTGCTGAAATGGGTCTATAAAACTCATTATTATTTTTCTAGGTACATATTTTATTAATTGTTTGTATTATGTTCATTTACTGTTATTTGTTTGTACCAAATTTAAAACAAAATATATACTTGAGTATGTAAAAAAAAAATTAAATACCTGTACTAGATTCTCCACCTGTGTGATCTACCACAGAGGGGGTGCAGTGATGCCGCGGTGACTCTTGATGGGTCCCCGGACTCCGTCGAGACGTGCTGGTGCCTCGGCGACGCTTAGCCTTCTGCTCCGTGAGCCGGTCCAGCGGTAGATCGGTGAGATCTAAACCGTACACGTGACGCGCGAGCACTCGCGTCAGAGTGTCCAGCGTTTTCTGCAGATGATGAATGAATGTTTTAATGTATTGAATTTTTTTTTTTTTTTTTTAAGCTCAAAACTTTAAATATTTTTATTACCTATATTTTTTTTACAAACGTTGTATTGAATATGGAGAATTATGTACGGAAATAATTATTGTCGTACAGTAGTATGTACAGAAAAAGTACAGAATAATAATAATTTAATAATAATAACACTCTTTAGTGGAAGGTAACCACCATGCGAGGTTAATGCTCAAAGCATTTTCTACCACCTAAGCATCAGAGTCTTATTATTATGTGGTTACAAACTCAAAAAATTCATGCGATAGGTGGGATTCGAACCAACGGACCCCTACGCTACCTGGATTACCAGATTAGCGCGTTAACCACTTGACTACCACTGCACCTGTAGACACCCAGAAATGTCGAGTAAAAAGTTACTTGACTGGGAAAAAATGTGGAAAAAGAAAATGTACAAAAAAAAATTAAAAAATCTTTTTCTTTTAATTATTGAAATTAAAATTAGAGAGTAAAGAAAGTAAATCAAATAAGTGACGTATTAAATGGAAGGAGAACTGAAAGGGATTTGAAAAATACAATGTATCCGATTTGAGGATAAATTGTCATGTCCCGGCTGGGTTTCGAACCTGCGACCTCTGGATTACCAGACCGACGCCTTGACCACATAGCTTTTCGATTTAAATTTTAACATTTAAATATACATTTTTGTATGTGTGCTTTAGTACGAGGTATATGATATATCAACAACAAAAAAAATTACAAAGCTAAGAGGACAACTGGACAAATAAAGTCAAAATTACAAACTTACCGCCCATTCCTTGACCAGTTCTTCCCACTGGGTCAGTGAGCTGAGTACATTCAGGAACTGGTCCCACAGTTCACCGGGTATGACGACGTTCAAGTTGGCTTTGATCCAGGTTACAATGAGCGTCTGTAATGTATTTAGAGAGGGAAAATATAAATAAATAAATTGTATTATTATTTTTTTTTTTTCTCTCTCTCTCTCTCTCTCAATTATTGGGTGGAAGAGATTGCCATAGGCAATAACGGTTTGGTGAAAATTGAAAACGATTTTTCTAGTTTTATTGAATAAAGCAAGGCTCTTGAAATTTTGTAGAGTCGTTAAGAAAATATATTTGAATTCAGTAGTGAAATTTTGTGATCGTGAAAGCTAAGGGGGCCGTACTGTGGTAAAAAATCGAAAAAGGGCCAAAAAAAGGGCCGGTTGATATTTGAAATCCATCGAGTGGGGTATTGAATGAAAGGTCTCGGTGTCCTCATGCTTGACTGAATATTTTATAATACGATAATTGAATTTGTGTGAGGTGTGCAGTTCACAGAACTGCTAGTAATTATGGCGAGACAAAAAAAAAACTTTTACCTGTATGACAGTGACAGTTCTTTTTTTTCACCAACAATAAAAAAAAATTCATGCCAAGCATATACCTTCACATTGGTATAGCATTAGATTTAGATATTTTTCATTAGATTTAGATTTATAATAGGTATTAAAATAAGATAGAATAATTATCATTAGCTAGGGAACCAATTTAATGAAATAGTTAGAAAAGGATCTTTTGTAATCCGTTTATTGAAAAAAAAAGTTACCTGAAAAATGGCTGGTGCCAATTTTCCTCCTATTGTTTGCTGTTTCTTTTTAGGTGGCACTTTGTTGAGGATGAGTGAGGTGATCCTGAGCAGAACCACTAGTAGCTGCTGCCACGTCTTGTACTCCATATGCGTGTGCATCACCATGTACCTGACAGAGAGGAATTGAATTGAAAATGTGGCAAAATTTATTTTAATAATTAGCGATATTAATAATAATAACACTCTCAAGTGGAAGGTAACCACCAGGCGAGGTTAATGCTCACAGCATTTTCTACTACTTAACCTTCAGTGTCTTATTATTATGTGCTCACAATTTCAAATTAATGAGGAAAAATTCACAAACTGGGTGGGATTTGAACCAACGGATCCCTACACTACCTGGATTACCAGACTAGCGCGTTAACCACTTGACAACCAATGCACACTTAAATCTCACCTGTATATGTTGAGCACTCGCTTGCATATGTCCACTTGCTCCTCCAGTAGCAGAGGATACTCGGATGTCACCTCCAGGAGAAACACATTGGAGGCGTGTGTGATGAACACTTGTAGGACATTCTGTAGACCTGCCCGCACTAGTAGGTTTTCACTCTGGATGGCGCCTATGTAGCTGTGATTACGGAGACGGGACCTAGCAGCTGTAGATAATAGGATGATGAGTACAATACAATACAATGCAGTACAATATAATACAATACATTCTGTAGACCTGTCCGCACAAGCGGCTGGAGATGGATCATATAATGAAATACAATATAATATTATACAGCACAATACAATAGAGGACATTCTGTAGGGGCCGGTCTACAATTCATCAGTACACTACTGTAGAGTACAATACTGACAATACAGCTAAGTACTTCCTCAAGTTTTCAACATTGAAAGTGAAATAAATTTTATTTAAATATATTTGAAAGTAAGGGCTTGTGGTTGAGGTTAAGAAGGGTATCCCACCGTAAAATGAGAACTTAGGAGTGCCAGACCAAAAAAAATTAGGATGAGGATGTTCTTTGTTCCATGCCACCACAAGAAAGCTTGGGGAAAAGCAAATTGAAAGAAGAAGAAATATCTATACTGCTTATAATTCTATAGTTTTAACATTATTTCACAGTTTTCTGTTTTAATGTATTTTCTATGTATATTTTATGAACTATATTTTACCTGTGTGATGTATTTTGTGATTAGTATTTTTGTAACCTCTGTTTTTTTTCTCTCTCCTTTCATTATTAATAATATTTGTGTAAATAGGGCTCGGCTCGTCAATATATACCCGTTCTGCGGCCATTTATCATAACATACCCAGATGGTGTTCTAAGTTATAGTTCCAACATACCCAGATGGTGTTCTGAGTTATAGTTCCAACATACCCAGATGGTGTTCTAAGTTATAGTTCCAACATACCCAGATGGTGTTCTAAGTTATAGTTCCAACATACCCAGATGGTGTTCTAAGTTATAGTTCCAACATACCCAGATGGTGTTCTAAGTTATAGTTCCAACATACCCAGATGGTGTTCTAAGTTATAGTTCCAACATACCCAGATGGTGTTCTATGTTATAGTTCCAACATACCCAGATGGTGTTCTATGTTATAGTTCTAACATACCCAGATGGTGTTCCAAGTAATAGTTCACCCATACCCAGATGGTGTCCTATGTTATAGTTCTAACATACCCAGATGGTGTTCCAAGTTATAGTTCTAACATACCCAGATGGTGATCTAAGTTATAGTTCCAACATACCCAGATGGTGTTCTAAGTTATAGTTTCAACATACCCAGATGGTGTTCTAGGCTATAGTTCCAACATACTCAGATGGTGTTGTTGTTGTAGCCAGCTTGGCTACAGCTGGAGGGGTGAGTGATGGTCTCCAGCCAACTTTATTTCAAAGTTGGCTCGTCCTGAACCACATATTTCTATGTGCGATCAACCATCATGAGGAATTGGACTTTTCTGTACAAGCCATTAAACCCTTAGGAAACTGCAAGCTAGCCTGGCTTGTAAGGGTTGGCTAGTATGTTCTCTGTTTAGAGTCCTCTAGCGAGATACTGGTCTTCTCCCTGTTTAACGTCCCCCAGCCAGGTGTTCTAGGCTATAGTTCCAACATACCCAGATGGTGTTCGTCGGGTGTGGTGGGGCTCTCGCCGGAGCTCATCTCGAGGGGCTCCCACATGAAGGGCGGCAGACACGCCAGGTTGGCGCCGCTCTGGATCCACTCCTTGTACACCACTATGACGCGGCGGATGGCGGGGGAGCAGGTGAAGGGGAAGAGGAACGCCTGGCGGAACATCTCGTGAATGAAGTTGATGTTGTCTCGGCTCCCGTAGAGGACGGAGCGAACAATACCGAAGGCCGCCGTCAGGGGATCCTCGCTGGAATAGAAGAGAATGCATTTAGAATTTATTTATTTATTATACAATATACGGATAACAAAAGATCCTTTTTCTAACTATTACATTAAATCCCTAGCTAATGAAATTGTAATTATTCTATCTTATTTTAATATAATAAATCTAAATCTAATGAAAATATCTAAATCTAATGATGTACTAAAGTTAAGGTATGCTTGGCATGTGAAAATAGAATATCTCGTGGACAAAGTTTTTTTTTTCATTTATTTATTTAATAACAATTCCACAAGCTTGTTCCTTACAACTAAGCATATTACCAAGCAGAACAAAATATATTTTTTTAAGATGCCTATTGGTTACAATATTTATTTTAGCTTATTTTAGTTTTGAGATGGTAAAAAAAATCTGGCTATAAAAAAATCTATTACAAATTATAATCTAAATTTCTGATGATGACTTACATTCTAGTGATGAAATTTGGACAAAGTTGAGACTGTCTTGACTACCGTAGAAAAGAAAGCAAACAATAAAAAGTTATCATATTTGTGTTAATCACAATTGTGGTGATTTTTACAATTACTGAAACTCATACCACTATTTTTTTACCATACTTGGGACCCCAACCAACTTCAAGTTACAAGTCCTCTGGCTTATCAATCAAGCTACTCAGATCACTGTAGAGCAAACAAAACTGAAGTCAACATTCAGGAAATCCTTGCTGAATAAATTAGAATAGAATCAAAGATTTCAAAAAGTATAGCAAAGCAAAGATAAAACCATATGTAAATAACATACATACAGATGTACTAACCAAAGGGCGGTGTTATTGCCTTTGGCCACCCGACCCAAAAAGGTATTGCTTTTTTAATTACAAATTCCAGATTTTTAATGTAGGTAACGGTCTGGCTGGGGGACTAAAAACAGGGAGTAGACCAGCAGTCTGGCTGGGGGACTATAAACAGAGAACGGAATAGTCATCCCTAACAAGCTAGGCTATAGCTTGAAATTTCCCAAGGTTTTCTTTAATGGCTTATAAAGAAAGTTTGGCTGGGGGACTATAAACAGGGAGTAATAATAATAATAATAATAATAAAAATCTTTATTTGTTTTCATGTACATTTGCATTCCCATTACATCTCCATGAAGTACTGTTGTACTTTTCGGGAGATGTAAGTAATTTTCCATCACATCAGTTCTTTTTTATAATTATTTTATTTTCATTGTTTCTTCTTATTTTTTATTTCTATTTTTGCCAATTATATTTCATTATTTGTATTAATAAGGTATTGTTTTAATTCTTGCTTCATTTTATTTTCATTTGGAATATTTCTTAAATTTGTTGGAATATTGTTCAACATTTTTGGAATTTGATGTTTGGTTAGTCTTTCGCCATAATTGTTGTTAAATGTGGGTGTTATATATATTGTATGTCTTGTATTGTAATTATTTTCTTGTATTTTTCTATACTCTTCTATGTAATAATGTTTTGTGAGTGTAACATATGTATATAAATTTTCAAATTTGAAAATATTGTGTTTCTTACATTTTGCATTTCTTTGATCTTTTGACGTCCATGGGTACATTATTGATTTTATTATCTTCTTTTGTGTTATCTTAATAAGTTTTTTGTTTTTTTCTGTACTGAAACCATATATTTCGATACCATATCTTAGAATAGGTTCGCACAGCGTTTTGTACATTATACATTTTATTCTTAGTGGTAAAATTCTTTTTATAAAATACATTTTATAGGATAATATGTTCATTTTATTTTTGATGTACTGATATTGTGATGTCCATTTCATATTTTCATCAAAATTCAATCCTAAGTATTTAATTGATTTTTTATTTTCAAGTTTTTTGCAGTTACAATTATTCATAATATGTTGATTATTATCTATGCATTTATTTTCATGAATTGTTAAATGCTTGGTTTCATAACATCTAAAACGTCTTATCATAGGATTTTGATATAATATTGCTGTCGTTTTTTCTTTGTTCAAAAAAATATCTTTATGATATAACCATATTATTATTTTATTAAGGTCTTCTTGCACTATTTGATACAGTTCGTTTATATTTTCATGGACGTAATATAATAGTGTATCATCTGCATACTGAAGGATTTTTGATTTTATTCCTATATTATTTATACTATTTATATATAGATTAAATAGTGTTGGCGATATTATGGCACCAGTTATCAAACCACAACTAATATCCATTTGATCACTTCATGGTTCCTATTTTCACAGTTTGTTTTCTATCTTGGAAATAATTATAAAAATTCATTGTTTGGTCTGAAATTCCATTTCTTCATAATGTCTTGATCATTTTTCATGACTAATGGTTTCATACGCTTTTTTGAGGTCTAATGATAGGGTTAAACATAATTTGTTATCGTTCAGTGCTATTAATGTCATCTGTGTATATTTGTAATGCATTCGAAGTACTTTTATTTTTTCTAAATCCAATTGGTTTCGCTTATGATGTTGTTATTTCAATATATTCATTCAATTGTTTGTTTATGTGTTTCTCAATTATTTTTTTTATCAAGATAAAACATTAATAGGTCGATAGTTTGAGTATTCATCTTTCTTTCCTTTTTTATACACCGGTGTAACTTTGACATTTTCATTCCAATAGGTATTTTTCGTTCTTCAATAATCTGTTGTAAGTTCTTTTATTACATTTTTGTAAGTTTAAATGTTCAATTTAATGTCTTTTGGCCTAATACTGTCACTACTGGTCCTTTGTTTTCTTTTATTTCACGAACAATATTTAATACATCTAAGTTATTTAATTTAATTTTTTATTTTCAAATTATATGTGTATATTATATTCTGTTTAATTATTATTTCATTCGATATTATGAATGATGTGTTTAGAAATTCTTTGTTGTTTTTAATATTCATAATTTCGTTTTTGAAGTTTTTGTTAAAATTATCCGCTATACTCTTCACACTTAATCTGGAATTCTTGAAATTATTTTTTATTGTTGTTTCCACATTGTTCTTTTGTTTATTTGTAATTTTATTGATTAAATTCCATGTTTCTTTCATGTCTCCTTTTACTTCATTAAATTTTATATTGTTTTCTCTTCTTTTGGCTTGTGTTATTTTATTATTCAATCTATTTCTAAATTGTTTATAATTTTTTAGATAATATCTGTTTCCAGGATTATTTTTTACACAATTCCATAAATTATTCTTAATCTTAATGTCATCTCTTATATCTTTGGTTATCCAGGTATTACCTTCGTATTTTTTCTTTATTTTAATTACTTTCTTGGCATCTTTGTACATATTTTCAAATTTATAAACCAAGTCATTATATAAATTTTCAGCACATTTATCTTGATTTAATAATTGATTCCAATCGTATTCCTCTATTAAGGTTTTTAATTTTTCTTCGTCAATAATGTTAATATTTATTAGCTCGTTTTTTTTCATCTATTTTATTTTGTTCAATTTGTAAATAAGTAAAATAATGATCAGCAATCTTTTCTTTAATCACACCAGAGTTAAAATTTCGTTTTGATCGAACATTAATATGATCCAAACATGCTCTAACTAGATTTCCATTTAATATTTCTTCTCGTGTTACTGTTTGAATGGTGTTAACTATTCCAATACTAGATAGTAGACCAACAGTCTGGCTGGGGGACTATAAACAGGGAGTAGACCAGCATTGGCTTGGTTCTGGGGGCCCTTGTCACTTATTAGCCTCCTTGTAAAGACAGTGGTAGAGGTGACTTACCTCTGGGCACAAGTGACTTACCTCTGAGCAATAGTGACTTACCTCTGGGCAGTAAAGTGACTTACCTCTGGGCAGTAAAGTGACTTACCTCTGGACAAAAGTGACTTACCTCTGGGCAGTAAAGTGACTTACCTCTGGGCAGTAAAGTGACTTACCTCTGGACAAAAGTGACTTACCTCTGGGCAGTAAAGTGACTTACCTCTGGGCAGTAAAGTGACTTACCTCTGGGCAGTAAAGTGACTTACCTCCGGGCAGTAAAGTGACTTACCTGGCGGGTAAGTGTGACTTACCTCTGGGCAGGTCATAGTAAAGTGACTTACCTCTGGGCAGGTCATAGTAAAGTGACTTACCTCTGGGCAGGTCATAGTAAAGTGACTTACCTCTGGGCAGGTCATAGTAAAGGTACTTACCTCTGGGCAGGTCATAGTAAAGTGACTTACCTCTGGGCAGGTCATAGTAAAGTGACTTACCTCTGGGCAGGTCATAGTAAAGTGACTTACCTCTGGGCAGACTCGCCAGAGTCCTGCACGAGGCTGATGCTTCTCCTGGCTTCATGGACGGAGGAGGGGTGAGGGGAGTTGGCGTCCGGAGTCTCGGACTCGCTGTGTCAACAAGAAGGAAAAGCAATATATAGAATACAGATATACAGGGTGTCCCGTATACAGATGCAAATATTTTGAGGGTAGGTTCAGCCCACCGTGGACTATCATATGAGCGAAACTTGCAGTGGGGCATTTTGCTTCGTTAAAGAGTTATGGCCAAATCCCTGTTTTTCCCACAGGTCTAGAGGTCACTTAGATCGATGCACGTTTTTAAAGAAATGGTAGCCAGTAAGTAATTTTTGACTTCATGTATGGATAGTCATGCATATTTCCCTTGAAATGCAGTTGGATGCATGAAAAAATATTGAAAGACCAGAGATATTTAATCATAAGTTCAATATTTTTCTAAAATTCAATTTTTCCCTGTTTTCCCTTTCGTGAATTTAGAGTACTTCTACAATTGCAATTCTGCGTATCACTAGGTAAATAAATACCCTTCGCTATTTTGTTTCAATAAATACCAAGTTCTTTCAGACGCGTGAAGGAACGAATGAGATACGCCTTATCAAACGGCACCAGAAGGAGAGAAACACATCTTTCAAATTTTGAATCTGGGCGCTATTGCATTTTGAAGAACACTCGATGCCTGAAGCGGTCTGTGTGACTATTTTTGTGCCAACTGCAAGTTATAAATGAAAATTTTCTGAGTACAATTAGTTCTATTAACCAACTATTATCAATCAAATCTAATAGTTAAAATAACAAGGCGATCAATTTTCGGTGGAAGAGAAAGCCACAAGCTTTAAACCTCGCCCTTGGTTCGCTACATATTCTTTTGGGTTCTTTTCATTTCATGTCCTGTGTTGCAGAATGTATCATGTTTGTAGTTTATCAATAAACTACAAACATGTATCACTGTATCACCACCCTTGATCAGTCTTTGTTTATATTTATTTCACAAATTGTTACCATGTTCATTGTAAAAAAATGTAAATAAAGCTTGGTCCAATTGTTTATAAAATAAAAATAAAGTATTAATAATAATAGTAACCTTAAGGTTGGATGTTCGAGTTTTACCCAAGGTTAATTTTCGGCACTATTTGTTATTTTTTTGATATCATGATTGTGATAAACACAAAAATGATATTTTTAATTTTACTTCTAAAAATAAAATCATAATTTTTGTTGGTAGCGCAGAGTCTTTCTCCATGTGTATTCTTTTTCCATAATTACACCACTGGTTGCTGCTTTCGTTGCAGCCTCTCTCATTTTTCCTCATGATAACTATGTGATTCCGTAACCCCATTCACATAAAAGTTCACACCGACCGACCACTGTGAATGATCAATTTCCCTCTGTTAAACATCCCAGAGCAGTGTATTTATACCTCAAATTACGCGCCAATTCTGTTAAAATTCAGCCAACTTTGAATTTTCCATCATGATTCAGAAGTGTTTTTTGAGCTTTGTGTGTACTGCGTTCCATGATCTTTAAAGTAATATAAATGAGCTTTCTTTTTTATAAAACTAAACATAATAGGGTATTTTTTTAACTAGTGATACGCAGAATTGCAACTGTAGAAGTACTCTAAATTCACGAAAGGGAAAACAGGGAAAAATCAAATTTTAGAAAAGTATTGAACTTATGATTAAATATCTCTCTGGTCTTTCAATATTTTTTTATGCAAACAACTGCATTTCAAGGGAAATATGCATGACTATCTATACATGGAGTCAAAAATTACTTACTGGCTATCATTTCTTTAAAAACGTGCATCGATATAAGTGACCTCTAGACCTGTGGGAAAAACAGGGATTTGGCCATAACTCTTTAACGAAGCAAAATGCCCCACTGCAAGTTTCGCTTATATGATAGTCCACGGTGGTCTGAACCTACCCTCAAAATATTTGCATCTGTATACGGGACACCCTGTATAATAAAGTGGAGAGACAAAGTTGAAGAAGACCTAAGAGAGAAAAACTGGAGAAAAGAGGACGCACTAAATAGAAAGATATGGAAGGGAAGGATTCATGGAACAAATGCCGACCCCAAGTAGGTTTGGGAAAAGGCAAAGTGAAAGAAGAAGAAGATAGATTATAAAGTGGCTGTATTGGCTTATTTTTGGCCCACGGTCAATCTTCTAAATAAAAAATAAAAAAAAGATATCACAATAATAAAAAGACACAGTGGAAAGTAACCAATAGTTGAGGTTGAGGCATCTTTTTTTTTTCTTTCTTTTTTCCTGTAAGACATTTTAACTCTGTAGGAGACAGGTCGTTCGCACCGAAAGAGTCATATTTTGCTTATGTAAATTGTTAACATTGCTTTGTTTAAACTCTGGTGATGCCATCACGGGTTGTTACTCATCTAAGTAAAAACTCAGTTTTCCTCGCGCGGCATGAGAGTACCCCAAAAATCAGAAGAACAGTAAAGGGTAGAAAAAAATTAGCTCAGTGGTTAAGCACTCGCTTGCCATGCGGAAGGTCCCGGGTTCGAACCCACGCGCCGACAAAAATTTGTATTCTTAATTTGGTTACAGTTGTTTGTAAGGGATACCTTCCGGTGCGCTCGTGTTGACCCAGTACCTAATTGGGAAGTATTGTGTCACTTCTCGCCCATCAGAGGGGAGGCATACTACGGGATGGGCAGGCTACAACACAGACCACAAGCGTCTACAGTAGCTCCTGTTTCATGGCTACGAAATAAAAACGGCTGTGAAACACTCATCTTTAAAAAAAAAAAAAAAAAAAAATCCTACCCAGTAAAACCTGGATTCGGCTTAGTGCAACATTTTCTATCGCAAAGTTTCGACAACTTTTCGCGCCCCACTCTTACTCTAGGATTAAAATAATGAGATCGAACCCCTCTGAATTGTCACGCTTTGCAACCTTTCCTATTTAAAAATACCAGAAAAATGTTGCATTCAGTGGGATTCCGGGCTAAGGCGATTGCCTCACCAACTGACGTGAAGCTAGCCAGCGTGGCGATTCAATGAGGCTCACACCACAGCTCATGTAGGGGGAGTGAAAATATACAGACGTGAAGCTAGCTACTTACCTTACAGAGCGATGAGTGACCCTAGAGGAGGAAGACGAGGGAGGGGGAAGGGGAGGTTGGTAGGGTGACTGCCTGACCGAAGTGAAGCTAGCCAGCCACTTGATGAGGCTCACCCGACAGCTCATGTAGGGGGAGTGAGCCTCGTCTTTACTTAGCTTCCTGGGGTTTGGCAAATCTGAAAATTTTGAACCGAAAAGAAAAGGTAATACAAATAAATTTATTTCATTTATTTATATCGTTGAACTATGTCTCATTGTTAGAAAGTAATATTCAGATGCGCCTAAGTTTTTTTAATGTCTCTTTTAACTGCATGGTTATATAACGACGGCGGATTTTATACCCCCCATTTGCTGGAAACTCACAAACCAGCTCCTCAAATTAACCTCACCTAGCCCAAGTGGGGCCAGAAATAGTCAGCAACACGAAGGTTCGAATTTGAATGGTAACCCATCCATTTTATTGGAAGTAATATTGGAGGATTCCCAACACATGTCTTTTAACACATTGGGACATCCGTAACTAACATATAATATCAAACAATAAATAATATATTAATACATTGTGTATACTCGTAGGTACATATAAAATATGTTTTTTTTTATAATATATAGTTTATTGTTTGTGATTAATTTTGTAAATATTTATATTCAAAAGTACTTTGAGAGAGAAAAAATATTCAAACACACTCACCAATATTTGGTACATAAATGTCTGTCTTGGTGGAGTAACTTGGGAATATTAGCTGCTGATAATACTGCTTAAACTTGTCAAATAGGAACATGAAACATTTGTATTGGCTGTACTGCTTGTCTTTCCACTCGATTTTTACCATCTGAAAAAATATAGATAAAATTTAAAAAACGAAAAACAAACAAAAAAACCAAGGAAAAATAATCTGTTTTTTGTATAACTTTTGTGTTCCTGAAAATTAAGGCAGATTTAATGGAAGTTTTTGTAATACCTCTGTGGTGGTAGGTCTAGATTTTGCATAATAATAACAATGATAATATCACCTCATTTATACTGCCCGATTAGGACTAAAGAGTCCTACTATTCCAGCAGTAAGCTCAAGACTTATTATCATGTGGTCAAAATCCCACATGGGAGGATAACTTGTCATGTCCCAGATGAGTTTCGAACGCTTGACCTCTGGATTACTAGTCGGACGCCTTGACCACTGAGCTACCGAGACAGACATACTGTCTTAGATGAGATAAACTAATGCTAAGTCATGATCTCCATTTTGTATATTAATTTCGCACCTAGATTTTATGTTTGGTCATATTTAATGACCGACCTCAGTAGCTCAATTTTATTGTAAATGTGCCGGACTCGTAACCTGGAGGTCGGTGGTTTAGTCCCAAGTTTTGGTAGTTCTAGTAAAAAGCTGCTCTGAGTGGAACATCTCTCTTGTGGTTAACACGAAATAAACCAGCCAGACATCAAGCAGGCAACATCAAAATTAATAATTCCTTTTTTGATACGTAATTTTAAGAAATATTTTTACTGTCAGTTTTAAGTGGATGATTTCAACTCAAACCACTACAATTTAACTATAAACTGGAAACGGAAGGAGTCCAGAACATTGCTTATAGGAGTCCAAGGGGTGTAAGACCCATTTATTTATTTATTTACACTTTATTTTTTTATACATTAACATATATATTTTATACAAAACAATCAATATATTATTAACAGATCTAAAAAAAATTAACAATATTTACAAAATAAAACATAGAAAAAAATATTTAAATTCTTATCAATTTAAATTTTTAAACCTATATCGATCCTTACACCACCAAGACATAGCACATGGACGCGGAATGTAAAGTAACACAAAATTACATGAATTTAAACAGGATAATGTAAATGGGACACTGACCTGGGTGACAATAGCTTCCAGCAGAGTTTCCAGATAGAACCTCATGGAGTCGTCCGGCTGCTTCTCTCCGCTCTGGGGAGGATACACTGGCAGGATTTCAGCAGGACTGACAGGACCTGGAGGTTGAGAGGAAGAAAATGCATTAATTTTTCTATTGCTGTAGTATAGGTGTTTGCCAAGAATAATGCTAGAAGTATTTTTTTCCTACAAGGTGTAAATAAAATCTATGACAGCAGATAATGAAGGTTCAATACAGCCGTTATTGTCTGGAATAAACCAATGCAAAGCATTAGGAATACGTAAACGAGGAGAAGTTACATCATACATGGGAAAGCTTAAGATTTTTTTTCTTCGAGATATTAAAGCAGCTACTTTAGACACTTGTGGTCCGTGACGTAGCTTGCCATCTTTGTAGTGTGCCTCTGCTCTAATGGGCAAGAAAGTACATTTAAAAAAATGGTTGAGGTCAAGGAATATAAAACACTAGCTTCACTTTGGTTGGGGTCATGGAACATAAAATACTTATTCACTAGCTCTACCTTGGTTGGGGTCATGGAACACAAAATACTTATTCACTAGCATGGGGTCATGGAACACAAAATACTTATTGACTAGCTTCACCTTGGTTGGGGTCATGGAACACAAAATACTTATTGACTAGCTTCACCTTGGTTGGGGTCATGGAACACAAAATACTTATTGACTAACTTCACCTTGGTTGGGGTCATGGAACACAAAATACTTATTCGCTAGCTTCACCTTGGTTGGGGTCATGGAACACAAAATACTTATTGACTAGCTTCACCTTGGTTGGGGTCATGGAACACAAAATACTTATTGACTAGCTTCACCTTGGTTGGGGTCATGGAACACAAAATACTTATTGACTAGCTTCACCTTGGTTGGGGTCATGGAACACAAAATACTTATTGACTAGCTTCACCTTGGTTGGGGTCATGGAACACAAAATACTTATTGACTAGCTTCACCTTGGTTGGGGTCATGGAAAACAAAATACTTATTCACTAGCTTCACCTTGGTTGGGGTCATGGAACACAAAATACTTATTGACTAGCTTCACCTTGGTTGGGGTCATGGAACACAAAATACTTATTGACTAGCTTCACCTTGGTTGGGGTCATGGAAAACAAAATACTTATTCAGTAGCTTCACCTTGGTTGGGGTCATGGAACACAAAATACTTATTGACTAGCTTCACCTTGGTTGGGGTCATGGAACACAAAATACTTATTGACTAGCTTCACCTTGGTTGGGGTCATGGAACACAAAATACTTATTGACTAGCTTCACCTTGGTTGGGGTCATGGAACACAAAATACTTATTGACTAGCTTCACCTTGGTTGGGGTCATGGAACACAAAATACTTATTGACTAGCTTCACCTTGGTTGGGGTCATGGAACACAAAATACTTATTGACTAGCTTCACCTTGGTTGGGGTCATGGAACACAAAATACTTATTGACTAGCTTCACCTTGGTTGGGGTCATGGAACACAAAATACTTATTGACTAGCTTCACCTTGGTTGGGGTCATGGAACACGGTGTTGGACGGAGGGTTGGCCAGGGCTGTGAGCCCAGGCTGGCCTGGGATGGGACTGCAGAACCCGGGCACCAGAGTGGCAAACATGGCGTCTGCCCAGATGGGTGCATTCTCCCCCAGCGCCTGATACCACAGAATGAAGTACCTGAAATTTTTTAATAAGTACCATAAAATTATTTTCAAAATAATATATGAAGAGGCCTTTTGCTTCACCAAAAATAAATAATATTTGAACTTCTTTTTACTTAAGATTACATATTTACATATTTATTTTCTATTACTTTTTTTTACAAATAAAAACTTTGTCCATCCTGGTGTCTTCAAAAATGGACTTTTTTATGATCAGTATGATCATGAAATTAGATATGTTATTAATGTGTTCTCTGAAGTCTAAAATAGTAATCATTACTAGTATTATTTAAAAAAAAAAATTTTCTTCGTATAAAATTAATCAAAAGAGGGGTGATACCATGAGAATTTTCAAAAAAAAAATCACCCATTTGAATTTTGATGTTAATAGTACTTCTTCAGGTAGCCTCGAATTGTTTTTCTAATATGTAAGTAGCTCGTTGGGTCCGGAAGATTGGCCATTTCTGACCTATATCTTGTTCTGAAAAATAATCCAGTGGTCTAACCTGATCAGGTTAGTCAAAACTAAACCCAGGAAAATCTGTATAATTAATAATCATTCCGTGTCTGAAGAAATGGTTGGGTGGAAGAGATTTCTGAAGGCACAAAACCCTACCTTTTAGGTAGGACATTAGTTTTGTTTTCTACTTTGTTATATTTTTGTTCAATCTATTTTTTCTTTCTTCTGCTTAATTTTTAATATTGTACATTATTTTGACCTACTGATAAATAATTATGTAATATTAATAATAACATAATAGGCGATAGCTATCTCACAGTGGTGGATACTATACTTACCTGGTAGCACAGACCTTTTATTCAATACATTAATTTTATTATTAATAACTTATCAAAAGTAGTGTATATTAAAAGTATTTTAACATTAAAAATAACATGATTATGTAGATATTAAAAATCATGGTAAGGCTCCATCTTCCATGTTGAAACTTCTAGCGTTGTATCTGCTTCCTCTTAATCTAAGTGAAACAAATCTCACAACTTACCTGGTAGCATCCTTTCTGAGTTTCCAGGAGTTACCCGGATGAAGTAGTTTGGCCAGGATACGTGCTATACTGTGACATTGCCATCGCGAGGCAATGATCTCCGGGCAGAAGATTAGGATCTTTTCAAACACAAAGAGCACACTCTCCAACTCCTCCTTGTGGGCTTTGTGAACTGGAAAAAAGATGAATACTAATTAAGGCAAAGAACCTCAATAGATGACTAAGTTCGATGAACTCTGAGCTAGGAAATTAACCCTGACTGTGTCAGCATTATTGAGCAGTGGGTACTGAAGTAGTAAAAGGAATTTATATTCCAATTTTAAAGGAAAATTCAAATTTATTTAATTTTAGCAGACTTTACTCTTTAGAAATTTATTTACATATATCACAAAAGGCGGGATTATTGCCGAAGGCAATCTCTAACATCCAACCCATGATCTTGCACCACTTAGAAATTTAAAGAGAGAGTTGACTTCTTGCTTTACTGAATAGCACTTCTCAATAAAATCTTTATATTATTATTTTATACAACTTATAAGTCTTATAACTCTTGTTATGTAAATATACTCGTATAAATAAAATAAAATCTTTAGGTACTTGGATATGATTAATCTCAACAATAGCTAGTGTACTGTTTACATAAAACTAACACCTTAAAGTCCTTAAATATTGTATTATTATTAGAACAACAATATGCCAAACACACACAAATAGACAAAATATTGAAAAATAATAATATGTTTATTAATTTTCAGTTGAGATAGTATGACACAAAAAATAGAGATATACCATTAGAACAGGTCATTCAAAATTATTACATGTCAACACCATTTGTCAAATAAAATAAAACAGCAAATTGGCACAGAAAACCAGAATAAATATATGGACATTTTTAGAAGTGGAAGACTAAAGATAGGGAGGTATGTATGGAGACTTTTAGACCTGCAATGTTGGAGAAATCCCACATTGAAAACATGGGTCGATCAAGGTAAACAAATTCAATGAGTTTTTTTGAGAATACATATAAAAATATCACATTACACTTGTTTTGATTAATTAATAAAAATTAAATTTTTCATCAAAAAAGGTACTAGGAGTTAGTATGTAGTTTCAAAAAAGGTAAGTTACTAGTAAGTAGTGGGAAGTGGTAAAACTTACCTAAATGGAATGTTATATCTGAAATCACAACAAAGGGGAACACATTGTAAGTAACTCAGTGCCCATTCACCAGGGTGCATTATAACTACTGTTAACAATACTAAGTGATAGAAAAGTGCAGCATTAAATATATCATTTAAAATAAGGAGTTGGATACCTAAACTTTTAAAATCATTCAAGTCTTAAACATAAGAATCACATTGAAATATGTCATGTCTCTGCACCAGGTAAAAGCTTTGTATTTCAAGTTGTCTAGAGGACATGTTTTCAACATTAAAGATATGAAAGTTTGTAACACTTTTCTTTATTTTTTATTTCAATAGTTCCATATCTGAACAATAAAAAGAATATGACAAGTAGAGAATTATATTTATTAATACAAAACATATTGATGAATCAAATATGCAGAAGCAATCAAAGAAACAAAACAGGAGATGGAAGACGGATTTTTTTAAATTATTTTTTGTGCAAGTAACATTTAAATATGATATTTGAATTTACCTCTTTGACGGAGATTATTTTCTGCAGATACCAAGGCATCATAGAAAATGTAGTAAATACAGCTATAGTTTGATTCAAACAAACTCTTGGCTTCTTTGGTATCAATGTGTTCTGAAAATAAATTACAAATTTATTATTTTAGAAAGAAAAATAATTAAATACCTAAAGTAGTTTATTTGGTTTAATGTATGGGGTTTTTAAAATCTTAACAAGGAAAGGACAAAAAAAGTTTCAAGTGAAAAACTTTCTTTACATCCATGGTCAGTAATGGCCACTAATACCTCAGTTGGTAATTGGCCTCCCATACAGTTTCTCCACTTTGCTTGGTCAAAATTGTGTCTTCAGCTCACTATTAAGAATGCATTTTTGGAAAGAAAAAAGATTTTTTTACAAAATAATAATTATTATATTTTTATATAAGTATTATATACAGGGTGTAACAGACTAAATGTAAAATCTCTTAAGAGGTGGTAGTATAGATCATTTCCAACCATTAATGTTCTATAACACTTTTGATTTAACTCAGTGGTTCTCGAGATATTATTTTTTAAAATTATTTTTACAAGTCCCCTGCCGCTCGACAAAGAATGGCATCTAACTCCGTAAATACAGTAGATGAAGCAATAGATTTAACTTTTTCCATAAGATAACAATATTTCACTATTATTTAGACTAGATTTATTCTTAAAAAGTGCACACGTACTGAAAAAAAATTGGCAGCAGCGCAAAATTTATCGCGAACATGAAATCCACCTGAAACATCAGCCGCCATTTTCTCAAAATACTGCCCTCATAAAAGTATTGGTTTCATTTATGTAAAAACTTGCTTGAAGTCTTATCTTTCAGAAAATATGACACACTTGATATAAAACTTTCATTTTTTATTGAAACCAAGAGAAATAAAAAAAAAAGTCAGTCAGTACTACTAACTGTACCTACTAGGCTACCATCCTACTTTTACCTAGGGAATTAATTTTTTTCTTCAATTTGACAAATTATGGTTGCCATTTATTTTTTAACGGCCCAAAAGTTTGCCTCAGTAGACTCTTAACTTGGAGGTCACTGGTTCGAGTCTCAAGTGTGGCAAATTAGTATGTACGTATCCATGTATGATACTTTTAGCTGTGGTGCTTCAGAAATCAATATTAATCGTAATTGTTCATTTGTTCATAAGAGGAAAGGGTCTCAATGATAAAATGGTTTGAATGAAATGAAACATAACAATGTACCTACATAGTTAACACCCACAGGTAAGGTGGTACGGTAAATACTGAACATTCATAGGTTGGTACATAGAGGTACAAATTATTATGTTAGTAGGTACCGAATTTTAATAAAACACATGGAATACTAAAATATTAAGGTCAATTAGTAGTCACCGTGGCAGAGTGAGTTGGCGTGCTAGGCGTTGCACGCATGGTGACCTGGGTTCGATCCCCAGCGGGACAGGAGTTTTTCTGCTCTGTACTTGGATGTTCGGGGTCCACTCATACCTCGTGAGGAAAAATGAGTAGTTACTTGTATGAGTAACGACCAGTGGCGGCATTACCAGAGTAAAAAGAAATTAATGTAATAGAATAATTCGAAAAGTAAAGGAGGCTCTTAGTAATGCTGCGCTACCCACAAAAAATGTGAAGAGGCCTTGTGCTTCACCACAAATAAAACCATACATACATACTAAAATATTAAGGTCAATTAATCACGATCGTGGTGTCACAATAGCTCAAACTCGTCTTACTAAATATTTGCCATACTTGAGACTCGAACCAGTGACCTCCAAGTTAAGAGTCCGCAGCCTTATCAATGAATCGACTGAGGCTAACTTTTTGGGCCGTAGGAAAGTAAATGACAACCATAATTTGTCAAATTGAAGAAAAAAATTAGTTCCCTAGGTAAAAGTAGGATGGTAGCCTAGCGTAGGTACAGTTAGTATTACTGACTGACTCTTTTTTTTTATTTCTCTTGGTTTCAATAAAAAATGAAAGTTTTATATCAAGTGTGTCATATTTTCTGAAAGATAAGACTTCAAGCAAGTTTTTACATAAATGAAACCAATACTTTATGAGGGCAGTATTTTGAGAAAATGGCGGCTGAAGTTTCAGGTGGATTTCATGTTCGCGATAAATTTTGCGCTCCTGCCAATTTTTTTTCAGTACGTGTGCACTTTTTAAGAATAAATCTAGTCTAAATAATAGTGAAATATTTTTTATCTTATGGAAAAAGTTAAATCTATTGCTTCATCTACTGTATTTACGGAGTTAGATGCCATTCTTTGTCGAGCGGCAGGGGACTTGTAAAAATAATTTAAAAAAATAATATCTCGAGAACCACTGAGTTAAATCAAAAGTGTTATAGAACATTAATGGTTGGAAATGATCTATACTACCACCTCTTAAGAGATTTTACATTTAGTCTGTTACACCCTGTATAACAATAGACTTACCGACAACAATTTTCAAATGTTTAAACCTTGCTGATGAGTCTTTTTTCGGATCTTGAAATTTTATGATTGACTTTTTAATATCAGCAGTGTGGACTTTCTTACTGAACATTTTATCTATCTGTAATAAAAACAAAATATCCTGGTAATAAAGTTTATAATGTTCCAAAATATCTGGAATTCTTAAATAAATAGAATTAGTTCACCTAACAAAATACCTCTTTATTTTAAGCTTACATTGCTTACACAGCTCAAAATATTTCACATGCTCATTTGATTTTCCACAAACTCTCTACTTCAATAAGAGTACTGAGTGAAAAATTTACTTCAGTCTGATCCATTTTCATAATCAAAAAAATTCAATCAAGTTTTATTCACAAATACTAAGTAGAAATTACAAAATAAAATTTGACCAAGGGTGGTGGTAATGCCAGTATTCTCTGCATTTTGCCTATGGCATATATCTATACTTTACAGAGCACTAACCTGAGGCAGTTCTCTTATTTATTTATTTACACTTTCTTAATAGGACATATGAAACGGTACATGCAAAAACAACATCATTCCAAAAGAGTAAACTTTTGGAAAATCAAAAAAAAACTTTCCCATTCATTTTTTGTGCATAAGAAAAAAAAGAAAAAATATGTAATCGTAAGGACTTACCAAAAGAAACCATTCTATATAATTTTTGGTCAGATATGTAGTGCCATTTCAAATAAATAGCCGTTCAAAGGTCGTGGAATGATGCTGTTTTTGCACATTTCGAAAATATTATAAATAATAACAAACGTACACTTCGAATTTTATTGTTATTTCAAACAAAAACAAAAAAATATGAATCATAAAAATTATATGTATAAAAAGAAATCTGGTGTAAACATCACACGACTTTCCTTATCCCCGAAAAGAAGTTGAACTCCAGCACTCGTGACTCAACGGTAACAGCTGCAAATCAATGCCAAATTCGTAATCAGCACCTCAAAATCATTGGATTTGATATGTCACAATCCCCATCTAGGATGAATAATAAAAAAGTTAAAAAAAGTTAGTCAAAGCGGGTCCCCCCCAAGATACCGGTAAATTTGGGCCGAGGTCCAAAAAGTTCAAGATATCACAAAAATGATATGAAGAGACCCCTATTATTTTTTTAATCTAAGAAAATGTTGTTCTCTAACTTTTTTTGTATCTTTAATCAATTCATAGAAGCGGCGCTTGCGGGCAATATTTGCGGCCCTGCGGCCGCATTTTGCGGCCAATTTCAACCAAAAGTTTTGTAGTACGTTTGGTGTATAAAATTGATTTTCATACCAAATTTCAAGTCTCTAGCTCTTACCGTTCTTGAGATATCCTGTTCACACACACACAGACAGGATACACCAATTCTACAGATTACATGCAAGAACCGCATCAATCCCGGATCTATGTCGTTCTTGCATGGAACGAAAATTATAGAAACGTGTTTATATAGGAAGGGAGTAGCAGAATGATTTGGTTTTGATATAAAATTGTGCGTTTACCTTCCGAGATCCAAAATCTATGAAAACCCCATTTTCCAAAAAAATGTGATTGATGTCGTTTTTGCATGTACCGATTCATATTATATACAACACAAATAATTACAAATAAAAATACAATATAATAGAAGAAAAAAATAAAGAAAAAAAAATAAATATATACATAATATATGTCCTAACTAAAGGGCCGGGTTATTGCCTTTGGCAATCTCTTCCACCAAACCCTTTAAGAGAATACTCTTGAGAATTTGATCTAGATAGCTGGACAAAAGAGCAATAAGATGTGGTTGCCTTTCAATCATACAAGTCTCTCTTGCTAAGATAAGACATTTCTTGTATGAGTCAGAGGTAGCTATTACTATTTTAATATGCACAATTGCAATACTCCAAAATATTCACATTTAAAGGACTACTTGATAACCCTGTTTGTGGCCATCAAATAAAGTCAGTGTAGTTTTTGCTGCTACAACTACAACAATTTATTTGGCAGAGATAAAGTACAGCCCAATTAGAAAAAAAAATGAGTTGTAAAGTACATCATTAATTTGAGAGCCATACATATCTACTCTACTGCAAAACCTATATAATTGAATATTATTGATTTATACTCACAATAGACATCTTGCTTATGGATGTTACATTGCTATTTGAGCGAGAAACTTTTTGAGTATAAGAGGACAGATTAAAATTATTAGGTTCCATAGTTACCTACCTACTATGACAATAAATTATGAGTATTACAGGATGAGTAAAAAAAATACTATGGATTACCATTTCAGTTCAAAGTGTTTCTAACTCATAACTGACTCAACAAGTGTTATAGTTTTAAGTTATCATTCATAGTGATCAGAGGAGTGTATGTTACTAGCCTGTAACAAAACATATTGGTTTTTACCACTGTGAAATCATTGAAGTATGATGGTAAGAACTTTCTGATTAATGTTGATTTTCACTTCTTCACTCTCCAGTAATCCCTGTTTAGAATACTGACATAAATTAAGAATTCTTACCTGTACAAGGATTACAAGACCTTAGTAGGTGAATGGCCTACATCTTGATGGTGATGTATGTGCGTAGTTCGGATCAATCACAATCACATTATTGAGACTAACCGGAAGTAAAGTACCAGAAACGGTCACAATGTTAACAGTTTTCAAACAAAAAAAGGTAATATACTAATCTTTTGATTTCTACAAGAACTTTTTAAGTTCTTCGACTTTTTAGTTTTTGATTTTTCGAATTTCGACATTTCTGTGTTTGTTTATTTTCTAATCACGATCTCTCAAGATTATGAGGTTCAGAAAAAATCCACCGGAAAGTTTAAGCGCTAGTAACGGTGTCAGGAAGTGCTGCCCTCTTTAGAAATATTTTAAAACTATTTTAAACAGCTGTTTCTCCTTGTTTGTTACATCCTCGAAAAACCTCTAAATTTTATTTAGGGTCCAGCGAAATACTCATTGTGCAGTTTTTTGATTTTCTTTCTAAAATATACAGGGTGGTCCAGAAAGTTTGCACCAAAATGATAGGGGTAATAAAAGAGACCATTTCCAACAAAAATATTCCCGGACATTTTCCTTTATTTTTTGTCATTTTCAAAATGGCGGCCAAACGTGTGTTTTTCAAATATTCCGACTTTGGTTGGCTTTTGATTTTTTTATTTTTTTCTGTACCACCTGGAAAAAAAGGATTGTATTTTTGAATTGAAAATAAAATTTTAATTAAAATAAGTTAAATTAACCCGTTCAATGTTTTAATGATCATGCTCATTTAGGCTGTCAACGTTCTGAACGCACATATTTGAAAAACACACGTTTTGGCCGCCATTTTGAAAACGACAAAAAATAAAGGAAAATGTCCGGGAACATTTTTGTTCGAAATGGACTCTTTTATTACCCCTATCATTTTGGTGCAAACTTTCTGGACCACCCTGTATATGCCCAACCAGGCAAGTATTTGAAGTATTACTGACACTGCATCACTGAAACCAAAAATAAACCAAAAGGTATTAATAGATCGTAAAGGTGTACAAGTTCGCTAAAAATAATATCAACTTTATATTTAGAAACTCAAATACCTACATGGGATTTGATGTCACAACAATCACAACCCTCATCTAAGATGAATAATAAAAAGTTAGGGGCACTGCCCCCAAAATACCATTAAAATGGGATCGGGTTGCAAAAAGTTTGAAATATCAAAAAAATAACCGGAGGAATTATTTTTTATTAAAATGTTGTTCTCTAATGCCGGGTCCACACTATGCGAACATTGTTAGCTAACAATGTTCGCTAACAATGTTATTTCAAACAAGTCGTAAAAACATTTTCTAATGCCGGCTCCACACTGCAAACATTGTTAGCTAACAATGTTCGCTTAGTGTGGACCCGGCATAACTTTTTCTGTATCTTTAACCAATACAAAAGGACTGCCTTTGCGTCCATTTCTGCGGCCCTGCGGCCGCAGAGTGCGGCCATTTTCATCTTCAAGTTTTGTGGTGAGTGTGGTATATAAAATCAACTTCTATACCAAATTTCAAGTCTCTAGCTCTTACTGTTCTCGAGATATCGTACACAAATGGCCAAAGACCAATTATTATTAGCAAGGTGTCCGCCTATCCGCCCTTTACTATTGAGGAGTGTATGATATTTCCTATGCAGAAGGGGTGCTTCAGTTCTCAACCAGAGTTCTTTATCTGGTCGAGAACTTTTCTTTTATTATTATTTTTAAAGGTAGTTGTGCCCCGGAATCGCTTTCGCTTACCTTTACATCCATGGCATTCGGGAGACGGAGAAACTCGGTTAGAATTTACCGCTCCGGTCGGGATTCGAACCGGCAACCTCCGGATCAGCAACCAATCTTCTTAACCACTGAGCCTTCTGCATAGAAATACCATACAATGCCTCAAAGTAAAATGGCGGACACCATGCTATTAGCATAATATGCTGTCCGCCATTTTCTTTTGAGCAAGTGTTTCTCATAAGATGTCCAGAGAGCATTGGGTATTCCTTAAACCTTAAACGGTTATCGTTTTTTAATCTATGGTTGAAATCAAGCAAAACGCTAACCCCTAGTATTGTACGTACGCAACAAAAATCACATGCGAACAGCATTTCAGTGCATCCTATAAAAAAAACTGTGTAGTATGAAAGTTTTTAGGCAGATCCCTGAAAAAGGAATGTACGCGTTTGAATGCTGATTAAAATTTTGTTTTTCTTATTTTACTTTTTAATTCTTCATCCTCGACTTCTTTCATAAATTTTGTCGACGTACAATTAATTTTTTAAAGTATTTTTATCCAGAAAGTGTATTTGATTTAACAATTTTTAACCGTCCATCATTTTCTAAATTCCTTCCTTCGTTCTGTCTTGAATTCATTTGTGTGAACAGCAAACGACTCCGAAAAGTTCTATACCATTTTGGTGAAACACCTCTTCTTTCATAAAATTGAACATGATTGCAGGTGTTTAAAAAAGTAGGTTTCATTCTGATGTTATTAAAAGTTTATCCTACTTCCTTTTCAACATGAGAGTTTAATGTTGTTACCTATACAAATACAACTAAACTTTAGATTCAATGTTACCAACCAGGAGAGTATTTTAACATTTTGGCAACTAAGTTCACAGAAATAAGTTAAATATCATTCAAGAAAAGGACCCCCTACTCAGGATGAGGTCTATCCAATTCAGATTCTAGACCAATAAATAAATAAATTAATTTTGTCCCAAAATACCTATTTTGATAATGTTGAATCCATCGTCTAGTACAAGAAAACACCTTTCTGGCTACTTGTTAATCGGGTCAATCCATCATTAAATTTTTTGGGATTTGGATACTTGAGCACTGAAAGTACATTTAAATTCATGGTAGAATATGTTCTAATATTCAAATAGGAATTAATGTGATTTCTTTAGACATTGTACATCTCTTAAGCATTTAACTAGTGATCAATCTATAGCTAATAGCTATTTACTATGATTTATTCTTTTGGTCATTGGTGTTTTTATAGTAAAAGAGTAAAAAGTCATTGATTAAAATATGCTCTTCTTGTGTATCACACCTACTACTTCATACCCACTTTTAAAATAATATTTTGATTTATTTATTAATTTTATAATCTAAAAGTATTCACAGTTATGTTTTTTCCAAGCAACTATTGCTATGAATTAAAGGACCAACATGAACAATTAAAGCTTCAACTATTTTAAATAATGACGTTATTGTGAATTATTGTAATAATGATCAAATCACTGTGTCAAATGTGTTCAGTTTATAAAATTTACTCCAGTGAAAAATGTAATATTTTTTTGCAATAAACATGGATTGAGACGTCAAGAAATGAAATTTGTTGAAAATGCGGCTTCATTAAATGAGGACAAACGTAAGATCAAAAGTACATCAGCATCATGTATCAAAATGACAGATCAGGCACAACATTTGAATGGAGATGTCAACAGTATTAAAGTGACTGTGAACGGAAACTTTAGCCCAAAAAAGCTCACAGCAAGTGGTCGAGGACATCCAAACCACAACAACAGTACAGACTCTGATGGTAGTGATAGTGCTCTAGGTGGAGGGAGATTGAAATTTTTCAAAGGTAAGAATATTCAATTCCCTGCATGTTTATTTTATATATTGTTCAATAATTTTGCCTCTGGATGCCTTTTTATGGTTGGTGATCTTAAATGTAAATGGTAACTGATCAACTAAACATCCATTATTTTATTTTAGTATTGTATTAGACTAGGTAATAATTATAAAATCTTGAGCTATAAGCAGGCATTTAATAGTGTGAATAATCTATTTCCATAAAATCTTGGCCTATTTACCTATGTATGTAATAACCTCTATCTTGTTGATGGTAGTTATTTGTTATATTGATTTAGGTAAGAAAAACAATTTTATTTCAAAAAGACAATTATTGTTTTTTGCTCATATCACTTTCAATTGAACAACAACCCTTCCTCAATCTGTAAAAACCCTAAAATCACTTCTGTTCAACATAACCCTTTTCTGCCTTAATTTTTATACTCATATGGGGTCTACTAAGACAATATATTTTTTGGGCTAAGTTCATAATCATTGAGTAGCATCATTGTGTTTGATGAATGCCAAACTTGAAACTTTCTTCAAGTTTATACAAAGGTCCCCAGAACCAAGTTAATGAAAGTCTGATTTTTCCCTTTCTATACTGAATTTGCTCAAGGTGGATAATAAGCAAAGCCAGTGAAAAATACAGACTTTGTGTTTTACACCATCAGCTCAGGTGGGCTAGGGCCATGGAGATGCCAGTCTCCAAATACAAGTTTATAATATCCTGCTCATTATATGTACATTGTACTGCAACTGTTTTGTTATTATACACAATGAGTACTTTATTAATTGCAAAATTGTTAGTAAAGAAAATATAGATATATTTATATGAATGAAAAATAATACCAGAGAAATTAGGTCAATTTATTAAATAGAATTACCCTAGCATTTAGTATCTAGTACCATTTATTTTAAACTACACTAGCTAAAACCCAGCACTTTGTTGCCTTTGAGGTTTTGCCGATGTCTGGCATCCTATTTAGATTTTTAAAAATCCTTTCTTAGTATAATTATGTATATGTGCTTAAATATCAGAAAAGTGCCAGAGACTGTGCCAAATAAGGAGTCATTTGGTATAGCCATTTCAAAGTTCTGTTGATTATGAATCAACGTAAATGGATTTTTTATATTTAAGTTGCAAGTGAATTTCACCTCTCAAAAATATGTTTACACAAACTTACTACTTTTTGAGATTTAAGATTTTTTTGAGAATTTGATGTAGGTACCTAGTCTGTCCTGGTAACTTAATGGTCAAGTGTCTGGTAATCCAGAGGTCATGGGTTCAAAATTTCAAAACCTTGTCTGGACATGACCAGTTACCCCCCTCATTTAGGATTTTGACCACATAATAATATGTCTTGGGCTTATAATGGTACTCATTAGTCCTAGTCAGGCAGTAGGTATAAAAAAGTCAATATTACTACCTACCTATTTGATAGGTAAGTAAGTTTTTTTCAACATTATTATTATTATCTTAATATATATAAATGTCATAGTCACTGACTGACTGACCACTGACTGACTGATCATCACTCTACAGCCCAAACTGTAATACCTAGCGAGCTGAAATTTGGTAGGTAGCTGTCTTATAGTCTAGATGTGCAATAAGACGGGATTTTTCGAAACTCCCACTACAACACCTGCCATTGGCAAAAAAGGATTTTTTGCTTTCACGGCCATGCCTCGGGCCGCAAAGCGGGCTACAGACCGCTAGTTACTCATAAATACCTAATACTGTAAGATAAAAATTACTTGAAAAATAAATTACCATTGAACTTGGTGGATTCAATATTTCAATTTTGAAACATTTTATCAGCTCTATTATTATTATTTTATATTGATATTTTAACCTCCAGCTCTCTATAGAAAAATATTACCATTGCCTTTTTTGTTGGCATATCATGCTCAGTTCATACATCTGGAATATAATCATAGTCAAATACATTAAAAGCCTGGCAGGCACAGGTTACCTTGCTTGTAAATCCCAGAGTACCAAATTGCAAAGATGAGGGATAATATCCATATAAAATCACGTATAAATGTACATAAATACCAGTCTCCTCACTATCTACATTCATTGGTATAGTGTAGACTGTAGATACATAAAAAAGCTATGGTTTTGTAGGTACCTACTCAGCAAAACATTTATATATTAATTTATTTACATACCTTACCCACTTTTTATTATACATTTCTGTCTCTCTATGATAAATGAACAATTGAATATGCTAAACTTTCTGATGAACATATTGTAGAGAATGTACACTTGTACAGGGTGAACAATGTATGGGAAGTTATTGTAATTATATGTATAGATTGTATAGTGATTGTATAATAACAGTAAAATGTATGTGAATAAGTAGGGGCCAAGTTTAACTTAAACAGGATACCATTTGTGCTTGTACATTAGGGTGGAGCGATGTTTCTACTTTTTAATGGAATAGTGAAAAAAAGTTGTCTATGGGCGAGAAACTTCCAAATCTGTCATTAATTTTTTTCTAAAAAATCGGGAAGATGCGCCCCGAGCCCCGCCCACTTTTGCAAAATTGTCATTTATAGACACTTTTCCTATGAATTTTCTAATTTTTTTAGTAATACTTTTTGAAATGGAATAGTTGTAAGTGTTTACTTAATAGAATGATCCATCATTATAAAAATAAAAAATAGTCGATTTTAAATGGTAAGTCTCGCCCCAAATTTGTCCAAATCCAACAAAATTTTCTAAAATCAGCAAAAAAGACACATATCTGCCGAATTTTCTAATTTTTCTGGGACATTTTTCCGGAACAGAATAGTATTTAAATACAAAAACATACTATCCTCGTTTACTTAGATTAAAAAGTTTTATAAAATTTACACGTTAAGTACCGCCCCGAGCTGCACTAAGGCCGCCTAATATTCTAGTAATAAATAGCTCTCTCTAGGCTCTCTATTACTGAGGATGGGCTCATGTACTGTGGTACACTCAAGTATACTATCCTCTGTTTATTATGATGACTCATCATAGAAATAGATTCCTTTACAAACATGATGATTCCTCTCCATCAATGCCAACAAAAGGTCTTAAATATTAGAAACAAAGAAAACAAGGTTTTGGTAGAAATCCGTGGGTTTTATGCCTACCACAACTCAGTTGACAGAAAGCAGCGAGTGTTATCTGATAAACCATTTGTGCGATTTTTTTTCTCTCGAAATAATTAATATCAGTGTATTAAGATTCGAAAATTTTATCACGTTCAAGAAACAGTTCGTAGCACATTGACATTGACTACATTCATATTAAAGGTGTATGGTCCAATGTGGTTTTCAATTAAAAATAGATCATCTTGTTTCGATGGACCCAAACATTTGCTTGATCTTATTCAACGAAGAAAGTATCTTGATGAAAGTGTAAAGAAAACAGTAGATCCTGTTATTCAGAGAAACGCCTTCTACGCGCATCCTGAAAACTTGCTGTTGATTGTGCTGGCAGATAACAGCAAAGTTCAAAGGGAAATTGCATACAGAATAATTAAAAAAATCACGTGAAGAAAATAGGTTCCCTGATGTTAGAAAAGTCACTGTAGCATCATCCTACAGCAGTTTAATACATATAGTGGCACGAAGTTCCTGTGACTGAGCCCCCTTTAATAAGAGACATCAGTATCGAAGATCTGGCCAACATTGTTGAAAACAACAACATCAAAAACTTTATTCCAGATGTGCCCTGCCACACACAGTGCGTCGCAAGGTACATCAAACTTGTGACAAATGCATCAAGCACTGTGATTGGTTATGAAGTCAGAGATGGTTTGATTAGGAATCAAATTGGATCCAGAAGAATGATTCCAGTGTTTCATACAAAAAAGGACTTTGCCTGAATAATAAATAAAATTAGCAAATTTTTAGTTAGAAAAGTCCGAATCGGTTTTGAAAAATTGAAGTTTTTTTTAAAAAAGAAAGGTACTTTCCAATGTCAATACGTAATTTGTAATCTTTCAAATTTACTTTGTATAACTTTATACCTCCTACCTTTATTAACTATTTATATTTCATTTTAATTGTACATAATATGAAGGAAAAGTTCCGTTCATCAATAAATTGTTCTTATTCATTGTAATTACTTGGGTGTTTTACCCATGTAGCATATAAAAATGTACTAATGAATTCACCAACTTAGGGCGACACTAAGAATGTGATATATGAGTCAATTTTTGTTACAAGTGTACGAAAAGAATATAAAGTAGTACTTCAGTAATATTGTGTCCTGTGAAAGTACCATGGAAAAATTAAAAAAAATCTGTGTATACCACAGTACATGAGCCCATCCTCATAATTAGAGAGCCTAGAGGGAGCTATTTATTACTAGAATATTAGGCGGCCTTGGTGCAGCTCGGGGCGGTACTTAACGTGTAACTTTTATAAAACTTTTTAATCTAAGTAAACGAGGATAGTATGTTTTTGTATTTAAATACTATTATGTTCCGGAAAAATGTTCCAGAAAAATTAGAAAATTCGGCAGATATGTGTCTTTTTTGCTGATTTTAGAAAATTTTGTTAGATTTGGACAAATTTGGGGCGAGACTTACCATTTAAAATTGACTATTTTTTATTTTTATAATGATGGATCATTCTATTAAGTAAACACTTACAACTATTCCATTTCAAAAAGTATTACTAAAAAAATTAGAAAAATTCATAGGAAAAGTGCCCTATAAAATGACAATTTTGCAAAAGTGGGCGGGCTCGGGGCGCATCTTCCCGATTTTTTAGAAAAAATTAATGACAGATTCGGAAGTTTCTCGCCCATAGACAACTTTTTTTCACTATTCCATTAAAAATAAAAATAAAAGTGCGATTTCGCTCCACCCTAATTGTACATGACTAAATCTCAGATAAAACAGGTCTAAACCAGTAGTTTGACTGCAAAATTATAAACAAGGGGTAGACCAGTAGTCTGGCTAGAGGAGCACAGAGATTGGAGAGTGACTAAAACAGTAGCCTGTCCACTGAATCATAAAAAAAGGAGTAGACCAGTTACCTGACTGCAGTATTATAAACAAGCGATAGACCTGGGTCATTTTCATTTATCTTGGGCAATTGGATTTTTTCAAGTCATGAACGTTACCTTTTTCCTAAACAATTTTTAACAATTTTTTAGGCTCAGAAGACTAAGACAAATACCTTTGAGCAAAAGCTTTCATTTAGAATATTTCTAGCAGCTACCTCTTCACACAAAATTACAAAAACTTAACGTACTAGGTAACGTTCATGACCACGGGTAACGTTCATGACGGTAACGTTCATGAGTAACATGCCACTAAAACAATCTTTTCTCAATAAAAGAATATTCACTTTACAAAAAAAAATATTTGATTGGAAAGAGGACATGCAGAAGAATTAAAGAAATACATTATATATTAAAGAATCATTACAAATTATTTAAAAAACCGCGTAACGTTCTTGTCAAAAAAAATTAGACCCACCATTGTCCCTCACTGTACTGCATCCAACATCCAACTGACAGGAAATTTCAAAATAAAAACAATGTCATTTGTAAGAAGCAAAATGGCGGCAGCTGCTAGCTTCTCATTCAAAGGGTTTTTCAAAATGGTTTACATTTTTTTGGGGGTAACATTCATGACGGAGAATTTTTTTTCTTCGTAGGGACACAACTTTACACGTCTGTAGAATGAAGTGAACATTATTATTTTTATGAAAACTAATGGTCACATCCTAAATAAACTGTATTTTTCTCATTAATATTGGATTTTGGTGAAAATAATGGGGAGAAATGCATTTTTTTCTATCAGACACAGTAAAATCTTAGACTAAGGGACACCTAAAATATCATGAACGTTACTTACATAACTGGCAATTTTAAGTCTCCACATTAGTTTAAAAGACAATTTATTACTGTAATTTATAAAAAAAAATTGTTTCCTTTGTGATCAAATAGATTTTAGTCATATATCCCTATTATTTTCACATTTATTAAAGGAGAAAGGTTGCGGACTTGATATGCCCAAGATAAATGAAAATGACCCACCTATATACCAGCTGCAGAATTTTAGAAAGGCAATAGACAATAGACCAATATTAAAGACATAGATATAGATATTTTTAATAGTAGACATACCTATATATTTTTTTTTTTAATTTTGGTTAAGTTTTTTTAATAGTTAGTTGCATAGGCTTAGTTAGGCAAAAATAATTGTAATTAGTTAGAACTGAAATAATTTCCATTTATTGCATTGTAAAAAAAATGAAAAAAATAGTCTGGCTAGAGGACTATCGCTAGGGATTAAGACCAGTAGTCTAGCTAAAAGTCTATAGATAGGGAGTAGACCACTAGTCTGGCTAGAGGACTATAGATAGGGAATAGGCCAATAGTCTCTCTAAGAGTACTCTAGACGACTATAAAGTGGAAGTAGTCTAGCTGTAGTATTTTAGAAAGGCAATAGACCAGGTTCTGACTGTAGTTTTAAAGAAAATGTCCTCCTCAATCTCATGATCCCCAAATCTCCATTCTAACGGCACTCCGATTGAGTTATTTGGGTTGACAACACTTCTGATAATAGTAATAATAATAAATAATGTTGTTGTTGTTGTTGTAGCCAGCTTGGCTACAGCTGGAGGGGTGAGTGATGGTCTCCAGCCAACTTTATTTCAAAGTTGGCTCGTCCTGAGCCACATATTTCTATGTGCGATCAACCATCATGAGGACTTGGACTTTTCTTTATAAGCCATTAAACCCTTAGGAAACTGCAAGCTAGCCTGGCTCGTAAGGGTTGGCTAGTCTGTTCTCTGTTTATAGTCCTCTAGCGGGACACTGGTCTTCTCCCTGTTTAACGTCCCCCAGTCAGACTAATAAGATAGATAGATAGATAGATAGATAAAAAATAATTGTATTTATTTTTAAACAAAAAATATTACAATGGTTGGCACAAAAATACATGGTAACTTGAAACAAAAATCTGTAAAACATTAGCTAAATAGCTCCTCTCAGACTAATCTTTTTAAATTATATTACAATAATCAATGAAATTGTTTTTAAATACATAATAATAATTAATAAAATTGACGAAAATCACCTAACTATTGATTTAAATAAACATAAATAAACAAACACGAAAACAATTCGTATTTACCTTCACAAATAAACAAAACCAAATTATTGTTTACACCTAAAGATGATTTAGGGCGAGATCAGTAGACATTAGATATCTTATCCGTAGAATTCATTATACATAATATTTATATTATATATATTTTTGACATGTAACTATTTATGAGAAAAATAAAAAATAAATTATACATAGTAATATAATTATATAGCAATACCGTACACTTATTCATTCCTAAGAAAGGCTCTCAACTTTAACGCTGCCTGAACATAAAAGTAAACATTATTGATGTCAGATCGGGATGGATTATCAACTAGAGCTTTAGTTGAACATTGTCGGTCCGATACTATCCATTTATTAAGATAATGGTCTCTTAGGGCTTTATAATGAGGACACTTGAATAAAAAATCAGACTAATAATAAATAATAACACTCTTTAGTGGAAGTTAACCACCAGGCGAGGTTAATGCGCAAAGCATTTTCTACCACCTAACCCTCAGAGTCTTATTATAATGTGTTCACAAACTCAAATTAATGAGGAAAAATTCATGCACTGGGTGGGATTCGAACCAACAAATCCCTGTGCTACCTGGATTACCAGAGTAGCGCGTTAACCACTTGACTACCAGTGCACGTAGGTATATCTGATTGGAATATTCGAAAAAAGGAATTTGACGGTTAAAAGGGATATTTGGGGATTTTGAGGGTGAGCATTTCCTGGAATAAGCGCCTGCGGCTAACCAGGATCTCTTCTGGCTCAACTGCCGGAATCGTATATTGGACTATTGAGCGAAAAAATAAACGCACACATCGTGATCTGGTATGTCTATTCCAAATGCTCGAAGTTGAATTTCGGCTAATAAGCAAGCTTGAAATGGTCAGTCCGCGATTTGGTAGTTTGCAATGTTCGTAACCCCTATATTGAGCTATAGCTAGCGCAGCGTCGACTGTGGAGGTTAAATGGACATTACTCTGATTGTGTAGGTTAAATTGACATTTCTCTGATTGTGGAGGTTAAATTGACATTTTTCTACATTTCACTGTAATATTTTAGAAATACCTATAATAATAATAATAAATCATTCGTTTTTCATTTTCAACTGTAGTTTTTTGCGGGATACAACCTCTCCTGTACTAAGCCGCAAAGTTCTATCAGCAAAGATTCCTATTGGTCTCTACTAAGAAAGATTTTACGTGGAAAGATTAATTTATCAAGGTTTTTTTTGCCGGGCGAACCGTAGATTACCGTGCACTGGTAGTCAAGTGGTTAACGCGCTAGTCTGCTAGAGGTAGCAGACTAGCGCGACAGGTAGCACAGGGATCCGTTGGTTCGAATTCCTTCCAGTGTATGATTTTTACTTTCCTTATCCTATAATAAGGAAAGTATTGTATTCGTCGAAAATTTGACCTACCCAGCTTTTCACATTTCTGGACGAATCATAGCCTCAGGATACCAAAAAAGTGGTTTTCAGCCATTGGTCCGTGCGTCTGTCTGTGTGTCTGTCTGTGTGTCTGTGTGTGTGTGAACAGGATATCTCAAGAACGGTAAGAGCTAGAGACTTGAAATTTGGTATGGTAATTAATTTTATACACCAGACGAACCATGAAACTTTTGGTTGAAATCGGCCGCATTCTGCGCCCGCAGGGCCGCAAATATTGGCCGCAAGCACCGCTTCTTTGAATTGGTTAAAGATACAAAAAAAGTTCGAGAACAACATTTTCTCAGATTAAAAAAATAATAGGGGTTCACTCTGATCATTTTTTTGATATCTTTAACTTTTTGGAAACCGGCCCCAATTTACCGGTATTGTAGGGGGACCCGATTGGACTAACTTTTTTATTATTCATCCTAGATGGGGGTTGTGACATATCAAATTAAATGATTTTGAAGTGCTGATCACGAATTTGGCATTGATTTTTAGTTATCTGTTACCGTTCAGTCACCAGTGGCGGAATTCGACTCCTTTTTGGGAGATAAGGAAAGTCGTGTGATGTTTACACCAGATTTTTTTCTCATCAATTTGAGTTTGTGACCATAAATAATAAGACTATGAGGTACCACCTAACCCTCTTTGTGTTATTATTATTAGATTTTGTTTGCATTTGGTATTTTACTATTAAAAGTTTCCATAGAGCTATGAAATCTTCTAGGTTGGCTTGTAGACTATTAACAGACTATTAGATACTAAGAAAATAATCAAGATACCATGACTTCTCGCTGGAACTGAACTGATTCGCTGATTCTCCTTGGTCCATTTAACTAGACTCTTGATCTACCAGATTCTAGAAAGTAAGCATTGAATTTCAATCAAATAGCTTCTAATTACGTAGGTATAATGTTAGTTACACATTCGCTTGTTTACTCTTGTGTTGAACCCTACTCTTAACTGCTACCTATGATCTTGATCATAAATTATTGTTCATTTGATTTTGAATCTTGTGACATCAGAGTGGTTAAGGCACTAGTCTGGTGGTTAAGGCGCCAGTCTCGTGGTTAGGGCGCTTGTCTGGTCTAGGGAGTGAGGTTCAAGTCCCACCCAATTAATTCATTGTTATATTTACTACTTTTACCATAATAATAATTATTGGCACCTAGATAATTATTTGCACCTAAAAAACTGCTTGATTTTAGGGACTGGCTTTTTGGGTTAGTATTTGTTCCATCATTTTCTTTTAAATAGTCTCTAAAATTAATCGTCAGTGAATATTTTTTTTTTTCACACAAATTAACGGGGGTATAGCCGATTGCCGTGGCTCAGTGGTTAAGAGTATTGGTTTCTAACCCGGACGTTGCGGGTTCGAATCCCGGCCGAAGCGGAAAATTCTAATCGAGTTTTTCCGTTTCTAGAATGGCATGGATGTAAAGGTAATGTGCCCTGAAGTAATGCGAAAGCGGTTCTGGGGCACAACTACCTTTAAGAAAAACGGGAGTACCATGTTTACTCGGTAAAGTGTTTACATGTGAATCAGTCATAGAAACGACCCTGTAAGCCGGAATTTAGCCTGAGCACAAGTACCTATCTTAACAGAACATCTCTCGTGGATATTTTCTTCTAGTGAGGAGCACTAAGCATTCATTTACTTTCTTGAAGAATCGACTGAAAAGAATAAAAACTCGAAGAGTTATGGTAGTCATAATTATAATAGCTATAGTACTAATCAGTAATAGTAATACTCATGAGTCTCATGACTATTATACAGAGTGTTTGAAAGTCCTTTGACGATCTTTCTTTTAGTTTGGGTTTAACGTCACTTTTTAAAATTGGGTTTAACGTCATAAGTAGTGTACATAATTTAAAAATTGATTGCACAGATAGTACCTTTTTTTTGGGGGGAGTTTAACGTCGCTTTCAACATGGTCAATTGGTCATATACATATCACGAGGGGGGTGTTAACCTCGATTCGCAGGAAGCTCACAAATCTGCTACCCACTTTTTTAATCTCACCTTGCTACAAATATGTTTGCCACAAATGCGTCCTTACCATTACAGATTTCTGATGTAAAAGAAAAAGAAGAAAATGTATTTTAACCAAGTTCTAATATTACCTACCTACTTATATTATGTAGATTTTGTTTATCAACCTATTGGTTTATCTACTTAAGTGCTCAGTGGGTGGACATCATGTTTGTCCAGAAATAGGGAGAGTCTTACAAAACCCTTCAGATTTGGAACACCCTGTATAACAATGATTTCAAAAATGATATTAATAATCATTGAGATCATAGAAGAGTAGTAATGATCTTGAGGACAACATATTGATGATGCATTGATAACAATAATGCTTATGGTTTCTAAAATGATAGTTTTATGATTCCCGAGATTTAATAATAATTCCGTGTCCGTGAGATAGCCACAGATGCCTACATCACGGTGATGAGAGGATAATATGGACCCCAGATTCGATGTCCAGGCTCCTATGCCCATTTATTTGGTTTTAACGTCCTGATTTGAGATAATCAGGACGGGTGTTTCACCCTTCATTTGCTGGGAATCGTATCAGCTACCCACATTAACCTCACCCAGCCTTGGTTTGGCCGGAAACACCGCAGCCTCACGTAATTTTTACTTAGGAGGAAATAGAATTTATCGTGTGAAAATTCTGCCCAACCCGGGGATCGAACTCAGGATCTCTGAACCACGGGCAGTAGTCACAACCGTTACACCACGGAGGCTAGCAGTATAGTGAGGATAAATTTATAACAATAATGCGGTTTCTGATAGTTTTATGATTTCTGAGATGATATTTTGTATTGTGATTGTTGATCATGATCTTCAACGAAGAATGAGAAGTATCTATGATGATAATAATTATTTCTTATTATGATCTGACTGGAGAACAAGAAAAAGAGAGTAAGAAAGCCCAGGGGCTATCTCCTCATTATTATTATCCAGGGCGGGCAGCTGGCTCAGAGGTCGGCCTTGTGCAGTGGACCAGGAATGTATACGCGTGCCTACATGGTCCATCCACAGTGGAAGTGTTTTATGTCCAGCGGTACGCCGCACCGATTGACCGGTCGATCCTTTGAGAACTGAGCTTTGAACGTGTGGTCAAGCCGCCTGTTGCGTTGGTTTGGCCCGAATAAGGAAATTGAACGGCTAAAATATTAGACAAGAAGTTTGCCGAAAAAAAAAAGAATGATTAAATAGTAGACCTAAGAATGACGTTTCCACACGGTTTTGTCCTTTAAAAAATTCGAAAAATGAAATTTTGGACTAGAAATTTTGTGCATTCTAATAATAAATACCTTTTGATGTTTCACCACGGTTTTGTCCTGAAAAAATCGATTACTGAAATATTGGATTAGATTTTTTTTTGTAAGATATCTTACCTTTGATGTTTCGATACGGTTTTGTCCGGAAATAATTTGGATGACTGACATTGGACTAGAAATTTTTTTGAACAAAATTTAGAATAATAAAAGATCTAAAGTTGTGGGTTCGTTATGAGGTGCGTGGCTGCTTGGTCGGCCATCCATGCATTCTAGGTCATATACTCCTGTTATGCTGCCTGAAAGTTTTATACTGTTAATCCGTTTTAAGAGATAACTCATGTAATTTGATGGATAACTGCATTGTTGCACTAGAGGTTCCGAAACTTCTGTATTTGATTTTCTGAAAAAATATTAATAAGTTTAGGTAAGGCGACCTCCGTGGCTCAGTGGTTAAGAGTATTGGTTACTGACCCGTAGGTTGCGGGTTCGAATCCCGTCCGCATCGGACAACCGAGCTCTTCCGTTTGCAGAATGGCATGGGTGTAAAGATAAAGTGCACTGAAGTAATGCGAAAGCGATTCCGGGTCACTATTACCTTGTAGAAAAAAAGTGATATTCGGGTAGACATTACTGATTCGCCCCCATATAGTAATAACTTTAATGTTCAAGTAAGACATGGCCTTTAGGACGGATTCGGCCCCTTTGGTTGTCTTTTGATCAGTTTCTGCAAGTATAGAGCTAGTAGTTTTGATCAAATTTAAACAAGAGAATCAGAGGTTGACATGACCGAAAAAATAGTCAGTCTTCTTTTGTAAGGCCTACCGCGCCTAGCTCCAGATTTTCATGGTAAAACAAAAAAGCCCATTTTTACAAATAATAACATATGATTTTTCGTTGGTATTTTTTTCATTGGTTTCCAACTTTAGGATGTGAGGATTTTTTACGATGAATTAATTGCTAACATCGGTACCACCAAACCATATTTGCTGGGATTCCGGCCCAACCCAGGCTGGTTGAGGTTAATATGGGTAGCCGGTTGGTTAGTTTCCGGCGAATGGAGGGTAACAGCCCCGTCGTGATATGACCATGACCATGCAGTTGAAAGCGACGTTTAACCAGAAAAACCATATATTTTAAACAAATCAAAACCACTCCAAAAAGAACATCAAGATACACGAAATATTACAATCCGTTCATCTTTCTTTGTTTTATTTACATTAGATGTTTTCATGTTCTTCAAAGCTCTTCAGGGCAACTTGGGCAACTTTCATTTCTCCGCTAATCTCCAGCACACGATTCTTTTCGTGTTGGTTTCGTCAGGGCTCTGCTTGACCGTGTTAAGTGAAAACCACAGAAAACAGCCTTCACTCTTGGCTCTCCTCTGCTGATGTCAATGTACTTTCTGTACTAGAATTACCGGATAGTCTGGGTTCAGTACAGATTATACTCGTCAGTGTACTAGCTAGTACACTTCTGGATTGAGTACACATCGTACTCTTCGATGTACTTTTCGCACTCGAATTACCTCTGAGAAGTTTGACTTTTAGGGCGAAATTAACTGACAAAATCGAGTTCTTATGTTATGACTGGTTTTCCCAATTTAAGACACTATGCAAATCGAGAGTTACAGAGGCACCACAAAAATGTCTATTAATTTCTAGATTACTCTGTTTTCCGAAAGAAAATTCACATGTTGGCTCTGTTGCCAAAAATATAAACTCAACTGTGTTGGAAAATAAAGAAATTTAGTAAAGAAATCACTTATCCTGAAAAAAAACTCTGCCAAAAACTAAACAGACATCATCATGATTGTGACCATTGTAAAGCATATAACAAATGTACGAGTTAAACCAGTCTTTCTGTCAGAGTTGAGTTGGCAGTACATTTAGTTTTAATTTTGTACGAGACAAAAGTACGAGTTGGTCGCAGGATATTCAGGATACGTCCAGTCTTGGTTGAGCACACTTCGTACTAGTCCTGGACAGGTTAGCCTAAGAAGTTGAGAATATAAAACTGGATGCCGAGAGAGAGGATCGAACTCAGGGCCGACGGAAAAGAAACCTCCACGATGTGTCTTGGGGTTGAATAGACTCAATAGACATTGGATTAATAGATAACTGGTAGTCAAGTGGTTGACGCGCTTGTCTGGTAATTCAGGTAGCGCAGGGATCCCTATTTTGGAATCCCACCCAGTGCATGAATTTTTCCTCAAAAATTTGAGTTTGTGACCACATAGTAAAAAGCCTCTGAGGGTTAGGTGGTAGAAAATGCTCTGACCATCAAACTCGCCTGGTGGTTACCTTCCACTAAAGAGTGATATTATTATTATTATAACTTCAAAAAAATTATTTCGTATTCCGGTCTCCGCCGGATAAAATCCAGCCACGATGGTTTCATGTCTGGAATCTTCTGATTTTGGGGTCAAAAAGACCGTATCTTCATTTTTTTGCATCAATTGGAAAAAAGAGCTCTTTTTATATTACACTTGAACTTTTAACATCAAGGGCCAAATTTTAAAATGAGATTACATCAGGGAAAACCGTCCCCTCAAGACGGACTTGCCACCGATCACTATATCTCGGATCGTTAACTGATATTATAATTTACCTTGGGGTTGAATTCAGTCTTTTGCACGATTTTTTTGTAAAAGTCTTTCTACCTCATTTTATAGATTGATATTCCTCACACTGTAATTTGGGGTTCATTTTAGCACAATTTAAAATCCTGAGCCCTTTAATGTGACTTTTCTAAATCATTACTCTTATTGAAACTGTCTCGTTCACTTATGCTACTGTTTGAGCTCCTCTTCATCGAAAATCTCAATTTTGTTTCTATAACACTCTTCATGAAATACTGACCCTAATTCGGATCTTTTTTGGTATTCCTTTCTGTAATTTTTGTATTGAACTTGTCTCATTCGTACCTTTGATTTGATACCCCACAAGACGGGTTTTTTTCTTCAAATTATTTCCTCTCGTACGAGAGTGCATTAGAAAGCCCCCCTAAAACCTCGCCTGATTCCCATCAAGCAAGAAGTACAGCACGATCACGCTAGCTATACATTCAAGGTATAGTGTACAAGGTACAGGTATAGCTCTGTACATAATGCGCACGCGTTCCTATTTATCTAGGTCCTAATTGTTTACCAGCCGTAACATATACACGCCAGTATACCGGGTCTGCCATTAGCACCATTTGGTGTGCCACTTTGGCTACTTTTCTAGCTTTCAGGTCAAAATCCTTAATTTCATTTATTAGTTATACTATGTGTCTGTTCTATCCTGATTATTCTGTAGAATCGAGAAACTCATTTTTTTTCTTTTTCCTATCTATAATTAGGAAAGTATTGATTTTTTGAAAAATTGACTTTCCTTATCACTCAAAAATAAGTCAAATTCCGCCACTGGTGACTCAATGGTAACTTTAGCTAAAAAATATTGTCAAATATTTTTGGTATCCTGAGGACATGATTCGTCCAGAAATGCGACAAACTGGTTAATAATGATATAATAATAATAATAATATCGGGTTATTTATACTGCCCGATTAGGACTCTTAAAGTCCACATTATTCCAGCAGTAAGCCCAAGACATATTATTATGTGGTAAAAATCCCAAATGGGAGGATAACTTATCGTCTCCGGGCTGGGTTTCGAACCCACGACCTTTGGAATCTGTGGATTCACAGAGTGCCGCCTTTACCACTGAGCTACCGGGACAGACTTAGGTCATTTTACCACCGCGTAGCATTGCACTGGCTCCTGTGGGGCACTACCGTAGTAGGTTACATTAGACACTAACCCAAAGAAACACAAAAAGTGTGTGCCAGCATAAGCCCACGGCCGAACAATATATTAAATTTGGCGCGAACATTCCTGGTAGACTCTTCACATCACGGCAACACTGTAGCTTTCAACTTTCTCGGCTCCTCGTCCACCCTGTATACACATTGGAAAATAATTGACCTGGATCAAATTATACTGAGTTTGTGAACTCGGTATAACTCGCAGAGCGTGTCGCGAGTTCCTTCCTACTGTTAGAACCTAGCCTTCGCTGTAGCTCGTGCTAGATGTCTGAGATACAAGCCCAGCACACCCTAAAACACAATCTACTCTTATACAGGGTACAACAGGTGACTGTTACTCATGTCAGATGTCTGAGATACAAGCCCAGCACACCTTAAAACACAATCTACTCTTATACAGGGTACAACAGGTGACTGTTTAGGTGTAGCTTATGCTAGATGTCTGAGATACAAGCCCAGCACACCCTAAAACACAATCTACTCTTATACAGGGTACAACAGGTGACTGTTACTCGTGTCAGATGTCTGAGATACAAGCCCAGCACACCCTAAAACACAATCTACTCTTATACAGGGTACAACAGGTAACTGCTACTCATGTCAGATGTCTGAGATACAAGCCCAGCACACCCTAAAACACAATCTACTCTTATACAGGGTACAACAGGTGACTGTTTAGGTGTAGCTTATGCTAGATGTCTGAGATACAAGCCTAGCACACCCTAAAACACAATCTACTCTTATACAGGGTACAACAGGTGACTGTTTAGGTGTAGCTTATGCTAGATGTCTGAGATACAAGCCTAGCACACCCTAAAACACAATCTACTCTTATACAGGGTACAACAGGTGACTGTTACTCATGTCAGATGTCTGAGATACAAGACCAGCACGCCCTAAAACTCAATCTACTCTTATACAGAGTACAACAGATGACTGTTACTCATGTCATATGTCCGAGATACAAGCCCAGTACACCCTAAAACTCAATATACTCTTTTACAGGGTACAACAGATGACTGTTACTAATGTCAGATGTCTGAGATACAAGCCCAGCACACCCTAAAACACAATCTACTCTTATACAGGGTACCACAGGTGACTGTTTAGGTGTAGCTTATGCTAGATGCCTCAGATACAAGCCTAGCATATCCTAAAACACAATCCACAATCTTATACAGGGTGCAACAGATGACTGTTACTCATGTCAGATGTCTGAGATACAAGCCCAGCACACCCTAAAACACTATCTACTCGTATACAGGGTGCGATGAGTGACTTTTAAAACGTACCTTGTGCTAGATGTCTGAGAGACAAGCCCCTGATTTTTTGACCACATTACACAAAGAAGACCTTATTAAAAAGTCCGCTTTCAAAGAGCCTGAAAGTTCCTCGCCATTTGGTTTACAATATTACGACCTTTAAACTTAAAAACAAGTTTAATTTGTTTTTTTTTTCTTCTTCTTAATGTGTTAATCACTTTCGTGATATCACAACTATACTCAAACTCGCTTCACTAAATCTACGCTGAATCTGGGACTTGAACCACCGACCTTCAGGTTACATGTCCGGCGCCCTATCGGTAAACAATGTTAATTTGATTAAAGGGAGAGGAGGGCAGGGGCTTGGAGGGGCTAGCACCACAAAAGTGCTACGGCCCCCACTAAAGGTTAAACCAGTCCTGCTGGGTCATATACTGTCCTGACAGAAACGTAAATCAGTGCTAGAATTTTTGAATCCCTTTGAAACATGTCAATTCGCCCACTATACCTATAGAAACCGCTCAAGTTTTACTTTTTTTCATACAGATTCTATGAGATCCAACTTCATGTGTTAAACTTGGCCGAAAAGTTTGAGTGAGTTGTTTAAACTGATCAAGATATACTAACGGTGAGCCCAGATAAAAAAATCTAAAATATAATGCGGTAGCCCATTTTACTTTTTTATGTTACACCAACAGGCGATGGTACATAATAGGCAAAAAAACCATTCTAAATAGTACATATCGATATCAAAAAAAAAAAATTCTGAGCAGTAATTATTACATATTGATGGAAATAAAAACCGAGTACCTCACGTTTGTCATGTCTTCTTTAAACAAACATTCTCTGAACTTCACTGAAGTCAGGACAAACTGTCGAGTTGGCTAAAATTCCGACTGACCCCCTCACTTTGTCCCCAGACTTATTTCCGACAGTGAAAGCGGGGGTGAATAGACGGTCGTGCAAGAATTGCTATCTTTGCATAAAGTACAAAGACACTATTTTTCTCAAGATAAACTATACTTACTCTGTGAATCTATAGTGGAATTGCTTTGTGCTTCCATTCAACTCAAAGAATGTTTACTAAATATTTGGAAATTAAATTGAATTGAATACTTTGAATTTAATTGAATACTATTTAAAAAAAGAGCTATAAAAATACAGTCTTATATTGTCTTATGCTTTTATCTATAATTGCCAGCGTTGATAGCACGTTGAATGCACCGGTTCTCGTAGGATCACCAAAGTTAAGCAACGAGGTAAAGACTTCATGATGCTGGCATTCCGCCCGACCCTGGCTGGGTGAGGTTAATGGGGTACAGCAGGTTTGTGAGTTTCCTGCGAATGGAGGGTGCCGTCGTGATATGACCATGCAGTTGAAGGAGACGCTAAACCCAAATTAAAATATATATATATATATATTTATTGGTACAAGAAACTATTTCATGTAATACGTCTCCTATAAGCTAAGGCTAACTTCGGAGGAGAAATAGTTACTTTACAACTGGAATGCTTTTAAAAATATACGGATTTCAATCATACAAAGAAAAATTCATACATTGGGTTCGATATGAGCCAACGGATCCCGACGCTACCTGGATTACCAGACTAGCGTTTTAACCAGTTGGAGCATCAATATACCAATCAACAGGTCCTACTTGAGTTGTCGCTGTCTTGTGGTTTTTGCGTGATTTGTGAAAGGAAACGACTGAGAGATTAAAGTCAAAACCAACCTATCGATTTCCTTGGCTCGTGTATCACACCTTACCGTTATCAATTTCTCTGTATGAGCTTTAACCCATACGGTAAATCTCCTCGTGAAACGCAATGTTTAACTTTAATCTTGATTAATAATTTAGGGGCCCAAATTATGAATCAAGTTTAAAGTTAAGATAAACCAGACACGCAATCAATTCAGAGTTTCAACCAATCACAGAGCACGATAACCCGAGTTGAGGGACAGACTGACATATCTTAATTTAATCCTGTTTTATAATTTGGCCCCAAAACCATCCAGAGATAGCGCGTTTCTAACACTGACAGGGAGAGAATAAAATTCCACAGGCGCGAGGAGTGCTTCTGTGGTGTGAGACTAATTCTCACCTGTAGTGGTTCTGTGTAATGCTATCTTTACCATTTTCCTGGGTACTCGTTCAAAGAAATTCGAACAGAATTCGATGATGTATTGTGGACACTGCATATTCAGCGCTCTCCATACAAATAGTAGCACATGTATTTATACAAATACAGTAAAACCTCCCTTAACGGACACCTCCGAATAGCGGACACCTCCCAATAGCGGACAATTTTCAGGGAACCGGGACATTTTTCATCTGTTATTATATGAAAACCTCCGAATAGCGGACCCTCCTAATAGCGGACACTTTTTCCCCATAGCTAGAATACAAAATTGAAGATTTCGAAGGAGGAAATGAAAAAAATAAAAATTATCGTAAACTCAAAGATATTTCATGCGTAAGTTATCTAGGAAAGGAGATTTATGAGTCTACCCTCTCTCCTACCAATGACTCTGAGGGTGAGGAAGAAACTGAACCAGAAGGAGATATTACAGTTCCGGATCCTATCAAAAGTTTGGAGGAAGCTTTAGTTGCCATCAGGAATGTCTCTGATTTCCTATCTTCAAACCCAAGTGCAAACACCAAAAAACGTCTTTGACGACCCCCCCTTCCCCCACCGCTTAATTTTCAACCCCTTCATGGGATCTGATTCTACCTCCGAATAGCGGACACCTCCCAATAGCGGACAAAACATGGTCGACCGAGGTTGTCCGCTATTGGGAGGTTTTACTGTAGTAGCTACTGAGGTCGATTGAAATCGCGAAAGTGTTCACTGTCACGCAAAAGGTTAACGAGAGTTCTTACGTGTAACATTAATGAGGCGGATACATTACATATATCACATATATGTACAATGTACATACCTAGATGTAGATACCTATGTGGGGATCCATTAGTAGCACTAGTCTTCAATCTATGAGTAGTGAGTAGTATTGGCATAAGTAGGGCTGTTGGCTATGAAAGCTCTTTGTCACTGCAACCTCAAACAGATCTTTTGTGACATGCCCCTGTAACTCTAAAAGAGATCAAAGCTATTTATGTATTAGCTTAAGATTCTTTTAGGACCGATTCCGGTAACTTCTTTAGGTGTTAGAATCATCAGCCTTGAGAAGTGTTTCAGTCGAGCGTGAGAGGCTGCTCCACATTCACAGAGAATATGTTTTGCTGTCTCTGGGACCTCTTTACAGAGACTGCATTTTTGGTCTTGAGCGATGTCCATTTGTTTAGACGGTTAAAAAGCCAGTAAGAATTCCTCTTTGCTCAGACAGGGCATTTTTTTGCTCTTTTGTCTGGCCTCTTGTGGATTAAGGCATTGTTTGAGCAGCCATTCGAACCACTTTCCAGCAGCTCTTGAGAGTTTCATAAAGATCTTTTTCTTTTGAAGATTTTCAAAAGATTCCGAGAGATGTTTCTGTTAGTTACCTTTTACGACAGGGGGAACAACCCGTGGTCTTATTCTTAGCCGAGAACCACACGGAACCTATGTCCTTTATCTATTAGTGAGTAGTTCTCAATCGTGAATGCTGTTGAAGTACTCTAATCCGGGCTAATCCGTCCAACGGACTGTCGGTCACATCAAAGAAAGTCTATTTCTAATGGCACCGAACTCCGTAGCTCGATCGATAAGGTGACAAACTCATAACCTAGAGGTCGGTAGAGTGCGAGTTCCTTTTTTTTTTTTAAAGAAAAAAAAGATGAGTCTTTCACAGCCGTTTTTATTTCGTAGCCGTGAAACTATAGACACTTGTGGTCTGTGTTGTAGCCTGCCCATCTCGTAGTATGCCTCCCCTCTGATGGGCGATAAGTGACACAATACTTCCCAATTAGGTGCTGGGTCCTTGTTTGGCAGCCAACGGATCCCGACGCTACCTGGATTACCAGACTAGCGTTTTAACCAGTTGGAGCATCAATATACCAATCAACAGGTCCTACTTGAGTTGTCGCTGTCTTGTGGTTTTTGCGTGATTTGTGAAAGGAAACGACTGAGAGATTAAAGTCAAAACCAACCTATCGATTTCCTTGGCTCGTGTATCACACCTTACCGTTATCAATTTCTCTGTATGAGCTTTAACCCATACGGTAAATCTCCTCGTGAAACGCAATGTTTAACTTTAATCTTGATTAATAATTTAGGGGCCCAAATTATGAATCAAGTTTAAAGTTAAGATAAACCAGACACGCAATCAATTCAGAGTTTCAACCAATCACAGAGCACGATAACCCGAGTTGAGGGACAGACTGACATATCTTAATTTAATCCTGTTTTATAATTTGGCCCCAAAACCATCCAGAGATAGCGCGTTTCTAACACTGACAGGGAGAGAATAAAATTCCACAGGCGCGAGGAGTGCTTCTGTGGTGTGAGACTAATTCTCACCTGTAGTGGTTCTGTGTAATGCTATCTTTACCATTTTCCTGGGTACTCGTTCAAAGAAATTCGAACAGAATTCGATGATGTATTGTGGACACTGCATATTCAGCGCTCTCCATACAAATAGTAGCACATGTATTTATACAAATACAGTAAAACCTCCCTTAACGGACACCTCCGAATAGCGGACACCTCCCAATAGCGGACAATTTTCAGGGAACCGGGACATTTTTCATCTGTTATTATATGAAAACCTCCGAATAGCGGACCCTCCTAATAGCGGACACTTTTTCCCCATAGCTAGAATACAAAATTGAAGATTTCGAAGGAGGAAATGAAAAAAATTAAAAATTATCGTAAACTCAAAGATATTTCATGCGTAAGTTATCTAGGAAAGGAGATTTATGAGTCTACCCTCTCTCCTACCAATGACTCTGAGGGTGAGGAAGAAACTGAACCAGAAGGAGATATTACAGTTCCGGATCCTATCAAAAGTTTGGAGGAAGCTTTAGTTGCCATCAGGAATGTCTCTGATTTCCTATCTTCAAACCCAAGTGCAAACACCAAAAAACGTCTTTGACGACCCCCCCTTCCCCCACCGCTTAATTTTCAACCCCTTCATGGGATCTGATTCTACCTCCGAATAGCGGACACCTCCCAATAGCGGACAAAACATGGTCGACCGAGGTTGTCCGCTATTGGGAGGTTTTACTGTAGTAGCTACTGAGGTCGATTGAAATCGCGAAAGTGTTCACTGTCACGCAAAAGGTTAACGAGAGTTCTTACGTGTAACATTAATGAGGCGGATACATTACATATATCACATATATGTACAATGTACATACCTAGATGTAGATACCTATGTGGGGATCCATTAGTAGCACTAGTCTTCAATCTATGAGTAGTGAGTAGTATTGGCATAAGTAGGGCTGTTGGCTATGAAAGCTCTTTGTCACTGCAACCTCAAACAGATCTTTTGTGACATGCCCCTGTAACTCTAAAAGAGATCAAAGCTATTTATGTATTAGCTTAAGATTCTTTTAGGACCGATTCCGGTAACTTCTTTAGGTGTTAGAATCATCAGCCTTGAGAAGTGTTTCAGTCGAGCGTGAGAGGCTGCTCCACATTCACAGAGAATATGTTTTGCTGTCTCTGGGACCTCTTTACAGAGACTGCATTTTTGGTCTTGAGCGATGTCCATTTGTTTAGACGGTTAAAAAGCCAGTAAGAATTCCTCTTTGCTCAGACAGGGCATTTTTTTGCTCTTTTGTCTGGCCTCTTGTGGATTAAGGCATTGTTTGAGCAGCCATTCGAACCACTTTCCAGCAGCTCTTGAGAGTTTCATAAAGATCTTTTTCTTTTGAAGATTTTCAAAAGATTCCGAGAGATGTTTCTGTTAGTTACCTTTTACGACAGGGGGAACAACCCGTGGTCTTATTCTTAGCCGAGAACCACACGGAACCTATGTCCTTTATCTATTAGTGAGTAGTTCTCAATCGTGAATGCTGTTGAAGTACTCTAATCCGGGCTAATCCGTCCAACGGACTGTCGGTCACATCAAAGAAAGTCTATTTCTAATGGCACCGAACTCCGTAGCTCGATCGATAAGGTGACAAACTCATAACCTAGAGGTCGGTAGAGTGCGAGTTCCTTTTTTTTTTTTAAAGAAAAAAAAAGATGAGTCTTTCACAGCCGTTTTTATTTCGTAGCCGTGAAACTATAGACACTTGTGGTCTGTGTTGTAGCCTGCCCATCTCGTAGTATGCCTCCCCTCTGATGGGCGATAAGTGACACAATACTTCCCAATTAGGTGCTGGGTCCTTGTTTGGCAAATATATTGTAGGACGTGTTTGTGTAAGGTCGGTGGTTCGAGTCCCAACTTTGCCAAATATTTAGTAAGGCGAGTTAAAGTAATAAATTCTGATATGAAAACTCACACACACACTATTCATCAATATTGACTGTTCAGCATAGGAGCAAATTTTCGTTTCGTGACTGTAAAACAATTCTATCAGTTGGATCAATAAATTTGAGTTCCTAAAAAGTTAAGTTAATTATGTTATCAAAGCTGTGTTAATCCCTTTCATGGTAGCATAATCTCGCGGTGCTAAATTTTTAACAACATGGGACTTGAATAAACGACTACTAGGTTACATGACTTACAAGTCCGCCGCCTTATCCATTAAGCTACTGAGGTCCTATAAAAGTTTTAACAACATATTGATGTATCGATAAGTAGTCACCGTGGCCGAGTGAGTCAGCACGGTGACCTGGGTTCGATTCCCAGCGGGGCAGAATTTTCCCTGCTCTGTACTTGGGTGTTCGGGGTCCACTCATACCTCTTGAGGAAAAATGAGTAGCTGCTTTAATGTTAGTAGCGACCAGTGCCGGAATTACAGGCAAAAATAAGATATTGGGATATTAAAGATATGGAAAAGTCCTATAATTCTGCGCTAACCTATTTATTTATTAAGCTACAGAGTCCTATAAGAGATTTAACAACATATTGATGTATCGTCTTCTTCTCATTCTAGATGGCAAGTTCATACTGGAGCTGTCCCACAGGAAAGAGGGGGAGAGGACATGTTGGATACCGGTGCCTAAGAAAACCTACTGGCCTGCCGTCGGTACACCACGACAAGAAAGTTCTACGTCACTCAGCGGTGAGTATGTTTAGTAACTAAGCGGTGAGTATGGTGCCAAAGGAAACCTACTGGCCTGCCGTCGATACACCACGACAAGAAAGTTCTACGTCCCTCAGCGGTGTGTATGTTCAGATTGTTCAGTAACTAAGCGGTGAGTATGAAGCCTAAGAAAACCTACTGGCCTGCCGTCGGTATACCACGACAAGAAAGTTCTACGTCCCTCAGCGGTGAGTATGTTTAGTAATTAAGCGGTGAGTATGAAGCCTAAGAAAACCTACTGGCCTGGCGTCGGTATACCACGACAAGAAAGTTCTACGTCCCTCAGCGGTGAGTATGTTTAGTAACTAAGTGGTGAGTATGGTGCCTAAGAAAACCTACTGGCCTGGCGTCGGTATACCACGACAAGAAAGTTCCACGTCACTCAACGATGAGTATGTTTAGTAACTAAGCGGTGAGTATGGTGCCTAAGAAAACCTACTGGCCTGCCGTCGATACACCACGACAAGAAAGTTCCACGTCACTCAGCGGTGAGTATGTTTAGTTACTAAGCGGTGAGTGTGGTGCCAAAGCGAACATACAGTTATTTTGGCCTAGCATGGAGAGACCAACATGTAAGGCCTGATCGAATTAATGATTGCTAGCTCTTTTGAGAAAGAATTAACAATTTGTAAAAAATGAAAAATACGGTAAACTTTTAAAAAAATTAAAACTCTTTTGTGGAATGAGGAAGAAATCCAGGCAATAGATGAGATCCGTTCCACACAAATCCATGTTGTTTAAAATATTATATAATCCTAGCACTTTTATCACATCGACTACCAATGCTTGGAAGCTGATCTGAAGAAAATAAATAAAGTCATCATCTTAGGATAAACGGGATACAGCGTTGTAGCTTTACGAGTATGACGTAAAAACAAGAAAATTATCCGAGTATTTAATGAATTTATCTTCTCTTTGGTCTCCAGTTATTACGTAAAAAACAATGAAACACCGTGTCGACTGCTGGATAAAATCTGATTTAGATACGGACCAGTCTGTAAATGTATACATGTAATATATTATTAAAATAAAGAAATTGAATGTTAATAAAAAAAAAAAAAAAAATTTGGTCTCCAGTGTCGGACGACAACTCTTCCGTGCAATCCTCCCCCTGGCAGCGGGACCACTGCTGGAAGCAGGCGACGCCGCGCCGCCACGTCAGTTCTCAGCTTCAGTTCCGCCTCCACCTGCCGCACAAGAGCCGCCACTACGTGTTCTGCACGAGGACACAGCGGCGGAAGTCTCGCCGCCCGGGAGACAGCACGCCCGGGAAGTTAATGGTCAAGCCGCCCTGTCCGGACGCGGGTCGACCCTCTGACGCATGCCCTGGCCAGGCGAACGTGACGTCCTCCCCTGGCCGGGCGCCCCCTCCCCCCCTCAAGACTGAAAGGCCCCGCAGCCTGGCCGCCCTCACGCATAGTCTCTGGGAGCGCGCCCTCAAGCCAGACTCCCCCCCGCGGCCCGAGATAGTCACCCTGCGCAAGCGCATTCTCAAGGAGCTGGAGAGGGTGAGTCTGGACGACTTGGGCGGCAGCAAGCGACGCGCCCGCACCTCGCAGGTGAGCTCGCCCACCCCGGGGCCGCCCAAGCCGGTGAGCAGCCACAGCATCACGGCCATCCTGGGCACCAAGGAGAGGGAGGGCGCCCGGACAGAAGACAGCGGCTCCCCCAGCTTCCTGCGAACTCTGCTCAGGTAAATTCTTTTGAACCCCATCATTCCTCAATTTATCAGTTACTAGCCAAACTGTTGAGCTTTAGGCTTAAAGTAACACAATTGGGTTTTCCTAAAACTAAATTAGCCATCGTCGATGGCGCGTTGAATACACCGGTTCTCGTAGGATCACCGAAGCAACGTCCAGCAAGGTGAAGACTTTGTGATGCTGCCATTCCGACCCAACCGTGAAGACAGTTGGAAGCGACGTTGTAAAAGAATATTTATATTTAAAGTGCACTCCAATACGTGAAACCCAAAAAAAAACTAGATTAAAACCAATACAAAACTATGTAAGTAAAAATAATAGTTCGGCCGGTCTTATATTAACTTTAATCCTGTTTTGTAATTCAACTGTGAAGCCGAAATAAGCAGACAAAATCGAGATCACATGATCGAGTCGTCTGAACTTAACATTTCCCCATTTTAAACTATGCGCAAAATTTAGATTTCAGTCCACAGAGGTAGACCAAAAGTGTCTATCGCATTAGCTCTTAATCGAATTTGTTCAATAACAATAATAATAACAATAATAACGAATCCCCCCTCAGGTCCCCGCACAGTGACTCAGCCGACTCCCGGCCCTCCTCCTCCTCCTCCCGCCCCCCCTCCGTCCCGCACGCCCCCCCTCCCCCTCTCCTCTACCATCCCACCCCCACCCCCGCCCCTATCCCCGTGTCCCCCGCGGCCTACATGCCCCCCCTCCCCTACTACCCCCCCGCCGCCTACCGCACGCCGGGCGGCGCCGCCGCGCCCATCTGGAGCCTCTACCCAGGCGGCCCCTGGCACCCGCTCGCCCAAGGTCTGGCGGGGGGAGTGCCCTGGCCTGGGCCGCCCCTCTCACACTCGCCCCTGCCGCTGCCCCTGCACCGGTATATCAAGCAGGAGGACGCGGGAGGTAAGTCGCCCACTCACCCTTGTGAAATGCTTTCAAGTACGATATGTTGTGTTTTGGGGTTTGATAATGATAATGCCGAACTTGGTATATATTAGAAACCAAAGGACAGAGCAAAAAGTCTGTTATTACAAAGAGGTGTCTAATAAATGACTATGTTAGTATTACCAAAAAAGAGACCCTGTACCGAATTTGGTTCAGCTGTTTTGAAGCTGCGTTGAATTTGAATTTATGAATGACCTTTCTCGAGAAAAATACTTTCTCGTACGCTGCATTAATGATTTTATATATGTACAGTTGTACACTGTACAGATTGTACAGTCGAACCTGGATATAAGAGAACTCAAGTGACCCGAAATTGTTTTTCTTATATCCAGGTTTGTCTTTTGAAGAGTTAATTTTTTCTTAAAGAGAGGTAAATTTGCACCGGTAGTCAACCGGTTAAGCCGCTAGTCTATAATTCAGGTAGCGGGTTCGAATCGCACCCAGTGCATGAATTTTCCTCATTAATCTGAGTTTGTGACCTTATAATAAATAATAAGGGCGAAATTAATAGACAACATCAATAACTTAAGTCGTTGGTAAGTGTCGGTTTTCCCTATCTTACACAGTACGCAATCCGTGACTTAGCGCCACAGAGGTATTGAAAAAACGTCTATTAATTTCGCCCTAAGACTCGGAGGGTTAGGTAGTAGAAAATGCTTTGAGCAATATCCTCGCCTGGTGTTGTTACCTTGAACTAAAGAGTGTTATTATTACAAATTTGGTCTGGAAATCATCTTTCATAAAGTATGCAAAGTGAGCTGGATTATTTTTCTTTAAAAAAACTTTTATCTTTATATTAACATTTCAGTCTGGCTGGGGGACTATATACAGGGAGTAGACCAGCATTGACTTGGTTCTGGGGGCCCTTGTCAATTATTAGCCTCCTTGTATAGAGAGTGGTAAAAGTGCTGGGTCATTTCCTCGAAATTAAAAAAAAAAAATACATCCAGGATCGACTGTATTAAGAAAATGCAGAATATTCTACACGACTATCTTGTACTCTCGTTGCCAGGATTTGTCTTATTGTCCACTTCCTACCTTGTCAATTACTTTCTCGTACGCTGCATTAATTAATTAGTCGCTATGTGTGGAGCATGGGATGCATACGAGATCGCCTGGCAGAGCGGGAGGCCCTGTATTGTTCATTAATGGACTCCAGTAGCGTAGTCGTGGTTCAGAAATAATAATAAATCAAAAAAATTAATAATAATAATAAAAATATGATTTTTGTATTATGCTTTATTAGGTAAGACAAAATAAGTAATACGTATTTTTATTGAACGGGAATAACCTTAATTAAGAATACAAATACCGGAAACATGAAATGGTAACACTTTTGAAAATAGTAAAAATAAATTCCAAGTAGGTATAAGTTTTAAATATATACAGTAAAATACAATGAAATTATAAAGAAAAAATAAATAGATTGAACAAAGAAACAAGAACAAAAAAGAGAATAAAGCTAATGTCCTACCTAAAGGGCGGGGATATTGCCTGTGGCAATCTCTTCCACCCAACCCTTTATGGGGTTCGGCGGAAGAGAAAGCCACGAACTTTAACCTCGCCCCGGTTCACTACATATTCTATTGAGTTTTTTTTTCATTCCATGCCCTGTGTTGCAGTGTGTATTATGTAGTTTGTCAATAAAGTACTGAATAAAAATAAAATCTAGACTGCGCGAATAAGACTTTTTGACAGACCCCAGAAGCTGTTCGGTGAAAAATTAATAGAGCGAGGGCAAGGTGGTAGAAAATGTTTTTACATCAGCAGAGTAAAAACATAAAGTTAAGTAAAAGTAAAATTATACTTTTAAAATATAACACGAAATTTCTTTTTATTCTGAATGAAACCATTCTCAATTTAAAGAAATTAATCAAAAAAAAAAAAAAAAATGGAAAAGTGTGGACTCATTCATTTGTTACCGCCGCGCGCCGTTCGTATATTTTACTTTTCTATAAATAAATTACATCTAGAATGACAAGTTTTGTACATACGATTTAGTAATAAAAAAAAGTTAAAGAGCTAGTTATTTGTGTTATTATGTCACAATTTTTAGTGGGTAGCATCGACATGAGAACTAATGCTAATGCATCATATCTCCAACCAACCGTCATATTCCAATGTCTATCTCGTAATGCCGCCACTGGTCGTTGCCCACAGTACAACTACCCCAATTGTCCTCACGAGGCTAGGGTAGGCCTGACAATCAAAGTACAGAGCCGAAAAAATTCCGACCCCGCCGGAATTCGAACCGGGGTCACCTGGAGTGCAAGCCGAGCATGCTACCGCTAGGCCAAGTGACTACTTTTCGAGTTAGTAATGCACGCCACTAGCTCAATAGGTCTGGTCTCATGCATTATGCATGCTATAATCTCGGTCACTTACACACCACCCGTCAGCTATTACTCATTGCAATGAGGCGAATGGAATGCACCGAATTTGGGGGCCAGGAAGTGGTGCCTTCGACATACCAAGATATGAGAGACCCATGAGTACGTGAACATTAAATTGAATTAATCGAGTGATAGTTAATAATAAACCTGCGTGAACAATAAATTAAATTAATTGAATGATATAATGATAATCCTACGTAAATACGAATTGAAATCAGTTGAAATTTAAGAGGTACTAATGGTACTATATTAAACTGTTAGCGTAATGGGACTTCTTGTCTCGAGCCAACAGTCTAAATAAAGCACTACTATACTGTACTAAAAAAATGAAATCGTTAAATGATATTTTATTAGTAATACATAGTATGATTATTGATTACCAACCTAAGTAGATCAAGAGGCGGCGACCAACGGGTAGTTCAGCAAAGATTTTGTAAAGCTAGTTTGAGGAATAGTTAAATTGTGACAACTCATCGTAATTAACACAAAATAAATAGTAGTAGTATGATTTACCGACCTCAGTAGGTTGATTGATAAGGTGGTGGACTTGTAACCCGGAGGTCGGTGGTTCAAGTCCCGGTTTCAGCGTAGATTTAGTAAAGCGAGTTTGGGTAGTTGTGAAATCACGAAAGTGATTAACACAAATATGATAGCTTTAAAATAACTTTAACGATATGACTTGTAGTGAAGCACAAGACACAATAAATGTGAGTAGCGCATCATTATTAAAAGTACCTTTTCAAATCATTACTTTTCAAATCATTTCACAATGTTTATACTCTCAGAATGCCGCCACTGGTTGTTACTCATACAAATAACTACTCATTTTTCCTCACGAGTTATGTTCTTTGGGCAGTTAGTTCTTCGGCCTATTAAGGCTCCCGCTGGTGGGATCAAATCCCGATGCCGAATAAGCCGAGCTGTCCTGGGATATCTAGAGCTGGGAGAACCTGGGATTTAGTACCGTGAATACATAGTACAGAATTATTTATTACTTCCGAGAAATTTCTAATATTAGAAATCGGAAGTATTGTGTTCGTTTTTGTAAAAAAAAATATTTTTTTGCCGATTTCAATTTTTTTCATATTTCTGGACGTTTCATAACCTACTGAGTAAATTTGGTTTTGTGTCCGTCTGTCGGTCTGTCGCTCTGTCGGTCTGTTAAAATGATTCCTTGTAACGCGCAAATCTCGGAAACTACTCGACCGATTTTGATGAAATTTTGCACACATTTAGGAGACATTCTGTAGATGGTCCCATTTTAAATTCATCGAATTCATACTAGCGGTTCTGGGTGAAAGAGACCATGCGCCTGACCACTAACTTTTTTATTTAAACGCTTATATCTCGTGAACGGTACACCCGATTTCGATGAAATTTTGTAAGAATATGCATATTATTATTTCACATAGGTTATTTATATTATTTTTTAAATTAATTATAATATGACTCTGATATTTAAGAAAATCTGAAATTTTTGACAAAAAAGTAAAAAAATAAGGACCACGACTTGCCGATACAGATTTTTTTGTGGAATTTAGAATGTAGAAAAAACGATATTTTACCATATAAAACAAATTTGAAGAAAATCGGTTGAGCCATTTTGGAGATACAAGTAATTTTCTATAAAATCTCAAAGTTGGCACGTGTTTACAATGTGAAGCAATCACGAGGAAGAATTGTGTCCATAATTGGCAGTGTTTTTTTAATTACTATGTGCGGTACAAAGTAAAACTGGTTCCTTGTAAACAAATAAGATATTTATATTGACATTTTTGTTTTTCGGCCCTACCCAGGCTGGGTGAGGTTAATGTGGGTAGCTGGTACGATTCCCAGCGAATGGAAGGTAAAAACCCCCGTCCTAATCCAGGACGTTAAATCAAATAAAATCGTTGGCGTTAGGAAGGGCATCCAGCCATAAAAAATGTGCCAAAACCAATCAATAAATCGTTGAAGAACGTCGACCCTGCTTGAGCGGGATAAGACAGAGACGATTAAAGAAGAAGACGATTGACATTTTTCTTTTCTACATTGACATTTTTCTTCTCTTCTCTACAGATGTTCCTCTGAATTTGTCGAAGAACGCAGGATGAGCCGATCAAAAATATGGAGTCAGGTTGTCTGCAAGGAAACATGCTGGCCTTCTTGCTGCTATGAGTTCTCCTGAGGAAATGAAAGTCAAGCGCAGGAAATGAAAGATCCCTTCAATAAATATCAAGGGTTCCTGTGATGAATAAAGTCAAGCATAATCTGTGAAATAAGTATCGAAGGGTTTTTTTGAAGAATTAAGTCAGACAGATTTAATCATGAACTTAACGAACAACTTTATATAGAATCAAATGGCTAATGGCCGATTAAGTTCACAATTTTTTTCGTTAGTGACAATGGTCTATCTTATTTATCTCTGCGGAGTGACCCGGGGTGCCCAATGCCCATTCCACAAAACTATACTTTTCTCTTTTGACTTGAATTTTTACAAATAGATTACCTCACATGGTACCATTTTTTAAATATATTTTATAAAACTTGGCAAAGTCAAAAAGAAAATTTCTATAACTTCCCTTTCACATAATTGCATATTTACAAACTAAAAAAAAAAAAATACAAATGAAAAGTGAAAATTAGTTTTGTAGAACTGGCCCCACTCTCCATCTCTTTCATACTAGGAACTCCAATGTGCATATAAATATTTTCCGATTCACGTTATGTATTTAACTTATTTTTTTAAAAAAGTAATGAAAGACACATCCCTTATTATTTGTACTTTTGTATTTCTCGAAAATTATTTTGTACTTTAGATGTGATAGCAGCATTTTGTTGTACAATTAATTTATTAGTTCTAAAGACTAATCTCTTCATATATGGTCTATGAATTTGTTTACAAAGGGAGAATATTAGAAATTTGTAAGGAACTGAATATAATTAGAATTTACTATTTTTTTCAGCTCAACTACTAACACGGAAATCTCTTTACGAACAAAATTATTTAGTGTAATAAAATTATTTGTCTCGATTTGTAATAGCCATTTGTTCTGTACCTATCCTTAACTTTTGTTCTTCACATAAATATAATTCCAAATTAAGAATTTTATGTTTCTTCTAACGTTCTATAATCTCTACTACCTACTTCAATTTCTAACTTTTTTTATTTTTGTTCAAATTTTCTTTTTATATGTATATAATCTTTCCGTCATTGATTCCTTCAAAACTAATTCAGATGGATGTATTCTTCGATTCCTTTTACACAATTACACAACAGGGTGCTTCAAAACATATTCTTATAGGTTTTAGGAAATATTTCCTCAGTACGTATTTCTTGATTTCTCATTAATTTCACACCTACCAAACAAAAATGCCTATGACAGAATTGATAGATATATTTTTCCTATCTTTTTCATAAAATTTGAAGAAAAAAATTGTACAGAAAAAAAAATCCAAATTCCATATTATATCACCTATAAAAACTTGTGATTTCTCTCGGAACTCTCTTTTGAGAAGAAATTCTGTCTATTTTCAATTCCTCCCTAAAGCTGAAGTAATAAAAATCCTTGAGTTTTAAGTGTGTTCTCAAATTAGTAAAAACTTCAATGATTGGTTGAAGAGCCAATTATTTCTCATAGAATACTTACTAAATCCAACATTTCAACTTGAACAAAAATATTTATAACCGTTTTCCTTAAATAAGTTTTGGTGTCATTTGTGCCTTTTTTTGTGACTTTTTGTACGATGAAAATATTTTTATAGAATGCCTAACTCCTCAAAACGTGTCATCCTTCGAACAAAAATAATCTTAAAAATGAATACCTACTATTCTGTTGATTTTTTGGAATAGAAAAGTATCAGAAAAGAGCACGATAATATTATTTTTCAATCAAATAAATTATTTACGTAAAGTACCTATATCGTAATTTTTTTAGAAAAGAATGCATTTTATATCGAGGAAAAAGTAATGTAGTAATTTTAAACCTTTCCATACTGCCCTTATTTATAGTCCATTGAATGTAGCACTTGTTTTGGTTACCATTATTCTGTCAAAGTTTCTATTGATCATTCAAGCATTGGTCAAATTACGGATCCCTCTGCACTACCTACAATACCTACATATCTATTGTTGAAGCTAGATATAAGATAGCTCAAGGGACTGGATTTTTTTCTCTTATCATCATCATAGGGTAGCGTCATCGTGATCGATGGTAACCAGACAGTGGATGAATGACTCAGCACTTCTATCACTGTCTTTACAAGGAGGCTCATAATTGACGAGGGCTCCCAGAACCAAGCCAATTTTCTCTTATAAAGAGTTAATTTTCCCTTTAAGCGTGATTAATTTAACTTTGAAATATTTCTCCTATATCCAGGTGCGACCGTATTTCCGAAATAAAAAATAGGATTTCAGTAAAGATTAGTCATAGCGTCTATCAAGTTGGAGTTTCAACCAATCCCAGTTCACTGGAGTCTTAACTTGAGGCATGGTCTGTCTGGCTTATCTTTGATAATCATATTCTATGGCTTGGCTCTTTGACTGTTCTCTGGTGTCCCACTACACCTGACCACCTTCCTAAGCTCATTGGACTTGTCTCAGTCTCTAATGAAAAAAATAAAGTATTCTGACAAAATTCTCTGCCCTTCTGAAAGCGTTCCAACATAAAGTTCAGTGTTTCTTGAACACCACGTTACACTGTTCATGTTGTCTAACGCAACATTGCATGGGCTTTGTTGTGGCAAGTCTCAAAACACTTTGCGTACAATAGAACCTTTGCAGGCGCAGTCGGTTGGAAAACGATTTTGGGGGTGCTGCCATATAAACCTAATAAATACTTTCCTTATTATAGGATAAGGAAAGTAATAATAATAATAATAATAATAATAATGCTTTTTCTTTGTGTTATTATGTCACAATTTTAGTGGGTAGCGCAGAATCATAGGACTTTATCACTTTAATTTACAATATCTTGTATTATTTTTTTGCCTAAGATTCTGCCACTGGTCGCTGCTTCACATTAAAGCAGCTACTCATTTTTCTTCACGAGGTATGAGTGGACCCCGAACATCCAAGTACAGAACAGAAAAAATCCTCCCCCGCTGGGAATCGAACCCAGGCCACCATGTGTGCAATGCCTAGCGCGCTAACTCGCTCTGCCACAGTGACTACAGGATAAGGAAAGTAAAGTAATAAGGATGTATAGAGTCGTTCTTTCAGAATTTAAAGAGTTTGAGTTTGTTTACCATGTTTATCATAATAACTACGAGTATGCATCAATTATTCTAGAAATGTGTGATGGATTTCATTATGTACGAGCTAGGACTTTGCATCAATTATTCTAGAAATGTGTGATGGTTTTCTTTGTGTAAAAATCCTGTTTTTTTTTCATCTGGGGGTGCAGCAGCTCCTTAGCACCGGCCCCGCCTGCCTATGCAATTCTTTTTAAGGTTACATTACTCTTGTGTCAGACACCCTTTAATAAAAATACATTACTCAACTAGAATTAACAAATCGAAAAATGCCATTAATCCAACTAGTTTGTAATATAATTTTGTAATAAAACAAAGAGCTGATATTTTTAATAATACTTTAATATATTTGTATTTTGTATCATATACATGAAATTTTTGATGTGTGTACTATATATTCTGTTATAAATGTGTTTACAATATATACTAGTAGGAAAGTGTGTGGATGGAATTAGTTATCTTTACGACCGGACGGTCTAGGGTAGTATGTAGTCTCTCTCAAATCTCATATTGTTTTGTGTAGAAAAAAAGTTCACCCCAATGAAAATGATGCTGTTTTGTATTTTTTCGCTCTTTTAGCCCATTTTTATACACTACTACTCGGCCTAACAAAATATTTTGGTTCTTTATTGAACTCATCAGTTGGGCAAAAAAAACTGAATCACTTTAAGAATGATTAATAAAATTGAAATATCTTAAGTCTTACTGCTATAATTATGATTCTTCCAAAATAATTCTTCTCTGAATTTCAAATATCACATTTTTTATAGGTGGCTCACTGATTTTTCAGTCACATTTTTCAATATTATCAAGAAAAAAAATAATTTTAATTTCATTGAAATGATATTATTTAAAAATCAATTTCACTCGATAAAATAGAATTATTCTGTCCTGCCAAATATTCTATCCACGTTTCCATCACCACCCCTATTAACTTTCACCGTTACCTTGAGCTCATGCTAAATTTTTATTGTAAAAAAAGAACACCAAACTGAAAAGATTTCAGAGCTGGTCAGTTATTTTCTAATAAATAAATGCTTCATGAAACTCCATGAAAACTAAGAGCCATAAGAACAAAAAATTATTTCATACTTCAGTTTTTTTTTGTTTTTAGCAGTTATGAAAATGAAATTTTCTCAAATAAGTAAGAGTTTGGCCAGTGAAATAATGGAAAATCATGCTTGAGACTTTCTCAAGCGCAAATAATTTGTTCACGAAAAGATATTGTAATTGTCATCCTAAGCATGCCACAGTATTTTTCCACTTTCAATCACAATCTGGTCTTCATTTTACAGCTTTTTCTACGGTTTGACTTTTTCGTATTTTTTCTACTATTTTGTTATGGAAGACACATATATTTTTGTATCAATTGTACAAACCATTAATTTTTATTTAGTAGTTTTTGTGTATTAAACAATAAAAATCCATTATTAATCTTTTTGTATTAAACCAACAAAAAACATAATATACTTTTATATGAATCTGAATATTTTATTTTTATTTATTTTTCTTACAAAAGGTGCATTGATTGAATCGTTATTGGTAGTTAGCAATGGAGGCTATTTTAAAAGGTGTTACGGTTAGGGTAGGGTAAAAAGGGTTTAAACAACTATGTATAAATTTTAAAAGGAAAAACGATAGTAATAAACAAGCAATGGAGGGCTATAATAAATACTCAGATTTGGACTTAGTAGACTCAATCGATGTATAAGGCATACTAAGTTAGTAATAAGAAAAAAATAGTAATAAGTAAATGTATAATAATAGTAAGTCATACCAAAGAAGCTAGACGACAGTCTAAAGATCCTGCAGTTGAACAAAAACATGTACATCCAAATGCAGAAAAGTGTGATTATCAACACCCCATTGTTCCTCAATGACATTTAAATGAAGATACTGACTTTGGTACCCACCTACCAGTGTCTTCCAAAACCAGCAGATAGAACGAGAGGATATCAGCTGAGAACCCGTGCCATAATAATAATAGATAGGTACCTCTTCACTTAGTAGGTAATTAGCCCTCCTAGAATGGCGTTAGTAATTGCCATGCGGAAGGTCCCGGGTTCGAACCCCCGCGCCGTAATTGTATTCAAAATTTGGTTAAAGTTGTTTGTAGGGGATACCTTCCGGTGTGCTCGTGTTGACCCAGCACCTAAAAAGGAAGTATTGTGTCACTTCTCGCCCATCAGAGGGGAGGCAATGGAGGCATACTACGGGATGGGCAAGCTACAACACCTACCACAAGAGTCTACAGTAGCTACTGTTTCATGGCTACGAAATTAACGAAATAAAAAAGGCTGTGAAACACTCATGTTTAAAAAAAATATATAAAAATGTCGCGTCGCTACAAACTACTATGTTTTAGTTTCATGAGAAAGTTTTTAGTCTCCAGTAGCAGCGGCTGGCAGCAAATGGGTTCTGGGCGTCCAAAGGGTTCACCCATATCAATCCTTCCACCACCATGACATCACACATGGACTCGGAAAGTAAAGTAAGTATTGGGAAAATTTCATGCACTGGGTAAGATCCGAACCAATATAACCCCATACTAACTGTATATTATCAGATGAACTCCTTAACCACTTGAAACCACCAGTTAGTTACAAAAAATTGATATCAGAGCAAAAAAAATCCTTGGTACAAATTTCAAACCAAGTATTGGCTCTCCCGAGATGGAATGACTTTAATTGTCAGCCAAGGACTTTCATAATATTAATGAAGGGATTTAGTCTTAAGCAGAGATCAACTACTCGTATATCTCTTTTTCTAACTGAGACGATGCGCACGAACCATTTGCTTTGAGTGGGAATCAAACCTGCGACTGAAGTTCGAATCTGCCGAAGTTATCTTGGTCGAATCTCAGAGCCGACACAAAAAATCTAGTGATAATTTAATTTAAGGTGTTTTGTAAGCCCGGGATCCCACTGAGAGCAACATTTTGTCTCTCCAATATGCTCTGAATCAAATCCCACTCACTCAAGCAACATTCGATCTCTGACAAAAAATGTTGTGAAACGTTTTGGAATTGGTAACTTGAATAATTTTAATTTCAATTTTATTTCATTATAGTGAATAAACAAAACAGTCAAAGCCGTTACAATTATCTCACTTAAAGCTAATTCAGAATTCAAGAAATGGAACTAATATTTAGCTATTAACATAAAAAATATGAGGAATAAATTTGATGCAGTGAACTTCTACAATCTACCTACATACTGTAACTTTTAGCAAAATTATTTAATATGTTACCCATAGAGAAAAAGTTTGACATAACAAAGTTAAAAAAAGAAGCAATTAATAAGTTATTTGCTACACGTTTAACAAATGTCTAGTTGAAAATACCAAAATGAAAATATCAATAATAATATCACTCTTCAGTGGAAGGTAACCACCAGACGAGGTTAATGCTCAAAGCATTTTCTACCACCTAACCCTCAGAGTCTAATTATTATGTGGTCACAAACTCAAATTACAGAAAGAAAAAAAAAAAGACTGCTAGTTTTGTTACAGAGTATTAATATGTCGTCTAGTATAAAATACAAAATTATATAAATATACGATGGGTTTGTAAATAATTAAATATCAGTGGACTCCATTAATCAAAATTCAGAAGCATGAAAAACTCATATTGTGTCGGAAATGTCCAATTAACAAATGCCGTAGGTATTTCCATCCAATCATTCACGATATTTCGTATTCTAGGTCCATGGAACGTTTCGTTACGGAAATGTATTGCTATCCACGTATACGTATTAGAATGTTTTTCATGATTATCTGATCGTAACTATCTTAATATATAAATGTCAGTCACTGACTGACTGACTGATCATCGCTCTACAGCCCAAACCGTAAGTCCTAGGAAGCTGAAATTTGGTAGGTAGCTTTGTCTTATAGTCTAGATGTGCAATAAGACGGGATTTTTCGAAATTCCCACTACAACACCTGCCATTGGCGAAAAAGGATTTTTGCTTTCACGGCCATGCCTCGGCACGCAAAGCGGGCGACAGCCCGCTAGTTTGTGGATACACCCTGTAGAATAGAAACTGTTTGTGCGCATTCTGACGGAGAACGTTACAACCAAACCTCTTGACATCAGACGCCCTCTAACGGAAAATCAGTAGAACTAATTTGCAGGACATCAACAAGAAAAAAAAGAGACAGAAAAAATGGCGAGTTTGTCTCTGTTTTGTGCGGTGTCGGATTAATTTTTAAAACTGTGTTAATTATTGAAAACAAATTTGTCGTTTTGTGCGAAATTCGTAGTGTTTCTTGTGTTTAATGTGCAAGGAAGATGTAAATTCATCTAAAGAACAAGAAAGAAACAAGGCAACATGACAGCGAACATGTATCGAGTTGGGGGTAAGCTATCTATCAAGTTCTGGTCTACAAGAAAAGTTAAAAAAATATGAGCACAAGTTCATAAAATGTAAGGCCGGTTGTATGCAGGCTAATGACTTTCCACTAATTAATATGCAAAAGCTTTGTACATTTCATGCACGGACCTTTAATTCGTTTAAAGAGTTCCTGATATTGGGAAAAAATAAGTGGACAGAATAAAAAACCAAAATATTGTTTTGTTTATCATACTTTTACTTTTTGTATCATTTTAATCCTTGTACTTCTGATAATTACTGAGAGGAGTTCTATTTTATTACACTCGAAGAAATGTCAAAATTTCTAGTTTCCTCTGGTACATGTTTGTCTTGATAAATGAAAACGTAAATTTGAAAATCATTGTTGCATACTTTCATACTTGGGTACCTACAACAGCAAACAAACCATATCTTGGATTCAAGGAAGTACCTACCTGAATTTGTCTAATTAATTCCATAGAGGTCACTTCCTAATCCAATGCATTGTTTGATACCTGTCTCTTTTGTCATACATATAAAACAATCTTTCTCTCTAATACAATTGTATTAGTTATCAAGTTATAGTAAACTGATGTATTGGGTCTACACTGACAGTCTAAAGCTCAATTGCATGATTGCTTATGTACAGATTCAATCATAAGTTAATAAACAAATTTTTACACAGTCAAACATCAGTAGTCCAATATCTTCATCATTAAATCAGTCCCATCTCTTTATGACAATATTACCCTTAAAAAAGTAGACAGACCCTAAGGGAAGCCTTTCTTAATACCAACAATTCTATTTGGTTTCAACATCCTGATCAGGACAGGGGTGGTAACTCCACCTGCTGCAAATCACACCAGCTACCCACATTAACCTTACCCAGCCTGGGTAAGGCCAGAAATGCCAGCCTCATGTGTTTCATGAAACAGAATTTTCTTTGAAAAATCTGTTCCAACCAGAGATCAAACTTGGGATCTCTTGACTATGGGCAATAGGCAGTAGTCCCAACCATTATCCCACAAAATGTGGCTGACCCTGAGATAGCTATTATTATTTATTATGTGGTTACATACTCATTTAGGTAAATGAGATAAAATCATGATGTACCATGTAGGATCCAAACCATTGAATCCACACACTACCTGGAATACTAAACTAGTGCTTTGTAACCATTTTGAACACCACCTCATAGTTATTCCTGTATAAATAAAGTTTTTATAAGTAAAACCTCTAAAAGGGGACTAGATCAATCAACCCTACACCAGCTTATCTATAGGCAGTAATTTGACAGTGTTATGGTGGAGTGCATAGTCACTAACAGCCTGATTAAGCACAGCCATTAGCCATTGTTCATCAGTAACTATGCACTTGGGATTTAATTTACTTTCTTTTTTTTACTATACAACCTATCCTACTCATATTGTACAAGTATTGGTACCACTGCCTCCATGGTGTAATGGTTGTGACTACTGCCCATAGTCCAGAAATTGATCCAAGAGTTTGATCCCCAGTTGTTGCAGCTTTTTCACAAAGAAAACTATTTACTCTTTGTACATGTTAGGCTGGCATTATACCCAGGCTGGGTGAGGTTAATGTGGCTAGCTGGTACGATTACCAGCAAATGGAGGGTAAAACCTCCATCCTAACCCAGGACGTTAAAGCAAATAGAATTGTTGGCATTAGGAAGGGCATCCAGCCGTAAGAATGTGCCAAAACCAACCAGCCTCTACCATGATGTTGAACAATGTCGAACTGGCTTAAGCAGGATAAGACAGAGTAAAAAAAAGAAGAAGAAAATCGGTACCATTAAATAAAGTTTAAGTAATTTATAACCTATCCATATCCATATGCATGTTAAGTTAAGCAAAACAAACAAGTAGATGATTCCCTAAATAGAGACTAGACTGAGCCTCTGTGATGTACTGACTGGGACAACTGCCCATAGTCCAGAGACCCTGAGTTCAATTCCCAGTTTGGAGCAGCATTTTTTAACAGAAATTCTGTTCGAACAGAATTAAGAGGGAAATTCTGTTCCCTCCAAACATGTGAGTACATAACATTCCATGCCAACCCAGGGTGGGTGATTTTAATATGTGTAGGTATCTGCTACAATTCCCAGTGAATGGAGGGTAAAATTCTCATTCTGACTCTCAAATCAGGACTTTAAAACCAAATAGAATCAACTGGTCACAATAGATTAAGTCACAGTGTTAATCGTAAGGATTTTTCTGAAAACCCTTGAACCAGGTCAAATAATAATAAATAATTATGATGCTTAGGGCTGAAATTTTAAGGAGTGTGGTCCAACCCACTAAGTCAAGATAAATTAAGATTACAACAAAGATAAGTTGGACTATCACTCTAGTTATACTACAGTGTGCTGTGATTGGTTAAAACTCCAACTTAAAGCCTAGCTTATCTTTGTTATAATTCTGCCCTTAGTCTCTGGTTCTTCGAGTTAAGACTACAAGTAGTTTACCTAGTATAAAATTGTGAAAGGAGATCACTATGAGCTAGGTACACTGTTACTAAAAAAAACAATTTGACACTGGACCAACAACTCCTCAAATCCCCTATAATCAACAAAATGTCTCATTATAATGAATTGAGCCCCAAAAATAAACTTGATAGGTATATTTAAGTAGGATAAAAGTAGCATCAGTCATTGCTCTAGACTTCATGTGCACCTTGAGTGTAGATGTTGTTTAAAATAAATAAATAATGATCATGAGGATTTTTGGCTATTTTCTCTGTTTCAAGCTGGTTACGGCCAGGTTTCATTAGTTGCCTTCTGTCTGTGAGGGTAATCTTATGGGTATGGAAAAATATGTGTCAAATGTTATTGGTTCCCGTAAAAGACTTGCTTCAGGCATTAGATATAATGTGTACTGTGCTGTATGTTTCAATGTTGCCCTTTGAAATTCTGACTTCAAGATGGTGTAAGCAACTAGCACTTTTAAGAAACTATCCACTCTCTTATTGAACTGAAGATAATAATGCACTAATAATTTCCATTCTCTTTCAGACTATGTCTACTTTGAGACGTCCTCAAATCAGCCCTACCAAATTAGAAGAATAGAAGAATTAAACAAGGTAAGAATTTGATTTTTTTATTGTTCATGAAATAGCTAAGGGTCTTGATTTTAAAAAGAAAAATTGATTCAAATGGGGTAGAAATAAAGAAGCCAGCATCAACTTGCTCTGAATATATCTACCAATAAATTCTTGTAAGATGAAACCTTCTTTTTTCCATACATATTCTCCATCACCACATATATGTGGTCTAATTGAAACTAAAATTAGAAAGAAGAAATTAAAGATGAAATGAATGAAATAGAAAAACCTCCAACATTGAGAAAGTTAATATCTTCTGGATTGATGGAATTTGCTGTGTATTAGCAATCTACCAAAGGTAGACAGCCACTATTGTATGTATATAATTTTTTAGAAGTTAATTGTGACAGTTATCTGTTTTTCCATCCCTACTTGTCTATGGGAAATAGACTGAAAGGTCAATAATAAAAACAATTAGAGCCATCATCAATGACATTACTATTTATTTACACTTTATTAAGAGGACATAATTATTATGTACAACACAAATAATTACAAATTAAAATACAATATAATAGAAGAAAAAATAAGGAAAAAATGAATAAATAATTACATAATATATGTCCTAACTAAAGGGCGGGGTTATTGCCTTTGGCAATCTCTTCCACCCAACCCTTTACCATTACCTGCGTCACATTACCTGCGTCACTCCTTAAGAACTATATTAGGTAGTCGGATCACAATGGGAAACATTGGGCTAAATTGATCAGGCTACCCAACGTGAAAATAGTGCAGACAACTAGAACCACCACTTACAGCATTAGCCAATTGGGTAGTCAGGTCACACAAGGTGGTAATGGGCTAGATTGAGTACTGTCCAGGATAATGTGAAAAATAGTAGACAGCGAGCGATTAGCTCAAGCACTCGCTTGTCATGCGGAAGGTCCGGACTTCGATCCCTCAGGCTGACAAATAAAATATATTCTTAATTTGGTGACAAACTCCGCCATTGCCAGTCCCAAGCCTGGATGAGAAAGGAGGAGGGTTGCTCATTGGGTTAGCTCCCCAATAGCATAAAAAAGGATTGCTACGAATAGCTTGACCATGCCTCGGAACTACGGACGGAACCGGCAGCGAACCTGGAACAACCAACTGGACTTGAATACTGAACAACGGAATGGAGTTGACGCTAGAGAATTAAAGCTAGCCACCTGGAATGTCAATACCTTACTCCAGGCCGGCAAGATGCAAGAGGTGGCTAGCGAGATGCTCAAGTATAAGTTCGATCTTATAGCCATCCAAGAAATCAGATGGCAAGGACAAGGCAGACTTAATAAAAAAGATTATACCATTATCTACAGTGGACCAAGTACCAGAACCGGCCAACTTACCACTGGATTCCTTGTCAATAAAACGGTCAGAGACAGTATACTTGAGTACATCACAGTAAATGACCGTATTTGTAAGCTAAGGCTAAAAGGAAAATTCAGAAATATTAGTATCATATCAGCACATGCACCAACACTACAAAGGCCTATGGAAGAGACTGAAAAGTTTTATGAAGACTTGGACATGACACTATCTAAAGTCCCAGGATATGACATGGTCCTAGTGATGGGGGACTTTAATGCACAAATCGGTTACAAAGAAAGTCAAAGAGACGTAGCAGGTCCATACACCCTGCATGAATACAACAATGAAAATGGTGACTTCCTGACTGACTTTGCTGCCCGACATAAGCTCTACATCAAGAGCACCTCCTTCCAGCACAAGAAGATTCATCTCGGAACATGGAGAATTCCCGGCCGAGGCACTAACACGAACCAAATAGATCATGTGCTGGTATCTAAGAGACACTTCTCAAGCGTAACAGATGTGAGAGCATGCAGGGGGCCAAACTGTGATACCGATCACTACCTCCTGAAAATCAATGTGTGTGCCAAACTGTCAACCCTTCACACGCTGAAACGACTGAAGATAATTAAGTGGGATACAGACTGCCTGAGAAAGGACGATGTCACCCGGAGAGAGTATCAAAATACCATTGAAGTTAAGCTTGAAGGAAGAGAGTACAACAATATAGAAGAGAAATGGGAAGGTACCAAAAAAGCCATTCTAGAAGCAGCAGAAGAGACTATCAATGAAATAACTGACACGCGTAACGCTCATTGGTTTGATGAGGAGTGTAGGAACATCATACATGAAAAAAATGAAGCACGAGCCAAAATGGTTGCAAGAAACACAAGGAACAACAAAGAAGCTTACAGAGAATTACGACGAAAGTCGAAGCAAATACTTAAAAAGAAGAAAAAAGAAAGTCTAAAGAGTGAGATCAAGAAAATAGAGGAACTTAGCAAAGAGGGGGAAGTAAGAAAGTTCTATGCGGCCATCAATAGAACAAAAAAAGAGTATCAACCCAAAACATCGGGTTGCAGAAACTCATCAGGGTCTATTACTACGGACGAAACTGAAATTATGGGAATTTGGGCCAATCATTTTAAAGACCTACTTAATAATGTATGCCTCTATATTTTACGATTGTGACGACTGTGATAACAAATTCTGTGTTTTTCGTAATTTTATTTTAATGTTTTCTATGTTCATTGTTTACGATTTATTTTTTATTTTTTGACAGTATCTGTGAAATAATTATTGTTTGATTTCTGTTTGTTCGACATATTTTTACGTATTCGCGATTTAGTGTAAATTTAATTATTCCTAAATTGAACTGTCGTGTAGTGCAGGTTTATATCTATCTACTATTCCGAGACTATCTATCTAGCTATATCTACACCATAGCTTCTCGCTCGGGTCCACTTGGTTTGGACTTTGGACCCTCGAGACTCTGCACTCTTATCACCGAACCGTCTCGTTGAACCTCTATAGATAGTAGATAGGTACCTACTTTGTCTCATTATGACTGATGATACTGAGAGTAGGAGCCCCACACACGCTGATGACAAATGCACTATACACAGTGCAAAGTATGTGGACCAACTTGAGAAGAGGCTCATAGAGCAAGAGCAACTTATTGCCTTGTTAAATGAGAAGATTTCATCCCTGGAGTCTGGCAAAGGTACGAGGTATGCTGATGTGGTCCAGGCTGGAACATCCAAGAGCAGTGGCGGCGCGGCGCATGTTAAGTCTCCTTCATCCAATATTTCTTTTGTTGGGTCAAAGAAGACGGACATCTCCACTGTTGCTACTGTCAGATACACCCCTTTCTTTGTATCACGCCTGGATCCTTCACTGTGTGCTGAGGATCTAGCCAAGGACCTTCTCAAGGATGTGGGGGGCTTGTCATCGGTCAAGTGCTGCAAGTTGAAGACTCGACACTCTTCTTACTCCTCGTTCCATGTGGTGGTGCCGGAAGATCAGAAGCAGCTGGTTTCAACAGGAGACGTATGGCCGAGTGGTTCACTAGTGAGGATCTTCACTGGCAGACTTCTCCAGTCTTACGTCTTGGAGTCCTTTGACTCACTCTCACCTCAGATTAAATCCCAATCGTCTTCTTCCGCTTCTGATCAAGGTGTCTCCCAGGTGGATAAGGTGGCGAAGAGTTCTCGTAAGCCTCCTACCACTTCCAGTGGTGTCAAGTCCTCAACTGGAACTGTAGCTAACACTAAGAAATCTGTGGCTCCTTCCGCTAAAACTTCAAACCAACGTCTCTCGTCCGGGTCTGATTTTTTATCCCCAAAGGATCTAGCTCCCGAGGGAAAAATACTGAGATCAAGCAAAGTAGCAAAACCTCGTTGAGTTGCTACTACCAAAACGCGGGGGGGATTCGCACGAGATTAGACGAGTTGAAGCGGAATGTTGAACTATGTAACCATGATGTATTATTTCTTACAGAAACTTGGCTTAATGACAGTTTTAGTACAAGTGAGGTTAAGCTCGAGAACTTCGAAGTATATCGTACTGACAGGGATATTGTGGCATCGGGTAGGTCAAGGGGAGGTGGGGTGATGATAGCAGTACATAAGTCCTTAAAGTCTAGATTAGTCTCTAATGATCAGTCTCCATCTTCTTGTGATCTTCTTTTTGTTTCAGTTCAATTGGGGACCGAATCATTACTTCTGGGCTGTACATATATTCCACCATCTTCTAGTGTGGATCTTTATACAAGTCACTGCGATGCTATTGAACGTGTATGTTCTGATTTTCCTGATTCCAGAATATATCTTCTGGGTGACTATAATCTCAATTCAGCAACATGGAGCGAAGATGATGAAGGTGCAATGGTTGTATCATGTCCTCAATCATCTCCCGCAATTATCGTATGCGAATCTTTCAACAGACTGTCTCTTCATCAATTGAACTCTCTGCCAAATGACCATGATGTTTTCTTGGATTTATTGTTTTCCAATGACAGTGATCTGTCAACACATGTTGCATTTGATCATCTTCTGCCAAATAATTTTCATCATAATGCTTTCTTCTTTGATATTTCTTTAAGGCAGAGTGTTCAGTTTCATCAATTTGATAAAATCATCTTTGACTATGCCAAATGTAACATCAGTGTTTTCAAAGTGTTCCTGTCTAAGGTTGATTGGAAGAGTACTTTGAGTCATCAAAATTTAGACTGTGCTGTTGAATCATTCTACAAAGTTCTTCGAGCTGGTATTGAGCTGTCTACACCTCAAAAGCGAGTTTTTTCCAGTACCTTCCCTCGCTGGTTCTCAGGTGAACTAAGACAGTTGACTCTTGAAAAGAAACATGCACACGCAGCTTATAAAAAGTCTCGCCTTTCATCTCATTATGCTCGTTTTTCTGAGCTCAGGGCTCAGTGCAAGTTTCTTAGTAATCAGTGCCGGAAGCGTCATTTGGATAAAGTCAGTGTCAGTATCTCAAGTAATCCACGTTTCTTTTGGCGATATTCTGAAGAGACTCGCAAGGTTGATGGTCTTCCTAAACAAATGTTTCTCAATGATGTTACTTGTTCCACTCCTCAGGAAACTGCTAATCTTTTAGCGCAGTCTTTCTCTTCAGTTTATCAGGCTTCTCATGAACATCTTCCTAATTATGATGAGTCTGACCTCATTGACTTTAACCACTGCCAGTTCACCGAGCAGGAGGTTTTGAAAGCACTATCTTCACTTTCCCCTAAATATTCTAGTGGACCAGATAACGTTCCATCATATGTTTTGCGAAAATTTGCCGCTCTTCTGTCGGATCCTCTTTGTCTTCTTTTCAACAGATCCTTATCTTCTCATGTTTTTCCTGCTTGCTGGAAGTTGAGCTATCTAATTCCAATTTTTAAGTCGGGAAACAGATGTGATGTTGGTAATTACCGCGGTGTATGTATCCAATCCGCTATTCCCAAAGTTCTCGATAAGTTAATTACCACCCATCTGACTTTTGCCTGCAAACATTTCATTGCAGACCAGCAGCATGGTTTCACATCGAAGAGATCTACAGTGACAAATCTCCTATGTTACCAGCATGACATCATTCAGTCTTTTCAAACGTGTTCCACTGTTCATTCTGTCTACACTGATGTTGCTAAAGCTTTTGACAGGGTTGATACTGACTTCCTATTGTCTAAGCTAAAATCGTATGGCATTGGTGAATCCTTTCTAACTTGGTTGTCTTCTTATTTTTCTGGTAGGACCCAAGCCGTACGAGTTGGAGACAGTCTTTCTCAACCTATTCAGGTTACCTCTGGAGTCGGTCAGGGGAGCCATATTGGTCCATTGCTCTTTTCTTTATTCTTTAATGACTTGCCTCGTGTCATAAAGCACTCCTCAGTCTTGCTTTTTGCAGACGATGTCAAACTCTATAAGACCATTAAATGTTTCACCGACTGTCATCTTCTTCAAAATGACATTTCTTCCTTTCATCAGTGGCTCTCTTGTAATGGGTTTAATCTTTCACTCCACAAATGTTTTGTTGTTGAATTCTCAAGGAACAAATCCTTGGACTTCACCTACAACATTGATGGAGTTTCGCTTGTCCGTGTAGAGGAGATCAAAGACTTGGGTATCACTCTTGATCGGAAGCTCTCCTTTATTTCTCATACATCAAGTCTTTCCATGAGATGTCATCGTATCTTAGGATACATATGGAGAAATTCCAAGGGTTTATCTTCCCATGCTTTCATTCTCTTATACAAGGCCCTTGTCAGATCCCTTTTGGAATATGGCTGCGTAGTCTGGTCCCCCCATTACGACATCCATGTTAAAGTCCTTGAGCGTGTTCAGAAAAAGTTCATGTGGTATTTTAATTTCCGTTACCCGAATGTTGATCTTGACCTACCGTCACTTAGGGATCGCAGGCTCACTGCCGACGATGCTTTCTTAAGAAAGTTGATTGCTGGTGACATTGATTGTTCTCGGTTACTCGAACTTATTAAATTAAACTGCCATCGCCGCTTACGCAATAATAGAACTTTTCTTATAGATCAGTGTTCGACAAATTATTCTTATTACTTGCCCCTCAATAGAATGATGGGAGCCGCCAACTCTTGACATGCAAGATAAATATCTTGCAAACATTTTTGTATATAGTTGACATTGTATAGTTATTGTTTTACATCATGAACTTTTATCATGTTTGTTGTTCTAATTTTAAACTCATTATTCTTTATTATTATTTCTTGTTTCATTCTAGTCCCTTTCTTAAAAATTTGCTGTGATAATTTTGACTTTTGAATTTTTCAATTACTTCTAACTTGTAAACTTTTATTTTACTGTTTATACTTGTCTATTAATTGTAACTATGTATAAAGGGCTTGACCCGTAATTATACGTCCGTTCTGCGGATTATTATTATTATTATTATTATTATAAAGACAGTCCTGAACACAACATATCCGATGCAGTACTTGACAATCCCAGTGCTACCAACACAGCTAACGACGAAGATGATGACGACATGCCCACTGCAGAGGACGTAAGGAGAGCCATACTGAAAGCTAAGTACAACCGAGCGCCTGGTGAGGATGGCATAGTCACGGAACTCCTGAAGTATGGAGGAGAAGCAGTCATAACATCTTTGACTGATATAATACGTGAAGTGTGGAGAACGGAGAGAATGCCAACATCCTGGAGCACTGGTATCATATGCCCAATTCATAAGAAAGGTGACATTGGTCGATGTGAAAATTACAGAGGTATCACATTACTAAATACAGCGTACAAAGTCCTCACAACTATCCTAAACGACAAGATCAAACAACACTCAAATGAAAATATTGGCGAGTATCAATGCGGTTTTAGAGAAGCTAGAGGAACAACCGATCAACTGTTTGTTGTGAGACAAATTTTAGAAAAATGCTTCGAATATGACATTGACCTATACATCCTATTCATAGACTTCAAACAGGCATTTGATAGTGTGAAACGCTTTAAAATAAGACAAGCCATGGAAGAAATCGGAATCTCGCCAAAACTTATCAACCTAGTCATGATGACCATGGAAAACTCCAAAGCAAGAGTAAAAATTAGTAACAAGCTGAGCGAACCCTTTAATATCACAACTGGGGTCAAACAGGGGGATGGATTATCAACAACACTGTTCATCATAACAATGCACAAAGCTATCAAAGATGCCGATCAGAGGGGTACAATCTTCCACAAGCTGTCCCAAATATGTGGCTATGCGGACGACATAGGCTTATTTGCTCGCACTAAAAAGAAACTGATCGAGGTTTATAAACTTATAGAAGAAAAGGCCAAAGAACTGGGATTGGTAATCAATGAAAGTAAAACAGTATACATGAAAACATCTCCCTCAGAAGACCGGAGGATAATGGAAGATTTGGTAGTAGACGATGTTACATTCAAGGCGGCTGCACAATTCAAGTATCTTGGAGAGCAAATCAACAACGAAGGACGTATGAGTGCTGCCATAAGAGAAAGGCTGCAAAGTGGTAACAGGGCATACTTTGCGAACATAGCCCTCCTGAAAAACAAACTGATCTCACGCCGGACCAAATTGACAATATACAAAACCCTGATTCGACCAATAATTATATACGGTAGTGAGAGCTGGACGTTATCCGAAGCAGATCAGGAGAAAATGAGGATATTCGAAAGAAGGATCATTAGAAGGATATATGGTGGTATTCAAGTGAGCGAGGATGAATGGCGTATCCGAACCAACGAAGAAATCCGGGAAATCTTGGCAGGTGAAGATATTGTGAAGTTCATTAAATCACAAAGACTTCGTTGGTTTGGACATGTAGAGAGGATGGAGGAGAACAAAATGCCAAAAAAAGTCCTGCATTCGAAAGTATATGCCACCCGCAGAAGAGGAAGACCTCGCCTCAGATGGTTGGACCAGGTTACTAGGGACCTGAAAGTGATGCAAGTCACAGGATGGTCATCTACTGTCAAGGACCGCCTGATGTGGAAGAGAGTGGTCGAGCAGGCCAAGGCCCACCCCGGGCTGTAGCGCCTATTGATAAGATAAGATAATTTGGTGACAGTTGTTAGTAAGAGAGACCTTCGTTATAATCAAAATAATTAAAAAGAAAATAATTAAAAACACGTTATAATACTCATCGGAGTATTATAAAGTGGAGAATAGTATAGTATAGTATAGTAGTGCTTTATTTAGACTGTCGGCTCGAGACAGGAAGTCCCATTACGCTAACTAAAGACACCTGTGCTTATAATGACATCTTGTACTATCACCGCTACTAGAGAACATTTTTGGATAGTTAGGTGGTTAGGTCACATGTTAAGACATTGGACTAACTAGATCACTGCCCGTGAGTAAGCCAGCGTCGATGGCACGTTGAATACACCAGTTCTCGTTCTGTCACTGAAGTTAAGCAACATCCAGCGAAGCTAGGACTTGGATGAGTGACTGTTCAAATTCGTACCCTCGTGTTGCTGGCTCTTTCCGGCCCCACTCAGACTGGGTGAGGTTAATTTGAAGTGGCTGGTTTGTGAGTTTCCAGCAAATGAAGTGTGAAACTTGTGGCTCGTGAGTTAAACCAAAGTGACATTAACCAAAAAAAAAACTTTCTATACTTTCTAGGTAATGAAGAGTATAAAAAAGCCCATGAGTATTTAATAATAATAACACTCCTTTGTGGAAGGTAACCACCAGGCGAGGTTAATGCTCAAAGCATTTTCTACCACCTAACCCTCAAAGTCTAATTATTATGTGGTCACAAACTCAAAAGTTTAAGGAAAATTCATGCACTGGGTGGGATTCGAACCAACGTTACCTGGATTACCAGATTAGCGCGATAACCACTTGACTACCAGTGACATTAAACCAAACAATACTTTCTATACTTTATAGGTAATAGACAGTAAAAAAACGCACATGAGTATTGTAATACACCGTGGACGAGTGAGTTGGCGCGCTAGGCATTGCACGCACGGTGACCTGGGTTCCATCTCCAGCGGGGCAGGATTTTTTCTGCTTAATACTTAGGTGTTAGTTGGGTTTTTTTTAAAAGCAAATATACGGGTTCAACCAATTCTGCGCTACCCACTAAATTGTGGTATAAGAACACAAAGAAACACATTTATTTATTTTATTTATTGTCATACATTATGACCATTACGAAAAAAGTAGTAAAGACAAGTAATGCCATCACCTGAGGCTCTGGCCGCGTTGCTGCTAGAGAACAATGTCCCGGGTAGTTGGGTCACAGGGGGGAGGCATTGGGCTAAGTTGATCACAGCCCGGGGGCAACTAGCTAATGTCGATTCTTATTTTGTAATAGCAGCGTCACAGACGACGTGCCACATAGATTCTGAATCACGAACACTGTCTCTCTTGCTCTCATTTCGCGTCTCGTGTCCAGCACAGATCAATGATTTCAATACGTGTCCACCCAGGGTCTGTAGACTGCCTGGTTCAGTAGGTATGCCTGCAGGTTATCGGTCAAAAGGCCTGTGTTCGATTCCCGGTTGAACAAAAATGTTCTCCTCTGTACCATAATGATTACTGTCGGTGCCCGGTGGTTCCGAATTCAGGCCCAAAAAAATGTACGGCAATGTCTCATTATGTGGGATTAGAAAAATAGATATACGGCCATGCCTCGGGCCGAAACTCGGGTGCAGCTCTTTGTGTACCTACTTTGGATGTCCCAATATGGTTTCTCCTTTTTATAAATTATATAATAATAATATCGCCTTATTTATACTGTCCGGTTAAGACTACTGAAGTCCCATTATACCAACAATAGTCCCAAGACGTATATTATTATGTGGTAAAAATCCCAAATGGGAGGATAACTTGTCATGTCCCGGTTGGGTTTCGAACCCACGACCTCTGGAATATCTCGATTCACAGAGTGCCGCCTTTACCACTGAGCTGTCGGGACAGACTTTTTTTGAGTTCTGCGGCTATTGCAGGTATTATCCTTCACACTAATCACTCAGGGATTGGTGACTGAAATAGGCTATTTGTGGTATACAAATTGCGAATTTCATACACAACGCTCTTTTGTGTAAGTGTGAAATTATTTGACCTTTTGTTATAGGGATCCGTTGTTTCGAATCCCACCCAATGCATGAATTTTTCCTCATTAGTTTGTATATGTGACCACCTAATAGTTAGTCTGAGGGTTAGGTGGTAGAAAATGCTTCGAGCATTTACCTCGCCTGGTTGTACCTAAAGATTGTTATTATTATTATTATACCCGGTGAAGTCGAATTCAGTCGTAAAACGATGCAGGGCAATGCCTCATTGTGTAGAGTAGCTTTAGGAAGAATAAATATAGGGCCATGTCTCAGGTCGTAACTCAAATCTTAATTCGCATGTTCAGTTCATTTATGTGTAATGCACGATTATACAATTAAGAAAAAACTCATACGCTTATGAAACCTATGTTTTCCATCAATGTCACCTATAACACTTTTCGACCTTTCCATGTTTCAGACCCCAAACGGCAATGTTGAAGCGAAAGTGATGTGCTTCTTCCGGCGGAGAGATCTGCCGAGCTCCCTCATTTTGCTGGCGGACAAGCATCAAAGTAAGTGTTCGAACCCCGGTCGTGTCTTGTAATTTTCTTACCAGAAAGACACCCAACATGTGACAAACATGTTGGGTAAATTCATTTTAGGTATGTGTGTTGATGGTGCTGGGATGTATGTTTAAATTGTTTCTTTTTTAAAAATATATATGTAAATAGATTTACTTATATTACTTCAAAATTTAAGGTATCATATGTGGTATCATATATCATCATATGTCAGGTGTGGTTATAAATCGGAAAAGGGCAACCGAAATTTAAAGAAGAGCTCAGGAAGAGACTTGTGTAGGGATTTTTTTTTTTTTTTTTTTTTTTAAGTGGGGTTTAACGTCGCTTTCAACTGCCATGGTCATATCACGACGGGGGTTTTACCCTCCATTCGCAGGAAACTCACAAACCTGCTACTCACATTGACCTCACCCAGCCTGAGTGGGGCCGGGAAAAGCCAGCGTCACGAGAATTAGAATTTGAATGGTCACCCATCCAAGTCTTAACCTCGCTGGATGTCGCTTAACTTCGGTGTTCTGAAGGGAACCGGTGTATTCAACATGCCATCGACGCTGGCTTGTGTAGGGATTGGTTCAGTGAATTAAACATAGTAACGCTTCCAGGTTTATACATTCTAGATTTTCTTAAATTTGGCCAAGAAAAAAAAATTTCCCCTAATTTTAAATTTCTAATAGGTAGGTAGTTCCTTTAATTATTTTTTTGACGGGTCATTGATAATTTTAGTGACTGTCAAGAGCATTGATAATTTTATTGACTGTCAAGAGAAGAACAAAAAAGAGAATATAGTCCTACCTAAAGGGTGGGGTTATTGCGTGTGGCAATCTCTTCTACCCAACCCTTTATGCATTCATCTCCTAGCTTTACACTTCTGTTTCATTCTACACGCTGGACTATCGAATCAGTTCGTTTCAGTAACTTATGTTCAACCATTACGTATATCAAAATTGAGACTGTCGACACAGAAGGCCACTGGTAGTCAAGTGGTTAACGCGCTAGGCTGGTAATCCAGGTAGCGTAGGGATCCGTTGGTTAGAATCCCACCCAGTGCATGAATTTTTCCTCATTAATTTGAGTTTGTTACCACATACTAATATGACTCTAAGGGCTAGGTGGTAGAAAATGCTTTGAGCATTAACCTCGCCTGGTGGTTACCTTCCACTAAAGAGTGTCATTATTATTATTGTTGTTATAACAAAATATTTTATTTCGTGCGATTCTTGCACATTTTTAAGGCCTTCTAGGGCAATGTGTCAAAGTCCTAAGCCGAAAGAATCACGTTTTAAACTCTTTTTTTTTCACGCGGTGATAATGTCTACAATTTCTCAGTTAATTCGAGAAAAAAATACCATTCGAAACTGACCTTAGTAGCTCGATCGCATAGGTGTGGTGGACTCGTCACCTGGAGTTTGGTGGTTCAAGTCTCATAAATGAGGGAGTATTAATAATTCGCAGTTTTGAGAACCCACTCCTGTAATTAGCAACAAAAATATTACATAGTACCCAAAAAATGTGTCTACATTTCAGGGTCGTCAAGTATTCATTAATTTTGGACAGTTCCAAATCCACACACATAAAGAGCTCTCCGAGGTTATTTAGGTGTCAATGCTCTCTCCCCACCCTCAGCCCCCCACCCTCCCCTCTTGTCCGTTTTTATCTCCTGGAAAGAAAAAAAAACCGGAGAGAGAGAGAAGATCGATACAATAATACTGAGTAACAAATCTAAATACCTCCGCCCCACCCTAACACCCCTCCTTCTCCCTTCCCCCATCCACTATATTGCTCCTTTATGTCTTGTATACCTTCCCTCTCACTCCATCTTTCCCTCTCTCTCCTTTTTCTCAATACCTTTCTGTCCCCCACTCCCTTCTCCCACCACACCTTCATCTCTCCTCCCCCTTCTACGTTCCTTCTCCCTCTCACCAAGGTCTTTCCTCCAACCCCAAAAAAACACCCATCTCAAAAAGGGTCACCCCCCCCTCGTTTGTTTTTACGTGTATTAATATCACCTTGGAAAAACAAAACACAAAGAGAGGAAGAGAGAGAAATGAGTTTCTTTCTCCTTTTTTAATTTCTTCAGCTTTTCACGAGATGAAAGTACAAAGCGAGATAGGAAGGAGAAAGATCCTGCGACTTGTGTCCCGGCGTATCCTGCAAGGATCTCTTTATGTATCCTGATTGTGTCCTTACACAAACTCTCAGGTATCAGATCCTTGCAGTGATCTCTATGTATCCTGACTGTGTCCACAAACTCTCAGGTATCAGATCCTTGCATCAGTGATCTCTATGTATCCTGATTGTGTCCTTACACAAACTCAGGTATCAGATCCTTGCAGTGATCTCTATGTATCCTGATTGTGTCCTTACACAAACTCTCAGGTATTAGTTCCTTGCAGTGATCTCTATGTATCCTGATTGTGTCCTTACACAAACTCTCAGGTATCAGATCCTTGCAGTGATCTCTATGTATCCTGATTGTGTCCTTACACAAACTCTCAGGTATCAGATCCTTGCAGTGATCTCTATGTATCCTGATAGTGTCCTTACACAAACTCTCAGGAATCAAATCCTTGCAGTGATCTCTATGTATCCTGATTGTGTTCCTTACACAAACTCTCAGGTATCAGATCCTTGCAGTAAGCTCTATGTATCTGATTGTGTCCTTACACAAACTCTCAGGTATCAGATCCTTGCAGTGATCTCTATGTATCTTGATTGTGTCCTTACACAAACTCTCAGGTATTAGATCCTTGCAGTGATCTCTATGTATCCTGATTGTGTCCTTACACAAACTCTCAGGTATCAGATCCTTGCAGTGATCTCTATGTATCCTGATTGTGTCCTTACACAAACTCTCAGGTATCAGATCCTTGCAGTGATCTCTATGTATCCTGATTGTGTCCACAAACTCTCAGGTATCAGATCCTTGCATCAGTGATCTCTATGTATCCTGATTGTGTCCTTACACAAACTCAGGTATCAGATCCTTGCAGTGATCTCTATGTATCCTGATTGTGTCCTTACACAAACTCAGGTATCAGATCCTTGCAGTGATCTCTATGTATCCTGATTGTGTCCTTACACAAACTCTCAGGTATTAGATCCTTGCAATGATCTCTATGTATCCTGATTGTGTCCTTACACAAACTCTCAGGTATCAGATCCTTGCAGTGATCTCTATGTATCCTGATTGTGTCCTTACACAAACTCTCAGGTATCAGATCCTTGCAGTGATCTCTATGTATCCTGATTGTGTCCTTACACAAACTCTCAGGAATCAAATCCTTGCAGTGATCTCTATGTATCCTGATTGTGTTCCTTACACAAACTCTCAGGTATCAGATCCTTGCAGTAAGCTCTATGTATCCTGATTGTGTCCTTACACAAACTCTCAGGTATCAGATCCTTGCAGTAAGCTCTATGTATCCTGATTGTGTCCTTACACAAACTCTCAGGTATCAGATCCTTGCAGTAAGCTCTATGTATCCTGATTGTGTCCTTAAACAAACTCTCAGGTATCATAATTCAACAAGTCTATGATATAGTTATAGACATGGACAAGTCGAGCTGTTAATCTTGTGGTTAAGGATTAAGGGCGGAATTAATAGACGTTTTTGTAATACCTCTGTGGCGCTAAGTCACAGATTGCGTACTGTGTAAGATAGGGAAAACCGACACTTACCAACGACTTAAGTTATTGATGTTGTCTTTTAATTCCGCCCTTAACTAAGAAATGGCTATACCATTTAGGAAAGAAATTGATTGCAATTACGGGTGATTCCTGTTCCAATCATTTTCTGTACCAAAAAGATTGGTCTGGCCATCCAAAGAGGAAATGCTTCTTGCATTCTCGGTTCCCTTCCGGAAGGACGGTCCCTGGGAGAAGTTTTTTTATATTAAAAAAATAAAACATGAATTATAATAAAATTATATATAAAAAAAAATTAAATTAGTCCAGATGGAAAAATTTTCGTGCCCCCCCTTATAGGCGCTTCAACTCTACAGGGGCAGATCGTTCGCAATTATTTAAAAAAAAAAAAAAAATCATCATCATTATGTATAATCCTAGAATCATACGAGTATTGTAAAACCGATCACTTTGCTCTATCAATGGTCCCACCAGCTCAGAACGCTCGCCCGATCTCCAAAGTTAAGTTAAAAGTTATCATATTTGTGTTAATCACTATCGTGATATCAAAACTACTCAAACTCGCTTTACTAAATCTACGATGAAACAGCGGACTTGAACCACCGACCTCCAGGTTACAAGTCCGCTGCCGTATCGATCAAGCTACTGAGGTCGGTTGATCTCCAAAGTAGAAGCAACGAGCAGATATGCCAGCAAGTACCTAGACTTAAAATAGAGCGTCCTCGAGAGTACAAGTACGACTGTTTGTTTGTATTTGAATTCTCAAGAAGAAAACACAGCAAGAAGTACCCAACATTACGTGCCACACAATAATAGGTATGAATTTCGATCGTGATGGAAGCTTTGAAACAGGTTTTTGTTGAAAAAATTAAAAAAAGACCAATAGCCGCGCTAGCGAGAGAGAGAGAAAGATTCTTAAGCGCGCTGCTGCTCTTTACTCTTTACTGAGCGATAAAAAATAATTTAATGTGTTTAAATTGTTGATTGAGAATCATATCCGACTGATGACCGATGTTTCCCTCGCTTGACCTTCCAATGTGTGGTCCTGGTTTCGATAGAGGTGTTACTTAATTATAACTAAATTTAATATTATATGCAAATATTATTTATTTAATATACAAGATATTTGATTGCCAGGACTTTTTTGTTGAAAGCTTGGGGCCTGGAATAGTAGCCAGCCCCAAGGCCCAGCATAACTGTTAACGTGCCTGCATGACGAAACCATCACATTACTAGGGACATTACTGTCCCGGTAGCTCATTGGTAAATGCGGCACTCTGTGAACCCAGAGCTTCCAGAGGTCGCGGGTTCGAAACCCAGCCGGAACAAGACAAGTTATCCTCCCAGTTGGGGTTTTTACCACATAATAATACGTCTTGGGCTTACTGCTGGAATAATGGGACTTTATAGTCCTAATCGGGCAGTATAAATAAGGCGATATTATTATTATTACACATCTCTCTTTAGTTTCTTAACTCCTAACTCAAGACAAGTGGAAGAGCAGGTGCCTAGTCGTGCCAGATGTTAATAAGGAAAGCCTGCACATGCTTTTCAACTTCGCACGTAATCGTGGAACATTTCCTATTTCTAATACAATACTTTCCTTACTATAGGAAAGGATAATAAGGAAAGTAAAAAAGTACAATTCAGTGCTAAAAGAAGGAAAAAAGATGCAACTCGTTTTTCCTTACCTCCGTGTCTATCAATGTACAAATTTTGAATTACACCATGTTAGTCACCGTCGAGCTAGGCTAGGGTTTGAACCAAAATAGTGACATTTTTTTGAAAAAGTATAATTCATGTTATATTTTTTTAAATATAAAAAACTTGTCCAGGGACCGTCCTTCCGGAAGGGAACCGAGGATGAAAAAAGCATTGTACCAAAATTAAATCACCATTGCATTGTCAAATCAAGCTGAAATTTTCAGGATATGTTTCTCACATACTTGGCTATCAATGTACGTTTGATTGTCACAATGTTGAGCAAGTTAAACTAGGGTTTGGATTAAAATTTCTTTTCGTCATAAAAAGTGCAATTTTTGTTCGAGTAAGCTGAAATTTTCAGGGTATGTTCCTTACATGATTAGTTATCAATATATAAGTACATAAGATATTTAAAATTGAATAGTGAACAAACCCTTTGTGCGTTTTTTATAGCGATTTCGACTATTTTTTTAATGTTGGACAGATGAAAAGGAATCCCGTCTAATGCACGAATTTTCCTCATTAAAAAAAATATTACTTCACCATGATGGAAAACATTACCACACCATGATGGAAAACATTACCACACCATGATGGAAAACATTACCACACCATGATGGAAAATATTACCACACCATGATGGAAAACATTACCACACCATGATGGAAAATATTACCACACCATGATGGAAAACATTACCACACCATGATGGAAAATATTACCACACCATGATGGAAAATATTACCACACCATGATGGAAAACATTACCACACCATGATGGAAAACATTACCACACCATGATGGAAAACATTACCACACTATGATGGAAAACATTACCACACCATGATGGAAAATATTACCTCACCATATTGGAAAACATTACCACACCATGATGGAAAATATTACCACACCATGATGGAAAACATTACCACACCATGATGGAAAACATTACCACACCATGATGGAAAACATTACCACACCATGATGGAAAACATTACCACACCATGATGAAAAATATTACCACACCATGATGGAAAACATTACCACACCATGATGGAAAACATAACCACACCATGATGGAAAACATTACCACACCATGATGGAAAACATAACCACACCATGATGGAAAACATTACCACACCATGATGGAAAACATAACCACACCATGATGGAAAACATTACCACACCATGATGGAAAATATTACCATACCATGATGGAAAACATTACCACACCATGATGGAAAACATTACCACACCATGATGGAAAACATTACCACACCATGATGGAAAATATTACCTCACCATATTGGAAAACATTACCACACCATGATGGAAAATATTACCACACCATGATGGAAAACATTACCACACCATGATGGAAAACATTACCACACCATGATGGAAAACATTACCACACCATGATGAAAAATATTACCACACCATGATGGAAAACATTACCACACCATGATGGAAAACATAACCACACCATGATGGAAAACATTACCACACCATGATGGAAAACATAACCACACCATGATGGAAAACATTACCACACCATGATGGAAAATATTACCACACCATGATGGAAAACATTACCACACCATGATGGAAAACATAACCACACCATGATGGAAAACATTACCACACCATGATGGAAAATATTACCACACCATGATGGAAAACATTACCACACCATGATGGAAAACATTACCACACCATGATGGAAAACATTACCACACCATGATGGAAAACATTACCACACCATGATGGAAAATATTACCACACCATGATGGAAAACATTACCACACCATGATGGAAAACATTACCACACCATGATGGAAAACATTACCACACCATGATGGAAAACATTACCACACCATGATGTGGTAGCAAAACAACTGCTGGAACTTGGTGTCCTTTTTACAGTATTTTGTTATAGTCCACCAAAAAAACATCTTTCCACCTACCTCTCACAATATTCCCATTATCACTTACCGTGCAATAGTTATGTATAGATTTTATTATTTATATGTGTCATATATCTGTAATGTTTTTTTTACAAGCGTTGTAGTAATGTTGCGTGTCTCTTGATTGTAATTTTTATGCGTTTTTTTATACGTATGAAAAACGTAGTGCTCCCTCAATTATGCAGCTGAATATTATCATAATTTTAATTTCTAATTACGTTTATTTATAATTTCTAATATCATTGAAGGTATACAGTGTGTTGTGTGTTAATACATTATTTTTAAATACTCACAGATGGATATAATAGAACCCAATTGGCAGAGCAATAAGTCCATTATAAAGAGGTTTATAATATAGCCAGTTCTCTATTACACATAAACAGGTGACGCAGGGACCTGAGATTTTCTCTATTATAAAGAGTTTTCTATTATATCTGAGTCCATTATATCTAGGTTTAACTGTCTAATAAATAAATGTGTTTCTTAGTGTTATTATATCACAATTTTAGTGGGTAGCGCAGAATTATAGGACTTTTCCGTGTTCTTAAAATCCCAATATCTTATTTTTGCCTATAATTTCGCCACTGGTCGTTGCTAACATTAAAGCAGCTACTCCTTTTTCCTCACGAGGTATGAGTGGACCCAGTCTAATAATATACTGGAAATGTTGGTAGGTTTATTGATGATGACTTTTTGGGACTGAGAATGTGGGATGCAGTGGTGTGCATTGCACTCGAGAGACGTGGGATAAAAAAAGGAGGTAGAGAAGAGTTAGATAGACAGGTAGACAGACATAATAGAAAGCGGATGAGAGAGAGAGAGAGAGAGAGGGGATAGAGAGGGAGGGAAAAAGGAGCGAGAAGGAGGAAAAAGAGAGATTTGATACTTTTTCCTCTCAGTTAATGACTAGTGGACCCAGGTTTTCCTTCTCTCTCTCTTTCTCTCTCTCTCTCTCTCACTATCGTTTTCTCTTTCAGTTTATTTATTTATATTTCTATCTCGCTCTTCCACCCCTCCCCTCTTTCCCCCCAGTTTCTTTCTTCTTCTTTATTTATAAATTGCCTCTCCCTTCTTCTTTCTCTCTCTCCCTCCCCCTCTCCTTCTCCTTCTCTCCCCCCCGCGCCCCGCAATCTATGTAGTTCATTCGTTCCCTTTTCCCCTTTAAATTTCTATCAGATTCTATCTCCTTTTTCTTTTCCATTTTTATCTCGCTCTACTTATCTCTCTCTCTCTCTCTCTCATGCTTTTTATCTCTCTCCAATTTTTCCTTTCAATATATATCTCTTTTCTATTTCTAGCTCGCTTGTCCCCTCTCTCTCTCCCGGAAATATATCTGTAAATCTGCTATCATATTTGTGTTAATTATTTTCGTGATATCACAACTACTCGAACTAGCTTTACTAAATCTTTGCTGCATGAACTTGGGGTTTGAACCACCGATCTCCAGGTTACAAGTCCGCCGCCTTCTTGAAAAAATTTCCTAAGATCGGTTGCGCCCAATCTCTATTTTACTCCCTTAATAACATCTACATAATTACACATGCACTATTTATCCCTTTCAATTTCTATCCCTCTCGCAATTCCCTTCTCTTTTTCCCTTCCGCACTCTTCGGGTTAAAATTATTTAGTCCCTTGGAACGTTGGGAATGAATGTGGGAAAGTTTTTTTTTTTAGGATGGTGCGCGGAGGTGGACTGTCGGTAGAAGAAAGAGAGCGATGGGCGAGAAAGGAGAGGGAAAAGGTGAAGGGATATCTGAAGCGAGTGGGGGAATTTGTGATGGTGAGAGGAGAGATGAGGGATTTTTTAAAAGTGGGAGGCTGGGCGAGGGATTTTTTTCGGAGTGGGAGAAGTGTGAAGGAATTTGTGAGAGGGAGAATAGAGCTGAGGGATTTTTGAGGGTGGCAGGAAAGAGGAGGGATTCATGTGAGTGGGAGAAGAGTGAAGGGATCTTTGACAGGTGGGGAGAAGAGAGTAGGGATTTTGTGAGAGAGAGAATGGGCGAGGGATTTTGGTGAGTGTGGAATTTGAGTGAGGAAAGTAATGCGGGGGGGGGGGGGGGGGGGGTTCGAGAGAGAAAGAAGAGGGACTGTTTGTGTGTGAGAGAGAGAGAGAGAGAGAAAGAAGAGGGACTCTGTGTGTGAAAGACAGAGACCACCGCGTTGTATAATCATTTCCACCCACTCTTTCTTCTTCTAATATATTTTGTTGTCTGCTCTGTTATATTCATTCATTTTGATCCTTTCATTTCCTTCTCTCTCCCCCTTATCTCGATCTCTCTCTCCCTCCTTCGCTCTCTTTTCTTTCTGTGCCTCGCTTTCTAACTCTCTCTCATATCATCCATTTCTTCATCTCTCTTTTTCTTTTCTCCTTCTCTCTTTCTTTTCTCCTTCCCTCTCTCTCTCTCAATCTCTCCCCGCCCATTCTTTCTCTTACTCTCTTCACTGGTTCGCTCTTACTCTCTCACTCTCTTCGCTTCCAATCTCTCTCTCTCAATCTCCTCGTTGGCCTGGATTATCAGCCTGCTAATGATGGAAGGGTTGAGGTATGCAACCTGCAATCAGGAGATGCAAGAGTTTGAACAAATTCCACACACAAATAACAGTTCATAAATAACGTATGAAAATAATTTATCGAAGTTTTTGAGGTTTTATCGTGTTGTTGAGAAATTGATTGATTTTTATTATTTATTGAATGATATTTATTTACATCAATGTGGATTATCAGTTACATATTTGATATCGAGAGATATCTATTAATGTGCCACCGACCTCCGGTTGTCCTTCTGGAAGGGAACCGAGGGAGACAAGAAGCATTTCCTCTTTGAATGGCTAGACCAATTTTTTGGTAAAGGAAATGATTGGAACGGGGATCACCCGTACTACCAATCAATTTCTTTCCCAAATGGTCTAACCATTTCTTAGGAAAGTAATGGAGGCTCTTGGTAATGCTACGCTACCCTCAATAATTGTGGAGGCTTTACACCGTCACTTGTCTAGCCAACTTTGATATTGGTTGATGGTCGTAAAAGCCTTGGAGGAGTAAAAAATGGAGTCATAACTCATAAGGGTTGGGTGGAAGAGATTGCAAAAGGCCATAACCTCACCCTTAAGTTAGGACATGTGTATATATTTATTTAGTTTTTCTTAATTTTTTTCTTCTCTTTTTACTTCTTATATTGTATATTAATTTGTAATTATCTGTGTTGTATATGTGTCCTTATTAATAAAGTGTATGATAAAAATAATAACGTTTATCTCATTATAGCCCAGGCAAATTAGTGCTAAAATGGGGTCTAGCGTGAAAAAATTGCTCAATAGCTGGAAATCGTTTTAAACCCTTAAAGGGGTCCTGAATAATGGGTATATGAGTTTGCGACGGATTTTAGGTTGTGCTTCCGAGTTTAGGGCCTAAATAGTGCAAATTTTTTGCACTTTTTTTAAAATTGCGCTTATAACTCAAAATGTATTTATTCTACAGAAAATTTTACTCAGTTCTTATTTAAGGAACATAAAATTATGCGTCTAATGACTTTTGAATCATTAAAAAAGGTTAAGCCGTTCAGCCACAATCGCTCCTCAAAGATGGGTGGTTTTTTCAAACATAGCTCAAATTTTGAAGATTCTCAACTTTTAACGCCTGTAAGTCAAAAAGGACTGCACCAATTGAAAAAATTAATAGAATCGAACTTGTAGAAAATGTAATTTTAAGTAAAATACTGTTTGAAATTTGAAATTTGAAATTTGCTCACTCCAGTGCTGAGATATGATTTTTCGTCCCTAGCGCCAAATTTCCGCTAAGGCAGTGCAACGCAAGAAACTTCATCTGAACTCTAAAATTCTCATATTCTTACAACTTTTCAAGCAAAACTGAACGTAATCTATTGAATTCAGTCGAATAGGTAATTTAAAATTTGAGAAACTTGCACTGAATTTTACTAAGATCTTCACTGAACATGTTGTGATTTCAAGACAGCTGGCACACTATGGAGGATGTAACTTGTTTTATATGCGGGAACATTGTGCAAGAAGGAATATTAATAATAATATAATAATAAAAATGCATTTTCTTTGTGTTGTTATGTCACAGTTTTAGTTGGTAGCGCAGAATCATAGAACTTTGCCAGTTTAATTTACAATATCTTGTATTATTTGTGTGCCTATGATTCAGCCACTGGTCGTTGCTTCATATCAAAGCAGCTACTCTTTTTTCCTCACGACTCACGAAGTATGGTGGACCCCGAACATCCAAGTACAGAGCTACAGAGCAGAAAAAATCCCATCCCGCTGGGAATTGAACCCAGGTCACCATGCGTGCAATGCCTAGCGCGCTAACTCACTCGGCTACAGTGACTACAACATATTAAAGGCAAAGATAGAGGAATATTAAAGGAAAAGTCACTTCGAATGTTCATTGAGGACAGCAGGAGGAGAAATGATGTGCATCACACGTGGTTACAGACTCAAAGATCTGTTATACTTCACGAGAAGTGTCGCAAAGGTGTCTACACGAAGGAGTCAAACACTGTAAAGGCCGAAAAAGAAGCAAGAAACGGAAGCCGTGTGACAAGAGGCCGTGAGGAAATACCAAAATTCAACTTCAAGGAGCTCTGCTTCTACTGTGGAAAAGATGCCTCTGAAAGCTTCAAGGTTAAACAGAAAAAGCTTCCTCTTCATAGACGTGAAATTCAGACACAAGAAATAATGCAAAAAATTAAAGGTTCTGCAATTGCCAGAGGAGATGAAATGGGGGCGGTGGTATTGCGTAAGATGGCAACTGAATCAGACCTCGTAGCCGCTGGAGGCAAGTACGATTCTTGTCGTGGTATGTTCTTTAATTCACGCCCATCTATGGATCCTGATGCAGCTCAAGGTATATCTGGACGAGGGGAGTGAATTAATGTAGTAACTGGGGCTTTGAAGCCGAAAGACCTAAGTTTCCCAGTTACTGGGGTTTAACGAAGAAAAGGCCGCTGGTTCAATAACGCTACTACGAAAGGTGTAGGTGTATTAGAGTATTAAATTTACACGGAAAGATAAAAGGAAGAAATAAACTACTACTATGAAATGAGATTGGATGATCTTACCTTGAGTACTTGTACCAAGTACTAACGCCTTTAGAAGGGGATCAAAGGTGGTAGATCGAGGAAGGAGAGAAGACGTACCCTGACCACTGGTTGTTACAATCTGAACGAGGCATCGTCGTTCCCAATCTATCGTACCGAATCTCTGGCTTTCTTTGTAAGATCATATGATATGCCTATCATCTGATATCGAAGTGTTATCTCTAACAGTTAGGGGCGTAGAGATCGAGTGATATGCGCGGGGTAAGTTTGGAGTCAATTCAAACTGGAGTCACATGGCGTGAACAGGGAGAGTTCGCTCAAACTGGTCACTAGTGGGATTGATTTCACCTTCAGTATGGAGCTTCTAGGTACTAACGACTTCTTAGGAGTGAAGCACTGAATACCCCCCATAGCATGGAACGTATCATGGCCTTATCATCACTAAAAATTCATTAACTCAATTCGTATATGACAACGCCGATATAAACATGGATACCATTGATGGCCATAAAAAGTGGTTCACTCCTAAGAAGTCGTTAGTACCCAGAACCTCCATATCTTCTCCACAGTAGAAGCAGAGCTCCTTGAAGTTGAATTTTGGTATTTCCTCACGGCCTCTTGTCACACGGCTTCCGTTTCTTGCTTCTTTTTCGGCCTTTACAGTGTTTGACTCCTTCGTGTAGACACCTTTGCGACACTTCTCGTGAAGTATAACAGATCTCTGAGTCTGTAACCACGTGTGATGCACATCATTTCTCCTCCTGCTGTCCTCAATGAACATTCGAAGTGACTTTTCCTTTAATATTCCTCTATCTTTGCCTTTAATATGTTGTAGTCACTGTAGCCGAGTGAGTTAGCGCGCTAGGCATTGCACGCATGGTGACCTGGGTTCAATTCCCAGCGAGATGGGATTTTTTCTGCTCTGTAGCTCTGTACTTGGATGTTCGGGGTCCACCATACTTCGTGAGTCGTGAGGAAAAAAGAGTAGCTGCTTTGATATGAAGCAACGACCAGTGGCTGAATCATAGGCACACAAATAATACAAGATATTGTAAATTAAACTGGCAAAGTTCTATGATTCTGCACTACCCACTAAAACTGTGACATAACAACACAAAGAAAATGCATTTTTATTATTATATTATTATTAATATTCCTTCTTGCACAATGTTCCCGCATATAAAACAAGTTACATCCTCCATAGTGTGCCAGCTGTCTTGAAATCACAACATGTTCAGTGAAGATCTTAGTAAAATTCAGTGCAAGTTTCTCAAATTTTAAATTACCTATTCGACTGAATTCAATAGATTACGTTCAGTTTTGCTTGAAAAGTTGTAAGAATATGAGAATTTTAGAGTTCAGATGAAGTTTCTTGCGTTGCACTGCCTTAGGGGAAATTTGGCGCTAGGGACGAAAAATCATATCTCAGCACTGGAGTGAGCAAATTTCAAATTTCAAACAGTATTTTACTTAAAATTACATTTTCTACAAGTTCGATTCTATTAATTTTTTCAATTGGTGCAGTCCTTTTTGACTTACAGGCGTTAAAAGTTGAGAATCTTCAAAATTTGAGCTATGTTTGAAAAAACCACCCATCTTTGAGGAGCGATTGTGGCTGAACGGCTTAACCTTTTTTAATGATTCAAACGTCATTAGACGCATAATTTTATGTTCCTTAAATAAGAACTGAGTAAAATTTTCTGTAGAATAAATACATTTTGAGTTATAAGCGCAATTTTAAAAAAAGTGCAAAAAATTTGCACTATTTAGGCCCTAAACTCGGAAGCACAACCTAAAATCCGTCGCAAACTCATTTACCCATTATTCAGGACCCCTTTAAGGGTTTAAAACGATTTCCAGCTATTGAGCAATTTTTTTTACGCTAGAGCACTAATTTGCCTGGGCTATTAGCAATGAGCCTGTCTCATTATATCGGCCATTTTGGATAGTTCGAGGGAATCATAACAAATTTACCCTTCTTCTCCTTTGCATGCATTTGAAGGTAATGACGGTATCCTTACTGGATATAGTTTCTTATGTATATTGATAGTGGACTCTGTAATTCTGTGAAGGTGTATCATACTGATTGAGGCAGAACAATATAATTTTTACTGACTTCACAAAAATATAGTTAACGCAGGGTTTTTTCTTATAATATAGACATCTTTCGCCGGTTAGGGCATCTTCAGTATATTTAAAATGATTTTTTTTTTTTTTTTTTTTTTTTATCAAAGAAAGGATTGTACTGGAAATGAATTTTTTTTTAATATTTAGAGGTGTGACAATTAGAACTTACCAGTCTGATAAGAGGTCGCGGGTTAAAATTCGGGATATTAACCACATGAAAATACGCCTTGGGTTTACTGAAACAATGGGACTCATTAGTCCTTGTTGGGCAGTATAAATAAGGCTATGTTATTATTGTTATTGTTCCTCTATAGTAAAGCACCATCCGTCCAGGATTAATAATAATGAGGACCTTGAGACAGCCGCAGGTCCGGGAGGAGTTAAAAGGCACCCAAATTACCCCTTCCACCACACACAAGTTTTAAAACATCTCTCCCCTTTCACTCCTTCCTCCCCTCCTCTCTGTTTTCTCTCCTCTTCCCCCAAAAAACCACCCACTTTTCACCCCACCCAGCGTAAAAAAAACCCTCTGACTCGTCCCACGGTGGGACTCCCACCCACCTTGCAACTTTTCAGCACTTTTCTGTGCGGTTAATATTACATATTTAAACTTGGAATTTGAATTAAAGAATGCAGAAGAGAGATGGCGAAAAAATTTGCGCTGTGTCGAAAAACTAAAGTGTCTGTCTGTGGCGTATACCTAGGTCACTTGTAAGCTGGAGGTCGGTGGTTCAAGTCCGGGTTTCAGCCTAGATGCGCAATAGTAAAGCGAGTTGTGAGTAGTTGTTGTGATATCACGAAAGTGATTAACACAAATATGACAACTTGAATGGGACTCCCTGTCTCGAGCCGACATGCGACAGTCCAGATAAAAAATATGAAAAAAATTAAGTCGGAGCAAAAAAATATTTTTTTTACGAAATCGAACACAAAACTTTCGATTTCTAATATTAGAAAATTATCGGAAGTAAAATACTTTAGTAAAAGTTTGGCTGGGGGACTATAAACAGGGAGTAGACCAGTAGTCTGGCTGGGGGACTATAAATAGGGAGTAGACCAGCATTGGCTTGGTTCTGGGGGCCCTTGTAAATTATTAGCCTTCTTGTAAAGACAGTCGTAGAACTGCTGAGCCATTCCTCCACTGTCTGGCTACCATCGTTCACGATGACGCCACCCTATGATGAAAATACTTTTTTATAAGTATACCTTCCAATATCTCGGAAAGCCACACAAATCGCACAATAATATTGAAAACCTCTAGTCTGCGCTCCTAAATACTATCCCTCTATATTGAAAAGAATTGAGCTCAATAAACAAGAGAATGAAGCGTGGAAATGTCATAAAAGGAAAAGAAAATGGCGATCGAAAACTGAAGAGAAAAGCAGACGAAAAGTCTGATTACCATAATCCTGGGTTCTCGGGGTTAAGTGAATTGACTGAACATACCGGGTGTGTATGTGTGTCTGTTGTGGGTGGTAAGATACTCATATTGCCATACGAAAGGTCCCAGGTTTGAACTCAAGAAAAACAAACACACGTAGGTGTGTGTGTCTGTCTGTTGTGTGTGTCGTGTGTGTATGTGTTGGTAAATGTGAGTGTCTCTGTCTATCTGTGGATTGTAAGTCAATGTGTTTTGTGGTGTGTCAATGTAAGTTTGTGGTCGTCAGTGTGATTGTGTGTGAATATACAATGTGTGTATTATGTGAGTGGTGTGTTCATGTGTGTGTGTCTGTCTGCTGGTGTCTGCTTGTTCCTTCAACCATGTGTGATTGTCAATATATAATCAGAGAAACAAATCCAGCTGCCTGATGGTAATTCAGGTAGCGTAGGGATCCGTTGGTTCGAATCTCACCCAGTGCATGAATTTTCCTTGTTAACTTGAGTATATGACCACATAATAATAAATGCTTTGAGCATTAACCTCGTCTCGTGATTACCTTCCGCTAAAGATTGCTATTATTATTGTTATGATAACAAAACATTTCATTTCGTGATTCCTGACTATTCTGGCGGTTCTTGTACATTTTCAGTATCCTATATACCTATTTAATATAGTATGTGAGATGTATAATTGTATATGTACGTACTACCTAATATCTATACAGGGTGAGCATAAAGTCTCACCCCACCCCCCGTATCTCGAGAATGGCTGAAAATACAAGAAAACGCAAAAACCCGTATTCCTTAATTTTTAGGGGGATTAATTTTCAGCCAATTTTTTTTTGCCTACATGGCCCCAGTCAGGCTGGGCATGGACCAACTTTAAAATCTTAAACAGAATGGTATGTCTTGTGGCATATTGTTTTAAAGGGTTCATAGAGAGAAGTTCATTACAATAAATTTCAGTGAGCTACGACTTACCGTTCTCGAGATACAGGGTCGGACGTCCTGCGTAATATCCATATATTTTGACCTATAACTCGTTAAGCGTAAATTATAGAAAAATTAAATTTGTTGATAATAACTCCTTATGACAAGCCCTGTCGAAAAAGGTATATCTCGACTTACTCTGTTGATATTAGTTTCTGGTCGGTTTCGTCAGCCAGCCGGACGAACAGTCCAAAAAAATTTAACGAAAAAACAAATCAAGTTTTAACTTGTTTGAAAGTTCTTGCCATAAGGAGTTATTATCAACAAATTTCATTTTTCTGGAATTTACGGTCAACGAGTTATAGGTCAAAATATATGGATATTACGCAGGACGTCCGACCCTGTATCTCGAGAACGGTAAATTGTAGTTCACTGAAATTTGTTGTAATGAACTTCTCTCTATGAGACCTTTAAAACAATATGCCACAAGACATACTATTCTATTTAAGATTTTAAAGTTGCCCCATGCCCAGCCTGACTGGGGCCCTGTAGGCAAATTTTTTTTGGCTGAAAAATAATCCCCCCGAAAATTAAGGAATACGGGTTTTTGCGTTTTCTTGTATTTTCAGCCATTCTTGATATACGGGGGGTGGGGTGAGACTTTATGCTCACCCTGTATATTTATGTACGAGTACTTTAAAGTATATGTGACACCTTGTCCTGTACCCTTCTTGCCTAGATATATTTATTTATATGATGGATCATTAAGTCAATACAAAATTCAAAACCATCCCAAATATTTTGTAGATAGATAAATGTGCAGTTTATTGACTCTGAACAGATACTCGGTAATAGGTAAAGATAATTTTTAACAGATAAATATTCTCTGCAAGAGATAAAGATTCAAAATGATAGCCTTCGAAATATCTCGGGAACTCATCTGTGTCATCTTTCTTTATCTACACTTATCAGCTAGAGATAACTAAAGAAAACGAACCTGATTTCCAGGGACTCCAGAATGGAATACTGGAATCCCTGGAAATTAGGGACTCTAGCGATACTCACCTACTGCTTCTCTCAATTACTGATGACTGAACTGTAGTGGAGAATCTTAAATTTTTTTTTGATATAGTCAGAACGGGGGTTTTACCCTCCATTCGCTGGGAATCGTACCAGCTACCCACATTAACCTCACTAGGTTAGGTTAGGTGTTGCCTTGACTATCAATGCTTGATTTTGACGCTCCAATATTTCCAGAGAGATAAATTATAAATTATGCGAAAAAGAAACCGTGAACATATACATGAGCAATATGAGCATGGGCAGTTTACAAGTGGAATGACGTCTCTATCCTACCGGTATTGAACAATGACTCATTATCAGACACATTTATTTTATCATTATACATTACTACATAAATATTCCTCAATTTTTATCTGTTGCTGAGCAGGCCCGTTTTACACTCTGCCAGCGCACTAGGCACAACGAAGAACCCCTGTCCTTTTTATATAATACCCCTGCCTGCTGATTACTTTTCGAGAGCCTTCCCATTATCCACCAGCTATGGACCCGTCGTGTCCCGGACTATTATTTAACGATAGCAGATATTATTATTATTTAACACTTTATTAATATGGACATAATTATATACAACACAGATAATTACAAATGAATATACAATATAAGAGAAGTAAAAAGAGAAAAAATCAAGAAAAATTAATAAATTTGTACATAATATTATATGTCCTAACTAAAGGGCGGGGTTATTGCCTTTGGCAATCTCTTCCACCCAACCCAAGATACAACCACGGCAATTTTGTTTTCCATTTTTTTGGCCCCCCCCCCAAGAATGTCAATTACCTAGCGCCCTAATAGGTATTACGTGCCTACTGTGCCTATTCGGTAAAACGGGCCTGTAGCTAAGTCGAATGATACTGTCTTTAGAGACATTATTTGGGCTATTAATTCATTTAGTACCTACCTACAAGCATTGCGACAATGCTGAAGGAATTACAGCAATGGTGCTAGAAGTATTACAGATATGGTACTAGAAGTATTACAGATATGGTGCTAGAAGTATCACATCAATGGTGCTAGAAGTATTACAGATATGGTGCTAGACGTATTACAGATATGATGTTAGAAGTATTACAGATATGGTGCTAGAAGTATTATAGATATGGTGCTATAAGTATTACAGATATGGTGCTAGAAGTATTACATATATGGTGCTAAAACTATTACAGATATGGTGTTAGAAGTATTTCGGCAATGGTGCTAGAAGTATCACAGCAAAGGTGCTAGATAGAAGGCTTGTTTGGACGCCCAAAAGATTAGTGTGGGTACTGATGAAAGAAACAGGACGTCAAGAGCTAATTCGAATGACTGAATCTTAAAGCCCCTTCAGTTAAAACAAGTGTAGGCAATGTGTTCCACGTTTCTACTGAGGGCCGAATTATAAAGTACTCCCTGTTTATAGACCCCGAGCCAGACTGCTGGTCTACTCCTTGTTTATAATCCCCCAGCCTGACTTTCTTTATAAGCCATTAAATAACCCCTTGGGAAATTGCAAGCTAGCCGCGCTTGTTAGGGATGACTAGTCCGTTCTCTGTTTATAGTCCTCTAGCGAGACATCATGTGCTTCTCCCTGTTTAACGTCCGCCAGCCAGACAGTTCATTTCAAAATCGCATGAATTTATTGAAAACCATAGCGAGAGTGTGGAAACCACTCAAAACTACGTACGTGTGGGCGACATTGGGAAACAAAATCATAATTATTCTTCTTCTCGAAATAATTCGCCATCATTTATCTTACAAATACAAATACCTACTCGGTGCAGGCGATAATAATGCTGCCATTATGCTTTCCCTTCGCGGGACACATGCGGTGATTAAAAATCATACACATTGCAAAATATTTGGCACTTTGTGCGAAATATACAGTGGTCTAGTTTTTTTTCTTCCTCCTATTGCAATGCGGTGTCAATCTTGTCACGTGAAGCTATCGGGGCCAGCGTCGATGGCGCGTTGAATGCACCGGTTCTCGTAGGATCACCGAAGTTAAGCAATGTCCAGTGAGGTGAAGACGTGATGCTGGCGTTCCGGCACAACCCAGGCTCGGTGAGGTTAATGTGGGTAGCAGGTTTGTGAGTTTCCTACGAATGGATGATAACACCCCCCCCCCCCCCCCCCTCCCCCATCGTGAAATATGGGGCCATGCCTCGGACCGTAACTTGGGTGCAGCCAATTCACAGGATGTACCTACTAGTAGTGTGTTTTGTGGTGTGTCAATGTAAGTTTGTGGTCGTCAGTGTGATTGTGCACTGGTAGTCAAGTGGTTAACGCGCTAGTCTGGTAATCCAGGTAGCGTAGGTATCCGTGAGTTCAAATCCCACCCAGTACATGAATTTTTCCTCATTAATTTGAGTTTATGACCACATTGAGACTCTGAGGGTTAAGGTGGTAGAAAATGCTTTGAGCATTAACCACGCCTGATGGTTACCTTCCACTATAGAGTGTTGTTATTATTATTTTTCCCAAGGTCAGGTCATGGCCGTGTACACGAGATGTCGGTGGTATTTCAATGTTCGGTTTTGAGTTTTTCAGTTTAGCTTTTTAATTACCCTGCACTGATGAGTCTGTCAGCATTTTATCTCTTCTCTCATGTTTAAATTTCAACTACAAAAGCTTTAGCTCAGGTTGCCTCAGGAAATCACGCCTTTTGTCAACATTATTCTTGTGAAAGGGTAATGATCATTATTATGTAATACGTTTTAAATTTAAATTATTAAAACTAAACCTGATCAATGCTGGTGCTTACGGCATTCTTTTCCGATTATGATCACTCTGCCTGATTCTATGTTCATTTATGATTCATCCGAACGAGATTAGAAAAGGCTCGTACTTTTTCTACACCAATTTCTATAACACAAAGTGCTCCTTCTGTGTCCAAAAGTGCAATTTTTGTGTGAAAAAAAGTATGTTTTGTGTGAAAAAGTGCATGGAAGTGTAAATTATTCAGCGTCAGACCCCGACAGCATCTCCACAATTAGAACCTCTCATCCCGGAGATTGTTCCCCGCTCTAATCAATAGCAGTCTTCTCCTTCTCCCTCTCACTCCTCTCCCTCCCTCTCACTCCTTTTGCTCCTTCTCACTCCTCCTTTCTCCCTCTCACTCCTCCTACCCTCCCTCCTTCTCACTCCTCCTTTCTCCTTCTGACTCATCCTTCCAATCCCATCCTTCGCCGTCGTCTCCCTTCCGTCCATCCTTCTCCTTTTTCTCATTTTAAAGTCATTCTACTTTCCTCCTTCTCATCCCTCCTCTCCTCTCTTCCATTTTCCTCTTTTTTTATCTTCCTCTTTCTCCACAACCTCTCTTTTTTTCTTCTCGTTCTCCTACTCCTTTTCCGCTCCTTCCTCTTCCTTCTCCTTCTCATCCTACTTACCTCCTTTCCCTCTCTTTCTCTCATCCTTCCATCCTCCTCCTATTTCCTCATCTCCAGGTACTCTCTCTTCCTCCCTATTTCCTCTTCTCCTTCATTTTCTTCTCATTCCTCTCCATTCTTCTTCTCTTCTTCATCCTCCATTTTTCCTCATCACTCCTCTCCATTCCTATTAGTTCCCCTCATCCTCCTCATCACTTTGTCTTTCGCCACGTCCTCTCTCTCTTCCTTCTCCCCTCCTAATATGCTCCTTCTTCTCTTCATATTCCTCCTCTTTGTCGTACACTTCTTCTTTCACACATCTCTTCCTCTTATTCTCTATTCTCCTCCACCTTCTTGTTCCCACCTCCACTTCTTTCTCCTTACAAGTTTTTATTCTGTCTCCCTATCCTCCTCCTCCCCCTCCCTCCCCCTCTCCTCCTCCTTCTCTCTCTGCCCCTCCTTTTTCTCATCCTTCCCTCTCCTCTTCCTCCTCCCTCTTACTACGTTTTTCCCATAACTCCTTTACTTCATTTTCCCAGAAAACTTTTCCATTTTCTCCACCAACTCGTATACTATACAGAAAAAACACAAATATACATAAATTCTATATGCTTTACACTCACATTCATATTATGTATATACTTATTTCTATACGTACATAGATACTTATTTTAAAATGTCTTCTTCTTAATCTCTTTTTCTTTGTTTTTGTTCTTCTTCTTCTTGTCTCTCTCCCTCTCTCTCTCTCTCTCTCTCTCTCTCTCTCTCTCTCTCTCTCTCTCTCTCTCTCTCTCCCTCTCCCTCTCTCTCCCTCTCTCTCCCTCTCTCTCCCTCTCTCCCTCCCCACCAATTCTCTTCTTGTTATTCTTTCCAGATTCTTTATTTCTTTCTATGTATTTTGAACTTTTTTCTTTACATCCCTTCTGTGCTGTAATTTTTTGCGCGCTCGGGGATTTTCGTTTTGTTTGCGAGTCAAAAGATTTTTTAAATTTTTGAAATTCCTTACAGCCCGTAATTGGTTTTGGGAATAATCCTTTTTCGTTTATGATTTAGTCCATTTTTTGTACTGCGAGTCAAAAGATTTTGAAATTTTTGAAATTCATCCTTACAGTCAGTAATTGGTTTTGGGAATAATCCTTTTTTTCTCATAATTTAGTCCATTTTTTTGTACGGGGGCTGAAAATTTTTTTATGGGGGCTGAAAAAAAAAAGGCACTTTTTTACAATATATTATATTATGGTCACTGGTCACCACTCTTTTTCACTGTAAAATAATTGGTACACGTATTTTATAGGGTATCAATTTTTTTTTAAATCACAATCTTGATGTCACAACTACTCAAACTAGCTTTGCCAAATATTTGCTTAACTTGGGACTCGAACCACCCACCTCTGATTACAAGTCCGCCGCCTTATCGATCAAGCTACCGAGGTCGGTCATATACCCATATGTACATGTATTGCACACATACATATCATGTACTCTATATGTACATATGTATCTTATATTCTATCAATGTATTCTGAAGACTAAAGCTGAAGAATCTTGAGGAACCGCAGTCCGTTGATGATGAACATATATCGCCTGGATCTCGGGTCCAATTGTTCGTGGAAGCTAAGATCCATCTTTGTTTTGATTGCTCAACTGGCGTACAAGAACGTCCAGCATACGTGAAATTAAAATATCAATTATAGCTAATGTATTCGAAATATACGGGGTGGGACCGACCTCAGTAGCTCGATCGAAAAGGCGGCGGACTTGTACCCTGGAGGTCGGTGGTTCAAGTCCCGGATTCAGCGTCGATTTAGTAAAGCGAGTTTGAGTAATTGTGATATCACGAAAGTGATTAACACAAATATGATAACTTTTTTTTTAACTTTTTAATATACGGGTGGCTCATTTTAAAGTGACGCCGTCCATTTTCCCGGCCCTTTTTTGTGGGAATACAGAACCGTCGCCTGTCATAGACGGGAGATTTCCAACTTGTGTGGTGCGGGACACTGTTGACTCACGATATCTCGGGAGAAGGAGAAGAATAAAATCGCTTTCATGAAAGTAGATTCATGTAAGGTGTTCGGCGAAAGCTGAAAGGTTGGGAACCACCATCAAAGAAATAGGGGATATAGAACTTTAATTTCACGTATTAATATGTTAAAAGTTATCATATTTGTGTTCATCACTGTCGTGATATCACAACTACTCAAACTCGCTTGACTAAACCGGGACTTGAACCACCGACCTCCAGGTTGCAAGTCCGCCGCCTTATCGATCAAGCTACTGAGGTCGGTGACGTATTATATGCCACATGACAAAAGGCTTATGACACTGTCTGGAGACAAGAAGTCGTACTTTTATCTGAAGCAAATAGTTACCATTGCAATTCAAAGAGGGAATGCGGCAAGTGTCTTGGGCACCTTGCCGGCTGGTGAAGAACTGGAAGGAGCGTTTTATCTGATCTAATTGAAATATAATATACTCGTATATTGAATTCTCATATGCGACACAATTTTCTATATGTAGAACTACTTCAAATTTTTGGCTTTGAATAACTGTAAACTATAATATTCTAAAATTCGGTAAATTTTTGTTGATTAAAAGATAATTTTACCCTAAATTCAAATATGCAATAAAATTTAGCTTCATCTTTTTAGGAAAATACTCTTGAAGAGCAAGCTTTAGGAGGAATTGACTTCAGCAAGTTTACAGTATGTCATGTTTTAAGCTACGAAAATGTTTCCTAAAAGGGCCGAGAAAATTCTCTGTGTCACTCCAATTAATTCACCCTGTATATTGTAAAAAATACATGAGTAATTATATTTGTGTACATGAACAACATACCTGTCCATACACATGCGCGGATATAGGGGGGGGCACGGGGGGCACGTGCCCCCCCAGATTTTTTCGGTAAGCGGTGTTTCTCAAATTTCATTATACCTAACCCTGTATAAAAAATGAGTTAGGGGGGCACGGGCCCCAAAATAATTCCCAATTCTAAGACTACTCCCGTAAAAAAAAGATCTCAATAAGTTAGGGGGTTACGGGCCCCAAAATAATTCCCAATTCGAAATCTAATCCCGTAAAAAAAAAGATCTCAATAAGTTAGGGGGCACGGGACCCAAAATAATTGCCAATTCTAAGACTAATCCCGTTAAAAAAATTTCAATAAGTTAGGGGGGCACGGGACCCAAAATAGTTTCCAATTCTAAGACTAATCCCGTAAAAAAAAAGATCTCAATAAGCTAGGGGGGCACGGGACCCAAAATAATTCCCAATTCTAAGACCAATAAGAAATAACTAAATAATAAAGTTGTCAAATCCACACAGATTGTCCGTGAATCCTGAAATTTTACCTAATATAGGTCCATTTGGATCAGGGAATATATCTCTAATCTCTAGGGTTCAGCTACACGGGGTAAGGACAAAAAAATCACATTTTTCGACCGAAATTATTTTTTTTTTCTCAAAATTTATCGTGATGGCGCCACGGCGGCGGCGTATCAACTCAAAAAGAGAAAGTTTTAAGCAAAAGTTCAAGTTTTCATTTGAGATATCAATCACGAAATTCTGATGAGCCGTTTTTGAGCTACGTTGAGTAAGGACATAAAATGGATGGGTAAACAAAAAGTATTTACTTTTTTTGACCTGAATGACATTTTTCTCGAAATTTGTCCCAGCTGACGACCTATCAACTCAAAGCGAGAATGTTTTTGCAAGGGTTGGAGTCTTCATTTGACATATTCATCGCGAAATTCTGATGAGCCATTCTTGAGCTCCAGTAAGAACATCAAATGGATGGCTGACACGAAAAATATTGACATTTTTGTGTGTGTGTGTGTGTGTGGGGGGGGTGGGGGGGGTGGGTGCGTGTATGTGTGTGTGTGCATGCGATAGGCTTGTGAAGCGGCTTGCTAGTTAGGTATATTGTGCAATTGTGCCCCCCCAGTACAAGAGGGCTATATCCGCGCATGTCCATACAGTCCTCAGGTGTATAAGAACAAAGAAGTATCATGAACCATGCATTGTTAGTCGACGGGTCCAATGTGCTAGTACTGGGGTACTTGGGTTCTAATCCCAACGAATGCGAGGATTTATTTTTTTAATTTGATAATGTTACCAGGTAGTCACCATGGCAGAGTGAGTTAGCGCGCTAGGCATTGCACGCACGGTGACCTGGGTTCGATCCTCAGCGGAGCAGGCTTTTTCTGCTCTGACATGGGTGTTCGGGGTCCACTCATACCTCGTGAGGAAAAATGAGTAGGTGCTTTAATGTTAGCAGGGACCAGTGGCGGAATTATAGGCAAAAATAAGATATTGGGATATTAAAGATACCTTTAATATCCCCTATGTCCTATAATAATGTCCTATAATCCTGCGCTACCCACTAAATTTGTGATATAATAACACAAAGAAAGACATTATTATTATAATGTTACCACGTATGAGTAGCAATGAGTGCTACCTAGTGACAGTGAGTACTACCTAGTGACATGTATTTGAGCATAAAATTCTTGGAGTTCATCTATCGTAAAATCAGGTAAAAAACAAAGAAATCACCGAGTTGGTATTTCGATTTGTTAATAGGTGGTTCCTAGCTGAAGGTTCAATGTGTTTTAACTTTGGTTCTCATGTCTGGTTGTTCATGTGATCAGCGTCTGGGTCTAATGAGCTAGAATCCTTCTTGCACTCCAGTACTCCCCTCCCTTCTTCTTATCCAGTACATATACATGTGTACTGTTTATTTTATTGTACTGTTTGTATTATTTACGTATGTATGTAGATATTTTTTTAGATGTACCTACATAACATATTATGTTGTGTTCATCGTGATGAATCCTTAAATCTTTGACTAACTTCAATTTTGCGTCTGTGTGGTGTATTTCTGAGCGATGTCGATGGCCAGTTTTACAAAAAATAATTATAATAATAGGTATTTGTTTTTGTTACTTATATGACTTAGGGTGCGTTTATCAGTATGATCATAGTATGAACAGAGAAGTTGTATTAGGTGTACAAGTGTACATGTGAGTATCAGACTATACCTGGACATCTGTTTCGAGCTTGTTTGCTCTCATCAGCGGACAATATTTCTTATGCATGCCATTAACTAACCTCTCTATTTTAATCATTATCTATTACATGAAACAGGATGATAAATGACTAATCAGCTGAATAGTGCCGTTGGTGTGTTTATGAATGACATGAATAATGTCGAGATAATAATGAATAATTGATTTGTATAACAATCGATTTTAATATCCTAATATCTTACTTTTGCCTATAATTCCGCCACTGGTCGCTGCTAACATTAAAGCAGGTACTCATTTTTCCTCACGAGGTATGATTGGACCCCGAACACCCAAGTACAGAGCAGAAAAAATTCTGCCCGGGATCGAACCCAGGTCACCGTTACTAAAAAAGACTATTAAAGAGGCTTCTAAAATAGTCATTAGCCAGTCTTTATTACACACTAACATTTGACGCAGGAACCTCAGATTTTCTGTATTATAAAGAGTTTTATTATTATTATACGGATTATACCCCTGCCCATTATATCCAGGTTCGACTCTTGTTACCTACTTAAAAAAATAATTTACATAGGTCTAGGAATAAGTCTCGAAATTTTCTTCAAGATTTCGAAGATTCTCGTCAAAACTCAAGCATCGAAATGAACAAATTACCAATAGTAATGAACTAAAATAATATGTCGCTAAGCCGTATCTGTTTGAGTAATTAATCATGATTTGATTAATTCCCTCGTAGGACTTGTATTAGGTAGACATTGAATTTAATTTAATTGGACGTACCGAGTCTTATCATCCTGGAGGATCTTGCGACGAACCCTCGGGGTCTCTGGTAGTTGAAGGCTCACCGCAGGATTCTTGCACCAGTAGATATTAGGGTACCCGCTACTGGGTGTTCAAAAAGTTCAGGGCTGTTACATTGGTAAACCCTTTTATTTGTAAAAAAAAAACAAACCAAACAACAGGGTTTCTTCTACAGGGTGTTCCAAAACTGCAGGTCTGATTGAATACTTGCACCTGTAGCTATTAGGGTATCAGCTACTGGGTGTTCCAAAAGTTCAGGTCTGTTACATTGGTAAACACTTTTATTTGTAAAAAAATAAAAAACCAAACCAAAAATCAGGGTATCTTCTACAGGGTGTTCCAAAACTGCAGGTCTGATTGAATACTTGCTCCTGTAGATATTAGGGTATCGGCTACTGGGTGTTCCAAAAGTGCAGGGCTGTTACATTGGTAAACCCTCTTATTTGTTAAAAAAAAAAAAACGAAACCAAAAAACAGGGTATCTTCTACAGGGTGTTCCAAAAGTGCAGGACTGATTGAACTCTTGCACCAGAAGATATTAGGGTACGGGCTACTGGGTGTTCCAAAAGTGCAGGACTGATTGAACACTTGCACCAGTAGATATTAGTTTACCGTCTACTGGATGTTCCAAAAGTGCAGATCTGATTGAACACTTGCACCTTTCTTAAGTTACCTTATACAGGGTGGCTCTTCTTTATTTTTACGAACTGTCAAATATAAAAAAAAATTAATGGATGGATTGTATGCTTGCACCTGTAGATTTCAGGGCGCCGTTTTCTGAGAGTATTACCCATTAATAATATAATGTTTTTTTTTTTTTTTAACAGAATCCCTAAAAGCTTTTATTTACGACTGCAACTAACGACTTTCATCACCCTGAGACTTTTGGCCACATTTTTTGAAACACCTGTAAAGTATATGTGGCAGGCAGATCCCAAACTACTAGAGCTATGAGCTATGATGAGAATTAATGAAACCTTTTTTTTTCGACTTCCATCACTCTGAGAAGTTTTGTCACATATTTTGAAACGCCCTGTAAAGTATATGTGGCAGATCCCAAACTACTAGAGCTATGAGAATTGATGAAAACTTTTTTTATTTTCGACTTCCATCACTCGGAGAACTTTGGTCACATATTTTGAAACACCCTGTAATGTTCATGTATGTGGCGGATCCCACGCTACTAGAGACCTATCAGTTAGTTGCCTGTGTGGATATATTCCTGATATGTTTGGAACAATGTGTGATATATAATTCTTTGTTTCGGTGGTATTACACTGGTCACTGCTGAGACTATCAAGGTGTTCTTGATTCTCATTGAGTAATCTCTCTTTACTCCTTGAGTAATCTCTCGTTACTCCTTGAGTAATCTCTCGAGACTGGAATCTCTCTTGACTTTGAGAATTCAACAAATTCTTCAGACTGGAAATTCAATCGTTTTTTTTTTAATGTCATAATCCATGTCTTTAGTCTAATGGTAATGCAGGAATCTCAAATTTAATTAAAATGGTGTGGATGGATTAAGCGATCTCTCTAGTGCTTGAGCGTTGGACGTTGGACTGATTGAGGACTCGTTGGTGCAGCCCTAATATGAAATAAGCCTCATTTCACAGAAACCCTTCATTTTACCGCCACCGCACTTCAAGCTAAACTGTTAGCTCGAAAAGCTCTAGTCCAATATACCTCTTCAAGAGGACTTTTCTTTTGTACAGGCTTAAGACTTCCAGGATTTCTGCAAAGCTAGATATCTCCCTCTCTATCCTTCTTCTCTTAATCTCCCTCTCTTCCTCCTCCCTCCTTTTATCTCTCAATCTCCCTCCCTCTCTCTTTCTATTTTCTCCCTCTCTCTATCTGCCTTCCTCTTTATATCTCTTTCTCTATCCTTCTTCTCTTTATTATCTTCCTCTCTTCTTCCTCCCCTTTTCTATTTTTCCATCTCCCTCTCTCCCTATCTTTATCTCCCTCTCTCCCTCTTTCTCACTATATCCCTCTCTTTCTCTCCTCCATTCCTCTCTCTCTCTCCTCCTCCCCTCCCCTCTTTCTCACTATCTCTTTCTTCCTCTTCCTCTCTATCTCCCTCTCTCTTTTTATTTCTTTCGTCTCTCCTCACATCTAATATGTTGGTCACGTCTTTAACCCGATACAAGTTTAACCCATACTCCCAAGATGGTATCAATAATATACAATACATACGTGCTAAGGTCTGTTCTGCCAATTATCCAAAATCTACTGTGCACTGGTAGTCAAGTGGTTAACGCGCTAGTCTGGTAATCCAGGTAGCGTAGGGATCAGTTGGTTCGAATCCCACCCAGTGCATGAATTTTTTCTCATTAATTTGAGTTTGTGACCACATAATAATAAGACTCTTGTGGTTAGGTAGTAGAAAATGCTTTGACCATTAAACTCGCCTGGTACTTTTACAATACTTTTACATTGTAAAAGTACATTGTAAAAAAAAATACTTTTACATATCAAACATTCGAAGATTTTTGTTGAAGAGATAAACTTGGTGTTTTGTGCTGAAATAGAAACTGAACACTGGAAAGCAATCAAGCATTTTTCATCAAAACTAATTCTGATGGAAATTTAGAAAACAGAGGTGAAGAGAGAGAGGGGTGGAGTGGATAGGAGAAAGAGAGAGAGAGAGGGGGGTAGAAAGAGAGAGAGAGAGAGTGAGTGAGAGAGAGTGAGTGAGTGAGTGAGTGAGAGAAAGAGATAAAAAGAGAGAGAAAGAGAAACGGGGGGTGGAGCAAACAAAAGGAGGAGAGAGAGTGAAATAGAGATAAGGGGAGAGAGAGATAGAGGGAAGGTGAGGGAAAGGGGGGGGGGAGAGAAAAAAGGATGAAAATAAGAAGTGAGGAGTAAGAATACAAGGAATTAAAGAAGTAAAATTAGTACGAGGAAAAGAGGAAGAGAGTGTGTGAGTGAAAGAGTGATTGAGTGTTGAGTGAGAGATTGAGCGGGGACGAAAAAGTGATAGAGACAGAAAGAGAGAATGAGTGTGTGTGAGAAACTGAGAGAAAGTGAGTGTGAGAGACTGAGAGAAAGTGGTGGGTGTGAGACGGAGCGAGTGAGTGAAAGAGAAAGAAATAGTGAGTGAGTGAAAGAGAAAGAAAGAGTGAGTGAGTGAAAGAGAAAGAAAGAGTGAGTGAGTGTGAGAGACAGAGAGAAAGTGCTGGGTGAGAGAGTGTGAGACGGAGTGAGTGAGTGTGAGAGAAAGAGAGAGACAGAGCGGCAGTGGAGTGAGAGAGGTAATGAAAATGACGAAAATAAAAGAAATCTTTCTTTTGAGTTAAAAGCTAGAGGAAGAAGAGGGGCGGGGGGGGGGGTTGTCTCCACATATCAACCCTCTCTCTTTGTGTGTGTGTTATTATTTAAACTATTGATCTGGCAGGGATGGTAGCTGAGGGGGGGGGGGTGAAAGCCATCGCCTTGGTCTTTATGTAATGTAGAGGTACGGTATTTTGTGGAGCTAAAAAATTCCGTGTGTATAAATGAGAGTGGTATTATGTATACTTAATAAATGTATATAGCCATGAAAAGTATGTACAACAAAAGTTACAAGTACCTGGGTGGGATATAAATATATAGAACAAAATTTACAAGTACTAGAGTGTAAGTATGTGGACAAAAGTATTTAGAATACGTAAATATATATTTAGATGTATTATTTTATATTTATCGTGCAGAGTTGCAAACACAGGGTCAGTGGTAAAACGAAGTGCACAAATAATGAATGTACAATGTACATGTACAGGTCGCATGCCTGTATCCTTTTTCAATTTGCCTCTCTCTCTCTCTCTCTCTCTCCTCTGCATTCTTTCTCATTTTCTCCTTTTGTATCCCTTCTCCCTCTTCTTTCTCTTTACTCATCTTCTCTTTTTCCTTCCCTCTCCCCTCCCTGTCCCACTCCTCTCTCTCTCTCTCTCTCTCTCTCTCTCTCTCTCTTTCTCCTCTGCATTCTTTCTCTTTTTCTCCTTTTGTATCCCTTCTCCCTCTTCTTTCTCTTTACTCATCTTCTCTTTTTCCTTCCCTCTCCCCTCCCTGTCCCACTCCTCTCTCTCTCTCTCTCTCTCTCTCTCTTTCTCCTCTGCATTCTTTCTCTTTTTCTCCTTTTGTATCCCTTCTCCCTCTTCTTTCTCTTTACTCATCTTCTCTTTTTCCTTCCCTCTCCCCTCCCTGTCCCACTCCTCTCTCTCTCTCTCCCCCTCCCTCTCTCCTCTCTCTCCTCTGCATTCTTTCTCCTTTGTATCCTTTCTCTCTCTTCTTTCTTTTTTCTCCTCTTCTCTTTTTTACCTTCCTCTCCCCTCCCTGTCCCACTCCTCTCCCTCTGTCTCTCCTCTCTCTCTGTCTATCTCTCCTCTCTCTCTCTCTCTCTCTCTCTCTCTCTCTCTCTCTCTTTCTCCTCTGCATTCTTTCTCTTTTTCTCCTTTTGTATCCCTTCTCCCTCTTCTTTCTCTTTACTCATCTTCTCTTTTTCCTTCCCTCTCCCCTCCCTGTCCCACTCCTCTCTCTCTCTCTCTCTCTCTCTCTCTTTCTCCTCTGCATTCTTTCTCTTTTTCTCCTTTTGTATCCCTTCTCCCTCTTCTTTCTCTTTACTCATCTTCTCTTTTTCCTTCCCTCTCCCCTCCCTGTCCCACTCCTCTCTCTCTCTCTCCCCCCTCCCTCTCTCCTCTCTCTCCTCTGCATTCTTTCTCCTTTGTATCCTTTCTCTCTCTTCTTTCTTTTTTCTCCTCTTCTCTTTTTTACCTTCCTCTCCCCTCCCTGTCCCACTCCTCTCTCCCTCTGTCTCTCCTCTCTCTCTGTCTATCTCTCCTCTCTCTCTCTCTCTCTCTCTCTCTCTCTCTCTCTCTCTCCTTTGTATCTTTTCTCTCTCTTCTTTCATTTTTCTCCTCTTCTCTTTCTCTCCTTTCTTCTCTTTTCAAGCTCTCCTCTTCTCCAATTTCTCTCCCTCCTGATCTCAAAAAATAAAGTATCTTTTTCATCTTGTTCGAATAAAATGTTATCCTTCAAAAGGATGAAAATTTTCTCAACAAAAACAACCATCTGTAGGTATCTATCTGCATTGATGGCTGTTTTTCTCGTCTCCTTCTATTTTTGATTCCGAATATTCATGTAAAAAGTGGCAAAAAAGGTTAACTGTGTTAATCACGAGAATGATGATGTCTCTGAAACCTGCCTTCCATAAATTTGCCGTACTTTAGACTCGAACCACTGACCTCCACTGGTCACGAGTCTAGGTCCGACCTAATCAAGGTTCGACCTGGTGTTATGAAACCATACCAAATATCCTTTTTACACAGTTTAAACAAAGATCTTTTTAACAAATTGATGATCGTTCGGAATTAAAATAAAACGAAGAAAATATGTTGATTTTTTCATCAGTAATACCAGTTGATTTTTTTTTTTTCGTCAACCGAATTTATTTATATGTTTTTCTGTGTTTGAACTAGACCGCTACAAACTTAACACATCAGATTAGTAGTTTTTTTTTTAATTTTGTCAAACTTCTCCTGAGCGACAAAGATATTCCAAATATTTTACTTCGTCCTTAATGTTCGAGCGAGGGGTGTCCAACAGTGCATCTCGTGCGGGCTTAAGCTTTGACTCTGCTGAAAAATAAAAACATAACTGGAAACTGTACCTACTTATATTGTAAGCGGAAAACTTTCGAAAATTTATGTGGGGCAAAAATCTTTTTATCCTTAATAACAGCTGTTTTGATGGATATGCTAGTCACAGCTCAGGGTGTGGAGAACGTTCGCTCTCCTGTAGTAGGTACCATTACCATTTCTGGTGGCTCAAAAAAATATTACGGTGATAAAAAAAAAAATGAAAAAAAATATTTTTTTTTATAAAAAATATAAGAATTACGGTGGGAGGGTAAACACTCTGAAGACCTTAAAAAATATCTTAATCGGAAATTCAACAAAGTAGACGAAGTTTTTAGGACCAATAATAGCTAATAACTACCAGAATATTTCATGAAAAAATAAATCTATCCAGCTACCACGCCGACTGCTGAAAGTTGTGACATGTTTCATTTCGAAAGCTACAGACAAGCATTATTAATTTTCATAGCTCTCGGAGTAAGTATTAACGATATTCTGCAAAATTTATTCAGCGCGTACTGTCTGACACCGCCCCATACCACTTTGTGCACTTTCGCTCCCCCCAGTTTAATTCCGCTAATGTGGCGAAAATTGATTTTCTTTGATTAAAAAAAAAAAAAATTAATTGCGCTAATGTGACGAAAATTGATTTTGTTTTATTAAAAAAAAATTAATTGCGCTAATGTGGCAAAAATTGATTTTGTTTTATTAAAAAAAAAAAAATTAAGTGCCCTAATGTGGCGAAAATTGATTTTCTTTGATTTAAAAGTAAAATAGATTAATTGCGCTAATGTGGCCGAAATTGACTTTGTTTGATTAAAAAAAAAAAAAAATCAATTGTGAAAAATGTCCTCTCCGCTACTGAGCTCGGTACATAAGGAACATATGAGAGTTATTGATAGATGCTTAGAAAACATTAAACTTTATGATTTTTTTAGAAGCTTTTATCATTACCTTAGGAAAAGAACCTTTGTAAAAATCCAATATTGTTAGTAAATAAATAAAATGTTTAAAAAAAAAATATTTAGTAAAATTGTTCGCCGAGCTAACCAATGTGCGACTCGCTTGTCTCTCTCGCTTGTTGCAGGTGCCTTAGAGTTGGACAGCTGCGACGAGTCGCCCGACGCCGCCCCGCTGAACAACGGCACCTCGGAGAACAACGGGCACGCGGGGGCGGGGCCCGTGCCGGGGAAGGAGCTGAGCAACAAGCAGAAGCACCAGCTCAAGCAGCGGGAGCTGTTCCTGTCCCGGCAGGTGGAGACGCTGCCCGCCACGCACATTCGCGGCAAGTGCTCGGTCACCCTGCTCAACGAAACAGAGTCCCTACTCAGTTACCTTAACAAAGAAGTGAGTGAAGCCTCTCTGAAGCCCTTCAAAGCTTAGGAGAAGTACCTTTGGTATAAATGTTTCTTTATAAAGAAACTAAATAAATAAATAAACTTTAAAAAAAAAAAAAAAAAAATAGTACGATAAAAATACAATACTTTCCTTATTATAGGATAAGGAAAGTAAAAAATTCCCTACTCAGTTACTTTAACAAAGAAGTATGTTTTTTTTTACTTTCGAAAGATTATTCTTTATTAAACAAATACTTTTCATCATTATCAATAAATTTAATTATAAAGAAATAACTTTAATTAACTAAAAATTAAAATATGGCAAGTTTAAGTGACCCATTATGCAAGTGAAACAGAGTCCCTACTCAGATACCTTAACAAAGAAGTAAGTTTTTTTTTATACTTTCGAAAGATTTTTCTTTATGAAACAAATACTTTTCATCTTCATCAATAAATTTATAAATTCAATTGTAAAGAAATAACTTTAATTAATTAAAATTAAAATATGGCAAGTTTAAGTGACCCATTATGCAAGTGAAACAGAGTCCCCACTCAGTTACCTTAACAAAAAAGTAAGTAAAATAGAGTCCCTACTCAGTTACCTTAACAAAGAAGTAAGTGAAACAGAGTCCCTACTCAGTTACCTTAACAAAGAAGTAAGTGAAACAGGGTCCCTACTCAGTTACCTTAACAAAGAAGTGAGTGAAACAGAGTCCCTACCCAGTTACCTTAACAAAGAAGTAAGTGAAACAGAGTCCCTACTCAGTTACCTTGACAAAGAAGTAAGTGAAACAGGGTCCCTACTCAGTTGCCTTAACGAAGAAGTGAGTGAAACAGAGTCCCTACTCAGTTACCTTAACAAAGAAGTAAGTGAAACAGAGTCCCTACTCAGTTACCTTGACAAAGAAGTAAGTGAAACAGGATCCCTACTCAGTTAGCTTAACAAAGAAGTGAGTGAAACAGAGTTCCTACTATTTCCAACCCAACCGAGACTGGGTGTGGTTAAAATGACCCCCCATTGGTTGTATATTTTTATATATTTATTATTATTTTTTGTTTTTAATATCGCTTTAAACTACATGGTCATAATTATCACGACGGGAATTTTACCTTCTCTTCTCGGGGAACTCACAAAACAGCTAGTCAAATCAATCTCACGCAGCCTGAATGAGACAGGGAATAGCCAGCATCACGAGGTTTCGAATTTTATATGTCACTCGTCGAAGTTATATACTCACTGGACGTCGCTTAACTTCAGTGATAGAACGGGAACTAGTGTATTCAACGAAACATCATCGACGCTGATGGCGATAGCGGTTACATTTCTTATTCACCAAACATGACTATTTCTGCGTGAAAATTCGTATAGAAAAACACTTCTATTTTGGCGATTTTTTTCTATTTAATTACCTCTACTCAAAAATCCTGTCCCTTGGATAAGCTACCTTTAGGACCACTATAAAACAGAATGAATAAGCCAGATTATCAGAGTTTCAACAAATCACAGCACACTATAGTCCGAGTTGAGGGATAACCAGGCTTATCTTAAATTTAATCCTGTTTTATAATTTGGCCCTTAGTTAATATACTCGTACACTGAGCGTCAAAATTAGAGGAACGCTAAAATGATCTTGAATATTTTCGAGGCGGATTTACTTAGGAACCTATTTTCTTTTCAGGTCAACTAGAAATATAAATGCTAACAAGGAACAAGACAAAATATTCATAAACATAACAAGAGAGGATTCATTTATTGGTACATTTAGAACAATCTCAAAAAACTGCCTAAAATTGAAGATTCAAAAAATGCTGATTTTTGGAAATATTCAATTTTCCTTACAATTTTCCTACTTAAATGACTCGTATTGCCCCCCGCAGCATTATGTAGGGCCGTTAATCTCCTTGGCATACTTCGGATAAGCTTATCAACATAAGCTTGGCTCATCCGGTCCCATTCTTCGACCACGGCCCTTTTGAGCTCCGCCAGAGTATTCGGTTGGTTTGTTCTTGCTCGAATCATTTTATTGAGATAGTCCAATACACGCTCAATGAGATTCATGTTTGGTGAGCGAGGTGGATGGCCCAGAACTTCTAATCCAGCCTCCTCAAGGAAACGGGATACTAAAGCTGCCGTATGTGGTCGAGCGTTGTCATGCGTGAGGGTGAAGCCATCTCCAATGAATGACATGAACGGGAGCACAAAATCTTGCAAAATCTCCGACACGTATCGTTGAGAGGTCAGGGCGCCCCCTCTATGATATACAGTGTGTTACGGCCCCCTAGAGTAATGCCCCCCATACCATGATTGAGCCGCCACCATGTTGCTCCGTTCCTACCATGGTACACTGCGCGTACCTCTCATTAGGCTTTCTCAGGGCTCTGACCCTCTTGTCATCAGACTTAAGAGCCAACCTACACTCATCTGTAAACAATACTTTGCTCCACTGACGGACTGACCACCTTCTGTAGTTCTGGACATATGCGCGCCTCTTCACTTTGTGCTGAAAACTGAGAAGTGGGGTTCGCTTGGCTCGGTGACACCTTATAGTGTGCTCGTGGAGTGTTATTGACACAGTAGCAGTGGAAACCCTAACACCCCGGGTGCGTTGGACCTCCGCACGCACCCCTGTTGGGCCTTGAAACCGATTTTCAGGGCCGTGAGGTCCATGAAGCGGTCGTCGCGTGCTGTTGTGGAGCGTTTTCGACCTTGCCCGCGTCTTCTATTCAACTGACCAGTCTCCCTGTAACGTTTCACCACACGAAGAACCACGGATTTTGAGACACCGAGAGAATTTCCCACTCTGGCATAACTCTAGCCCCCGCCAGTCAATGCCACTGCTCTTGACACTTCCACTCCTCTAAGATCATTCATGGTTAATGAAAAAACGATAGTTAAACATCTTAACAACTCAATAAAATAGAGAAACGTAATCACTTTGACCCCAGGTAACGGAATGATGGATTTTCGATAAATGACCCCAACACATGAAGTTACTCAAAAGTGTACATTTTCGAGTTACCTATAGTAAACTATTGTTTACTCTCTACGAGCTTGATAATTGTGTATCTTTCTCCTCATAAGCGACAGTAAATCATATTTGTCAATATTATTGATCAAGAAGAGCTTCCCAAAAGGAAGACAGTCCGTAAAATTAGAGATCATTTTAGCGTTCCTCTAATTTTGACGCTCAGTGTATTTCGTCTGTCCCGGTAGCTCAGTGGTCAAGGCGCCTGTCTGTTGATCCAGAGGTCGCGAGTGAAAACCCAGCCGGGACACGACAAGTTATCCTCACATTAGGGATTGTGACCACATAATAATACGTCTTGGGCTTACTGCTGGAATAATGGGACTCATTAGTCCTAATCAATATTATTAGGACTAATGACGTAATGGTTGTGACTACTGCCCGTAGTCCAGAGATCCCGAGTTCGATCCCCGGTCGGAGCAGACTTTTCATACAGAAAATTATGTTCCCTCCGCACATGTGAGGCTGGCATCTCCGGCCCTACCCAGGCTGGGTGAGGTTAATTAGCGTAGCTGGTACGATTCCCAGCGAATGGAGGGTAAAAACCCCGTCCTAATCCAGGGCGTTAAATCATCCAGCTGTAAAAATTGTGCCAAAACCAACCAACCTCAACCATGATGAGGTTGAAAAACGTCGACCCTGCTTGAGCGGGATAAGACAGAGTAAAACAACAACATTATACCTTGAGTTGACCCACCTCTAGTCCAAATCGACTTGAGAAGAATACATTCCGAGATTGCGTGTAAGGTTTTGTTTATTATGTTTCTAGAGCAGCTGGTAGAAAGTTATTTTTTTTTCTCGATGTGATCTTTACTCCGATACAATCTGAGGACAACAATCGCTAGAGCTTGCTAGCCAACGTTGTGAAGGTACTTGCGTAATTATCATAATATTCATCATACATGTACTTATGTATGTACTTCTTCTTCTTTCATTTCCCAATCCTACTTGAGGTTGGTTGGTTGTGGCACATGTTTTACGGCTGGATGCCCTTCCTAACGCCCTTGTTTTAACCAACGATTCTATTTGATTTAACGTCCTAATTAGGACGAGGATTTTCCGTTCGCTGGGAATCGTACCAGCTCCCACTTTAACCTCACCCAGCCTGGTTTGGGTGGGAAATGCCAGCCTCACGTGTTCGGGGGGAACAGAATTTTCTGTGTGAAAAGTCTGCTCCGACCGGGAATGGAACTCAGAATCTCTGGACTACGTTCCGCCACGGAGGCTGGCATACCACCTATGTACTTATGTAGCACATATTCATCATACAAGTACTTGTGTATCTAGTTATGCACCGTAGAACTGAATCATGTACCTATGTGCAGTGTTGTGTATGTACGTATGCAATGAGTTTTTTTATTTATTTTTTGTATTTACGTATGTGCAGTAGACCCAACATGTATGTACCGAGGTACTTGTTATATGCACTCATTTCATCTCAGAGAGCGCAGAAGAGAGAGAGAGCGAGAGAGAGCGCAGAAGAAAGAGAGAGAGAGCGAGAGAGAGCGCAGAAGAAAGAGAGAGAGAGAGAGAGAGAGAGAGAGAGAGAGAGAGAGAGAGAGAGAGAGAGAGAGAGAGAGAGAGAGAGAAACTTGTCATTATAGACAGAAGGCTTCAGGTCAGTGACTCCCCCCATTACAAAACAGGCAGAATAATAACTGCTCCACAGGCGAATATATACATATATCTGTTCCATGACTGCTTAACAGATAAGTATATGCAAACCTTGCCTCTGTACACCTTTCATGTGTTATGAATAGGTAATCTCGTTTTGTGTTACTTTTGCACATTCGAGAATCGGGAACTTGGTCATTCTTAAAGCTCGGTGAATGTATTTTTACTTTCCTTATCCTATAATAAGGAAAGTATTGTATTATTCGAAAATTTGACCTACTTAGTTTTTCACATTTCTGGACGAATCATAGCCTCAGGATACCAAAAAAGTTGTTTTCAGCCATTGGTCCGTGCGTCTGTCTGTCTGTGTGTCTGTGTGTGTGTGAACAGGATATCTCAAGAACGGTATGAGCTAGAGACTTGAAATTTGGTATGGTAATTAATTTTATACACCAAACGAATCATGAAACTTTTGGTTGAAATCGGCCGCATTCTGCGGCCGCAGGGCCGCAAATATTAGCCGCAAGTGCCGAATCTTCGAATCGGTTAAAGATACAAAAAAAGTTAGAGAATATCATTTTCTTAGATTAAAAAAATAATAGGGGTCTATTATGAACATTTTTTTGATATCTTGAACTTTTTGGATCTCGGCCTCAATTTACCGGTATTTTAGGGGGACCCGCTCGGACTAACTTTTTTATTATTCACCCTAGATGGGGGTTGCGACATATCAAATCCAATGATTTTGAAGTGCTGATTACGAATTTGGTATTGATTTTTAGTTATCTGTTACCGTTCAGTCACCAGTGGCGGAGTTCGACTTCTTTTTTGGGATAAGGAAAGTTGTGTGATGTTTACACCAGATTTTTTTTTTGTCTATTTAACATTGAGGTAAAAAGAAGCATTATGAAGGGGTCACCCACCAAGTCTTCACCCGGCTTGACGTTGCTTAACAGCAGCGATTTTGTGACGCGACGCTGACTAATGATTAGAATAGAATAGAATATACCTTGTTTATACTGCCGAGACTAGTAAGACTGATAAGTCCCTTTACTCCAGCAGTCAAACAGGTCTTATACAGTATGTTTCAGAAAAGGTGGCCACCCCCTCGTAACTTTTGAACGCGACGAAATTTTTCAATTCTGTAAAGTCCTAGGTATAGAAAGTGCCCTATGGCCCATCCTGTGGTCATATTTATTTTTGGCCCCGGTCGGCCCTTCCGGCTTTTAAGCCATATTTTTTCATTTTTCTCGCGAATTTTAAATGGAATGGTATATTTTTTATTCCTGTTAATTAAAGTCCAAGTTAGGCTGAGTATAATAAGCTTTTAAATTTTTCAAAAACCTTATCAGGGGCGGAGCTAGTAGGGTGCAAGTTTCAAAACTGTTACACCCTGTATTTCAGCGTTAGTTAGATTTTTTAGTACTTTTTTTATGTTCATAGGTTCAAAATATTGTTTTACACCATATGAAATCAAAAAAATATTCTTGTTTACCTCTAATCAGGGTCATAGTAAGGTTTTTGTAAAAGAACTTTTTTTCTCACATCAATTTTTCCGTAAATTAATGGTGTCCTCGAAATTGGCATTTTTAGAGGTGAAAGTCTGCAATGACATATGTTTTTTATGCTTGAAATCGAAAGAAAACTTAACGGAGAAGCCATTAAGATCATAAAAAAAGCCATTTAACCTGCTAGTTTTTTCACGACAGTGTCCGGTAAAGTGGGTGAATTTTGTATTGAATTTTTTTTTGTTGAGGAAACACAATTGGCATAGAAAATAAATAATACCTAATAAGGGAATAATACTTTAATTAACATAACTAAATGCGAAATTAAAGGAAGATTATTTCTTCTAAATCAGTGCCGGATACTTTTTTTTTCTCTCTCTCTTTCTCTCTCTCTCTCTCTCTCTCTCTCTCTTCTCCTCTTTAAAATAATTGAATTGGTTTCATTTTCACCCTCAAGAGTTTGGTACTTGACCTGGAATTTTTTTCTCTTAAATTTCGAGATAATTAGATTTTTATTTAGAGACCTGGTATTCATTACTAGCAACACCAGTATGATTTTTTTTTTAAATTTGGGTTTAATATCGCGTTTCAACTGCATGGTCATATCATAACGGGGGTGTTACATTCCATTCGCAAGAAACTCACCAACCTCCTAAACACATTTATCTCACCCAGCCTGGGCTAGGCCGGAATGCCAGTATGCCAGCATCACGAAGTCTTCTCCTCGCTGGTCGTTGCTTAACTTCGGTGATCCTACAAGAATCGTTGCATTCAAAGCGCCATCGGACTGACTCCAGAATTATTGACAATGTGTTTTCTACAGATTTTACCAACTTACCAACTAAAATTGTCTCAAGAGGGGACCCCTAGGCCGACTTTAGAAGCAGCATTATCCGATAATTATTTTTGATACAACTTGAACTTTGAAAAATGAAAAAAGAGAGAGAGAGAGAAAAAAAAAAAAATATCCGGCACTGATTTAGAAGAAATAATTTTCATTTAATTTCGCATTTAGTTATGTTTATTGAAGTATTATTCCCTTATTAGATATTATTTATTTTCTATGCCAATTGTGTTTCCTCAACAACAAAAAAAATCCAATACGAAATTCACCCACTTTACCGGACACTGTCGTGAAAAAACTAGCAGGTTAAATGGCTTTTTTTATGATCTTAATCGCTTCTCCGTTAAGTTTTCTTTCGATTTCAAGCATAAAAAACATATGTCACTGCAGACTTTCACCTCTAAAAATGCCAATGTCGAGAACACCATTAATTTACGGAAAAATTGACGTGAGAAAAAAAGTACTTTTACAAAAACCTTACTATGACCCTGATTAGAAGTAAACAAGAATAATTTTTTGATTTCATATGGTGTAAAACAATATTTTGAACCTATGAACATAAAAAAAGTACTAAAAAATCTAATTAACACTGAAATACAGGGTGTAACAATTTTGAAACTTGCACCCTACTAGCTCCGCCCCTGATAAGGTTTTTGAAAATTTTAAAAGCTCATTATACTCAGCTTAAATTAGACTTTAATTAACAAGAATAAAAAATATAGCATTCTATTTAAAATTCGCGAGAAAAATGAAAAAATATGGCCTAAAAGCCGGAAGGGTCGACCGGGGCCAAAAATAAATATGACCATAGGATGGGCCATAGGGCACTTCCTATACCTAGGACTTTACAGAATTGAAAAATTCCGTCGCGTTCAAAAGTTACGAGGGGGTGGCCACCTTTTCTGAAACATACTGTATATTTCATAACATGTCTTAGTGAGGCTGGCATTTCCGGGCCAACCCAGGCTTGGTGAGGTTAATCACCAGCGAATGGAAGGTGAAACCCCGTCCTAAGTATCTCAAATATCAGGACTTAAAACCAGGAACTAGTCACAATAGATCTAATGAAAACGTCACATAATGATGAAATAATAATGTTAAAAGACTCAAACGTGCCTGATGAAAATTTGTTCGGAGGTCGGTGGTTCGAGTCCCGAGTACGGTAATATGTTTTTGAGATATTAGATCGACAAACTGAAGCGAAGCAACGTCCCGCGATGCAAAAACCCTTGTGATGATGGCTATTCCCGGCCTGAGAAACGCTGGTTGAGGTTAACGTGGGTGGCTACCTGCTGGTTTGTGATTTTACATAGAATGGGGTTAAAACCCCTATCGTGATATGACCATGCAGTTGAAAGCGACGTTAATAACCCAAAATAATAAAAATCAAAAAACAAAAATATTTTTAAAAAAATACAAAAAAAAAGTAAAAAAATATCTTCTTTTAATATTTTTAAACATAATAAAAAAACAAAAATAAATTAAAAAAATTCAAAAAGAAAGTAAAAAAATATCTTCTTTTAACATTTGCAAACACATTGCTCTCCCATCAGGACACATTCTTCTACTGTCTCGTGTTCGACCCCGCCCAGAAGACGCTACTCGCCGACAAGGGCGAGATCCGCGTGGGCAGCAAGTACCAGTCGGACATAGCGCCCTACCTGGGCGAGGCTAGTGGCGACCCCGCCTGCCCCCGGCCCCAGGACTACGAGACCCTGGTGTGGACGCCCCAGCACAGCCTGACGGACAAGCAGATCGATCAGTTCCTGGTCATCTCGCGATCTGTGGGTGAGTACCAGCTGTTCCGTGCCCGAGAGAAAGGAACAGATATAGCTACATTACAGTCTGTCCCGGTAGCTCAGTGGTAAAAGCGGCAAATATGACGATCGTGTCGAACCTGGATGTAGGAGACCTCAAGGGACAAAAACAGAAAATCTTTCAAAAGTCCGTCCCGGTAGCTCGGTGGTGAAGGCGGCACTCTGTGAATCCAGAAGTTCTAGAGTTCGTGGGTTCGAAACCCAGCCGGGACATGACAAGTTATCCTCCCATTCGGGATATATAACACATATTAATATGTCTTGGGCTTACCGCTGGAATAATAGGACTTTAATAGTCATAATCAGTATAAATAAGGCAATATTATTATTATTATTTTTCATTAATAACGGCTCAATAAGTCAACTTCTACTAATACTGCTCAATTCGGACAAAAAGTCCCGTTATTGGCAGTGTTCACTCAAGTTGTCTGGAGACCATCACTCTCCCAACAATGGCCATTTGGCCATGCTAGTTAGAACAACAATAACATTAAATTATTACTGGGGGTTTTTTCTAAAAGAAATTGTGCCGTGTCCTTCATTTAGGACTCTTGCATCCCAGTTGACTCACTCTTCACTTTCAAACACGTCTGCTGCCCATGTTTAGGAGATATCTATATCAGTTTTTTATTGAGTTTTAAAATAACCCTTACAACCTTTCTAGGCACTTAAAGCAACACTTACTCAATTAAAGTGCTTAGGGAGATTGTACCAAACTGATTTTCCAATGCTTTGTAACACCTCCTTTTAACTTTCGAGACAAAATGTTGCGCTCAGTGGGATCCATGCTTAAGCAATCAATTTTCAATAGAGCTTTCCATTAACGCTTTCATTCCCCTCCAGCACGAGCAACCCGTTTTCAATTAACCCTTTCATTCCCCCCAGCACGAGCAACCCGTTTTCAATTAACCCTTTCATTCCCCCCCAAGAAGCACTTTGAGCAACCCGTTCTCAATTAACCCTTTCACTCCCCCCCCAGGCACCTTCGCGCGCGCCCTCGACTGTTCCTCGAGCGTGAAGCAGCCCTCGCTGCACATGTCGGCGGCGGCCGCCTCTCGTGACGTCACGCTCTTCCACGCCATGGACACGCTGGCCCAGCACCAGTACAGCCTAGCCCACGCCATCAGCAGCCTGGTCCCGTCCACCGGGCCCGTGCTGTGTCGGGACGAGATGGAAGAGTGGTGAGTGGGTTTGCCATCGCTCTTGATCAAGTTTTGTTTTCTTAATTTTACTATCTATGTATGTATAATTGTACATATTCAAATTGTAAAATAATAATACAAATAAATAAAATCTAAATCTATAATTGTATATATTCTATGTTATTTGTAAATAAAACTTGATCCAAAATGTTTAATAACAATATGACGATCGTGTATTCGTGTCGAACCTGGATGTAGGAGAACTCAAGAGACCAAAACAGAAAATCTTTCAAAAGTCTGTCCCGGTAGCTCTGTGAATCCAGAGATTCCAGAAGTCGCGGGTTTGAAACCCAGCCGGTACATGACAAGTAATCCTCCCATTCGGGATCTTTATACCACATAATAATACGTCTTGCTTAGGCTTACTGTTGGAATACTGGGACTTAATAGTCCTAATCGGGCAGTATAAATAAGGCGATATTATTATTATTTTATATCCAGGTTTCTCCTTTAAAGTTATTTTCCTTTCTAGAAAGGTAAGGTGAGTTGGACCTGTATTTATATCTAGGTCACTTATATCTAGGTTTGGTAGTCACTGTGGCAGAGCGAGTTAGCGCGCTAGGCATTGCACACATGGTGACCTGGGTTCGATTCCCAGCGGGGGAGGATTTTTTCTGCTCTGTACTTGGATGTTCGGGGTCCACTCATACCTCGTGAGGAAAAATGAGTAGCTGCTTTAATATGAAGCAGCGAACAGTGGCAGAATCTTAGGCAAAAAAATAATACAAGTATTGTAAATTAAAGTGGTAAAGTCCTATGATTCTGCGCTACCCACTAAAATTGTGACATAATAACACAAAGAAAAAGCATTATTATTATTATATTATTATTATTATATCTAGGTTTGACTGTAAAATGTCAAACTTTTCTTGGGTTTGACGTTTCTTTCAACAGCGAGGTCATCTCGAGACGGGGGTGTTACCCTCCATTCTCAGGAAACTCACAAACCTACTACCCACATAGAACTCACCCAGCCTGGGTTGGGCCGGAGTGCCAGCATCACGAAGTCTTCACGTCGCAGGACGTTGCTTGACTAACCGGTGAACCTACGAGAAACGGTGCGCCATTCAACGCGCCATCGACGCTGGCAATGTTCGCTCTTAATACGTCAGAAAATTGTTTTAATACATATTATGTACCTTTAATAATTATGTACCTTTAGTATAATATTGTAATACTTGATTGAGTAGTCACTTAAACACTATGTGTCATTCAATCTTGCAAGTAACACACTTCTCTTAGAAGCTCTTCAAAGCTTAGGAGAAGTACCTTTGTATAAATGTTTCTTTATAAAGAAAATAAATAAATAAACTATTATTTAAAAAAAAAACTCATGTTTTGTTTCCAGGTCGGCAAGTGAAGCCAATCTGTTCGAGGAAGCGCTGGAGAAGTATGGCAAGGACTTCAACGACATACGCACAGACTTTCTGCCGTGGAAAACCCTGAAGAACATCATAGAATACTACTACATGTGGAAGACCACGGACCGCTACGTGCAGCAGGTAAGCTGGGCGGGTCAACGACAGCGTAAACTTACAATAATATAATATTGGCTTATTTATACTGCCCGATTAGGACTAATGAAGCAATGCCTCATGGCTTGGCTGTCCCAGGACAACATAAAACCTTCTCACCGTCTTCAGCGCTGTATCAACGCCCAAGGAAACTACTTCCAGGGAGATCATATTGAAATCTAGATAATATGTAACCAAAAAAAAAAAAAATTAAATACATTTTGTTTCATCACTTTATTTATATACCTCGTAAAAGCATTATTCTATACACTTGTCGGGTTTATATGACACAGAAATACATGTATATTATTTGTTCTCATCAGAAACGAGTGAAGGCAGTGGAGGCAGAGTCCAAGCTGAAACAGGTGTACATCCCCAACTACAACAAGCCCGGGGGTCCCAGCCCTAGTCCCGGCCCTGTCAACAACAACAAACTTCAGGGAGGTGAGTCTCTCTGTCTTTACTTCTACCTATTTTTGGATAATCAGCATATTTGTCTTCACTTTAAAAAAATGTATTTATTACTATTTAGTGGTCATTATACTCAATATTTTTTTTTCTTAATCATGCATTGGGTAGGAATTTGAAGGATCAGCCAGCCTCCGTGGCGTAATGATTGTGACTACTGCCCGTAGTCCGGAGGTCTCGAGTTCGACTCCAGATTGGGGCAGACCTTTCGAAGAAAATTCTGTTCCTTCCAAACACGTGAGGCTGGCACTTCCGGCCCTACCCAGGCTGGGTGAGGTTAATGTGGGTAGCTGGTACGATTCCCAGCGAATGGAGGGTAAAACCCCCGTCCTGTCTACCTCATGTCAGGACGTTCAAACCAAATAGAATCAATGGACATGAAAGGAGCCTAGACATTGGATCTGGGCGTCCATATAATCCTCTCACCACCGTGATTTAGGTATCAATACCTATCTCACGGACACGGAATTATTATTATTACCACTCGACTATAACATTCTCCCTGTTCCGTCCCTTGACTAACATTCTCCCTGTTCGGTCCCCAGGTCCGGGCGGCGCGGGCGGCATGCTGAACGGCGCGAACGGCGACGTGCTCATCTCGGCCAAGCCGTGCGAGTCGTGCAACGTGACCGTGTCCACCCACTGGTACCCGTGGTACTCGGGCGCCAAGATCTGTCACGCGTGCCACGCCTTCTGGCGCAAGTACGGTGGCCTCAAGATACCCGGCAAGCTCAGTGAGTAGCTTTTATTATTAACAAATGTATCGTAGCAAGAGCTACAGCTTTATTTATTTTTCAAAATACAATTTAGGTATACAATAATTAGAATTTAAGTTTACAAGAATAAATTACAGAATAAGAGCAGATATAAAACCTTTGAGCATTGTACATTTTTTTTTTTTTTACACATGAAGTTATCTACTATGCCCTTATCTTATCTAGATTACACATTCTACTGGTTAATATTAATGGTTTTCTATGGTATGATTATCTGCTGGTTATTGGTTGGTCACAGGTTTCAGTATACAATAATTACAATTTAAGTATTAATTTTCAGTGAGTAGCTTTGTTTGTTTGTACTGTTTTATTTGTACAAAGATAGTAACTATTTTAATCCTTAATATGTACAGAAACATATGAATAGTTGTCTGGAAGAACCATCTATGTGAAAATTTTGATTTTTTCTTTTATTTCAAAAATGGAACCTATGTGTAAGTCTTGAATCACTAGAGAAGTCAGCATACAAAATTTTTGTTCCTTATTATTATTATTATTATATAACACTTTATTGGTTAACTACATACATTCATCAAATAGGACATGAAAAATAAAAGAACACGTAGTGAACCAAGGGGCGAGGTTAAAGCCTGTGGCTTTCTCTTCCTTCTCGTTTTCATTTGTCTTTTTTCGTCAAAACAGAGCATTTGGGTGCTGCATCAATGGTATTACTTAAAGTATCCTACTGAAAAGTTCCGTGAAACGATCAACAGTGCTTCATCTGCTTCATTCACCGTTTGATTCTTCTTCGGGATGGACATCTCTTTCAGACCGAATGCACACCCGTACCATTGAGTCTGAGTGGATGAACTACAATCTGTGCTAGAAAGCACTCAAATTGAATACATTCGATAACGGTGCACTGTTGGGAAAGTTTAGCACGGATCATTATTGAACTGTGCGGTGTACTATTGAACTGCTCAAGAATTAAATCAATTACCTTGAAATAAAGAGAATCCCCAAAGAAATCTTAACTACAAGAGCTCCCATGGTGTGAATGTCCTGCATGCCAAGATTTCCAAGTATCCTTTCTTTTCTCATTCGTTCCTTATCTGTATGTATGTTCAAAAAATAGATTTTAAATAATCTTTTCTTCCATTTTGTTTGTTTCTTCTCAACATTCTTCTTTCTGTTTTCATTGAATAAGTTATTTTCTTGCAACTACACGCTGTAGATAGGATATTTTAATAATAATATAGAATACAAGTAACGATTATGCTACTTACCATTTCCTCGCAACGTCTACTATTTTTTAGAACACTATTTTTTTGTTCTACTTGCGTCTCGAACGAGTCTGCCGCCTTATCGAGCTACTTTAGTTCTCATCACCGCTTTTGTGATTTATCGTATAAAATATATAAGACCTGTTTGACTGCCGCAGTGAAGGCACTTTTCAGTCTTATCTTCTTCCAGTTTGGTTAACCAAAATGGATTTATAAAATTCTTGCTTCCATTTCTTTATAGGTTAAGTCCATTGTTCATGTTCATCATTTTTCTTTCACAAATAGTGGGAAAGCTAAACTGGAAATATTTGGAATAAAATATTTGGAAATACAGAGCCTGGAATTTTTTTTTTATCCAAAAGAAAAATACACCTAAGGTATATTCTATTGTATTGTATTTTTCCCAGGTGATCCGAACCTCGATATTTTTTTTTTATCCAAAAGAATAATACACCTAAGGTTTATTCTATTGTATTGTATTCTATTGTATTTTTCCCAGGTGATGGGGAGCTGGACTATCTAAGCAACAAGTCTTCGAGCAAGAAGTCAGGGGCGTCGAGTCTGTGCGAGGAGGACAGGATAGGACCCAGCGGACTAGTGGGGCACAGACCCCACCGCTGCTCCGTGCCTGGCTGTGCCAAGGAGTTCAAGCTCAAGGTACGTGTGAAATTGATATCAGCAAATGTGTTTCCCTTGTGTTTTTTAACTACACACTTTCATAGAAAAGAAATTGCAGAGGATGCCTAAGGCATTAACTTCGCCCCGGATTACAAAACAATTGTAATAAAATAATATTGATCTTTCTTTCTTTTTGTACATACTTTTAAGTATTTTTTATAATTTATTGTTATTTTTTGTTGTTGTTCTTGATGATTGTTTTGTAAAAAAAAGTGTAAATAAATGATTCAATAACCGTACAAAGCACGGGTGAAACAGCTAGTATATTCTATTTTCAAAGTAACATTTTGAAAAATAGCATCAATTGTAAAGTATTTTTAATATATTTTTTTGTTGTACTAGATGTACTTTTTTTTAGAAAAGTTATTTATATAAAAATAAATAAGTTATTGCCTCTGGCAATCTCTTCCACACGACCCTTAGTTTCATTTTATTTATTTATTAAACGGGAACAACCCAATATATATAAATTACAAAATGTTACAGTCAAAAACATACAAAATATTTTTTAAATTATACATATATGTAGGTGAAAGACATGAAAAAAGTTTTTTTTTACAAAGAAAACTATTTTGCCGCACGCATCATTCTATTGATAGGGGCAAGGTACAAATAATTTGTTGCCACAGTTTATTCAAGTTAATGAAGATAATTCCCCCCGCAGGTCCACCTGCACCGACACCTAGCCTCCGGGCACGGCCTGGGCGGGGCCGGAGGAGGCGGCAGCCCCGGCTCCCCCCGCCCCATCATGAAGACGCGCAACGCCTTCTACCTGAGAGCCACGCCCCTCACGCGGCTCGCCCGGCGGCTGGCCTCGCCCGCCATCGCCCGGGCCGCCCGCTGCCCCTCCCACCATGTGAACCTGGCCGCGCTCAAGTCCGACTGTGAGTAGAGAGGTTCTTTTTTGTATCCGCAGCTTTAGCTTAGGAAAAATACCTTTGTATATGTTATCCTGTTATTAAATAAATTAAAAAAAAAAAAAAAATTGGAAAAAAACATTGGAATCCCTTTGAACTGAATTGTAGTTTTCATTTTTGTGTTAATCACTTTCGTGATATCACAACTACTGAAACTCGCTTTACGAAATCTACGCTGAAACCAGGACTTGAACCACCGACCTCCAGGTTACAAGTCCGCTGCCTTATCGATCAAGCTACTGAGGTCGGTTTTGAACTGAATTGTAATAATAATAATGCTTTTTCTTTGTGTTATTATGTCACAATTTTAGTGGGTAGCGCAGAATCATAGGACTTTACCACTTTAATTTATAATATCTTGTATATTTTTGCCTATGATTCTGCCACTGGGGTCGCTGCTTCACATCAAAGCAGCTACTCATTTTTCCTCACGAGGTATGAGTGGACCCCGAACATCCAAGTACAGAGCAGAAAAATTCCTACATCGCTGGGGATCGAACCCAGGTCACCATGTGTGCAATGCCTAGCGCGCTAACTCACTCTGCCGCAGTGACTACTTTTGAATAAGCAATGGACCACTCGTAATGCCTCGAACCTGTCACATAGAAAACTATCCAATATGTCTACCGTTTTTACATTCAAAAGCATGTAATAAATTTTATTGACTCGTTTATTTTTTTATCTTGGTTTTTAATGTGAAATAGTCAGCCTCCGTGGCGTAACGGCTGTGGCTACTGCCACAACCGTTACGCCGTAGTCCAGAGATCCTGAGTTCGATTCCCGGTTGGAGCAGACTTTTCGCCCAGAAAATTCTGTTCCCTCCGAACATGTGAGGCTGGCAATTCCGGCCCTACCCAGGCTGGGTGAGATTAATGTGGGTAGCTGGTACGATTCCCAGCGAATGGAGAGTAAAACCCCCTCCTGTCTACCTCAAGTCAGGACGTTAAAACCAAATAGAATCAATGGACATGAAAGGAGCCTAGACATTGGATCTGGGCGTCCATATGATCCTCTCACCACCGTGATTTAGGTATCAATACCTATCTCACGAACACGGAATTATTATTAATGTGAAATTTATGTCCCACTCCCAGGTCAAATGAAGATGGCTTCCAAGTCACCACATGAGCTGAAGGAGCTGCTGAGATATGTGAAGAAAAATCGCGGATCCGTGACAGGTAATGTTTTCCCTTAGTTTTTAGTCAAGTTCACAGAGAACTTTTCTATTTTGACAAGTGTTTGTTTGTTGTTTTTGACATTTTCATGTCTTTGCTCTGGCACATAACCAAAATTATGTAACGAAATTAAGTGACGAAATTATGTAACGAAATTATGTGACGAAATTATGTAACGAAATATTAAATTGACATTTTCATGTCTTTGCTCTGGCACATAACCAAAATTATGTGACGAAATTATGTAACGAAATATTAAATTGACATTTTCATGTCTTTGCTCTGGCACATAACCAAAATTATGTAACGAAATTATGTGACGAAATTATGTAACGAAATATTAAATTATAAAAAGAGAGAAGAGAAAAAGTATGTGTCATGCGCACAATAACGAAATATTAAATTATAAAAAGAGAGAAGAGAAAAAGTATGTGTCATGCGCACAATACGAAATTTGGTCAGTTAAGTTTTAGACCTTGAATAGTAAAGATGAAAATGTCCCAATGGTTGCAGACTCGTATGCAAGCGTTTTTTTTTTTTTTAGGTCTTGTGCTGACGCACTCTCCGGTGCTTTAACTCATGTTTGGAAAGAAAACATATATTATAACTTTATAACAATCAAGCAATAACTGGTATCCTCATTTATTCACTCATTCATTCACACATGTATTCATTTAAACATCGTTGTATTCGACTCCCCCAGACATCGCGACGCGGCTCGCCGTGCTCCGCTGTCACCCGCTCGTCATCCCAGACTTCCTCGCCCGCACCCCGCCCGAGCTGCTGCCGCCGCCCCTCCGAGTGGCGTACCCCAAGCCGCCGCAGGCACCCGACGGCTCCCTGCTGTACGAGCGGGTGCCCAACAAGCCGGAGCCTCTGCTGGACGCAGCGGCCGCCACGAGTCCGGCCGCCCCGGCCACCGCGGCCCTCCTGCTCAAGAGACGCGCCTTCGACGAGCTGAATGGTCTGGACGGTGAGTCTACTATAATCGTCATAATAAAGTATGTACCGTTGATGTTCAAGTTTCCAATGGTAACATAATTGCTCGTCCTGTTAGCTCCCTCAACCCATTACTAAAAAGTTATTGAGAAACAAATATAATACAGTAGAACCTGGATTAGTCACCATGGCAGAGTGAGTTAGCACGCTAGGCATTGCACGCATGGTGAACTGGGTTCGATTCGCAGCGGGGCAGGAATTTTTCTGCTCTGTACTTGGATATTCGGGATCCACTCATACCTCGTGAGAAAAAATAAGTAGTTACTTGTATGAGTAACGACCAGTGGCGACATTACCAGAGTAAAAAGAAATTAATATAATGGCGTGAATCGCACCCAATGCATAAATTCATCCTCATCTATCATATCCATAATTTTGTTCATCATGTATCTGACTGAGGACACTTCGGTTTTCTTGTTCCAGTGATACCCCACCAGGGCCCGCTGCCTCCGAAGCGGCTTCACAAGGATCTCTCCTCCTCGGGGCCTCTGCCCCCGCGGCCCACCACCCTCTCCCCTCCCCGGCCCCCCTGCCCAGTGTCGTCCCTGTGCCGCCCACCCAGCTTCTCAACGGGGGCGGGGCGCCCTCGGGGCCCGTGTCAGGGGGGGGCCCGCGCAGGATTCCGCCCCTCTCGGCGCGCACGGGCCGCAAGCAGGTGATCTCCTGGATGGACGCCCCGGACGACTTGTACTTCCGCTCCACAGATCTGAGCAAGTGAGTTTGGGGGGAGGGGATTTTTACGTCTCCTAACACATTCAGCGCCAAGGTTCTTTTTTGGTAATATGGTTCAGTGGACCAACTTTTTTTGTGTGAAAAAAGAGGTAGGTAGACTCGAACAACCATAAAAAAACACCAGATATATACTTTTCTGGTCCAAAAACACCAAAAAACTTCCACGGACCACGACAATCGAATCCCCATAAGAAATACACAATAACGTATACACTATAAAGAGCATCGTTTTCTGAAAGTGAGAGGGTGAGGTGTACAGCATAGTGTACATGCGGTCCACTGTAGAAAACACTCTTGTACACTATACTGTACACGTGGCGCTGAATGTGTTAATAATAATAACATTCTTTAGTGGAAGGTAACCACCAGGCGAGGTTACTGTTCAAAGCATTTTCTACCACCTAACTAACCCTCAGAGTCTTATTATTATGTGGTCACAAACTCAAATAAATGAGGAAAAATTCATGCACTGGGTGGGATTCGAACCAACGTATCCCTACGCTACCTGGATCACCAGACTAGCGCGTTAACCACTTGACTACCAGTGCACGGTAACGTAACGTATCTTAAGTTCATTGAAAACGAGGTATTACCTTCCCGGTAGCAAGAAAGGTATTAACTTCTCCGATTTGATTTTGCTTTATTCGTCTAGCTTTAAAATCCGGGAGCGGAAACTGTCCAGAGGTCGAGACTTCAAAATCTTGCTGCCAAAACTCACTTTGCAGCGAATTTTCTCTCATTTATTCAATGTTTTGGAATAGTTTCATTACTGAACCTCTTTTGTAGAATTTACTTTTATCAAAATTCTGTTCTTGTTCACAGACGAGCTCGGAAACAGTTAACCGTTACAGAATTAAGAAAGGCTGCCCGAAAACCATGGAGACGATTAATAGGTAAATATAACACTAAGTATAACAGTATAACTGATAACACTAAGCATTGCTCTTTTTTTGGATGAGTAGTGAGAGTATTAACTAATCTTCTTTCATGTCTATTCTTTTTGGATGATAAAATATTTTATGTAAACAAAATTTATTTTTATATTAAAAAAATGCCTCGTAGAATTAAACACGAAGATATTTGGCCATAATCTAAATTATTGAATCCGTTTCCTTAGATTGAAATTAATGGACATTTTGTAATACCTCTGTGAAACTCTATTATTATTGGGAAACTCTATGGGAAATTGAAATAATTCAAACTTGGCAATTAAATTTTTGTCTTGATAGTGTCATCCTTAAATTGTAATTATTTGATTATTTATTTGTAAGTAATTATAATATGTATAAGCAGATAATAATAATCTTTATATCACACTCTAATGAATTTAAATAAAAAATTAATCTTTATTATTTCACATTTTCCGTGTTCCCATTATGTACTGGTTGTCAGGTTGGGTTGGGTGGAAGAGATTGTCATAGGCAATAACCCCGCTCGTAAGTTAGGACATCTGTATATATTTTATTCATGTTATCTATGTTGTTTTTCTTTTTTTTTTTTCTTGTTTATATTGTTTTAAATTTTGTATTTTAATTTCCATCATTACCTGTTTATACATATGTCCCTTTTAATAAAGAGTTAAATAATAAAAATACTGTTGTACTTTTCGGCAACATGCCCGTCCTAGAATAACATTAGAACTACCTGGGGTATTTTTTTATTTATTTAAATATGAGTGTTTCACTGCCGTTTTTATTTCGTAGCCATGAAACAGGAGCTACTGTAGACGCTTGTGGTCTGTGTTGTAGCCTACCCATCCCGTAGTATGCCTCCCCTCTGATGGGCGAGAAGTGACACAGTACTTCCCAATTAGGTGATGGATCAACACGAGCGCACCGGGAGGTATCCCTTACAAACAATTGTAACCAAATAAGGAATACAATTTTTTGTTGGCACGGGGGATCGAACCCGGTACCTTCCGCATGGCAAGTGAGTGCTTAAACACTGAGCTAACGATTTTTTTATATCCTCAGGTAAAATCTACCCCAACACCGATGCTCCTCTCCTGTCTCATAGAACTATTGTCAGCTCCAACAAGATGCTCTCCTAGTGACGTCAACATTAATACGACTGACCAGCTGGTCGCCAGTGTGAAGCAACGTCGAGCGTGGCGAAAACCTGGATACCTTCGTGATGTTGCGCCGGCGTGTATTGGCCTAGCAAATACGAGTGTTAACGTTTAGTAGGGTTTACTGATGATGACATTGAATCTGCCTAGGGTTTTTCTTTCATCACCGTGAGATAGGTAACGAAACGGCATCTTTCTTCAGGCGCGGCCGGTGGAAAAATCTAGGAGTGCTGCCAAATGAACAAGACTAAAATGAGATTTATAGAGTCGCTCTTTCAGTATCTAAAGAGTCTGAGTTTCTTTACCATGCAAATCATAATAATTATGCATTAATTATTCTAGAAATGTGTAATAATTTTCATTGTGTACGAGCTAGGACTTGAGAGAATCCTCTCTTTTCAGTTCCGCAGCTCCTTAGTACCGACCGCACCTGCCTTTCTCCTAAAAACACACGGATTTGTTATAGAATAACTGAGGATAGCATAAGCCGATGTCTAAATTTACAAATGCTCTACAAAAAATGAAAAATTCCTATGTAGACCTAGGTTTTACTGGTCCTCTCTGTTGGTATCCCCTAGTTGGGTGTTAAGCTGGTTGTGGAATGTAGTGACTTGCAATGTCACAGATTGATGTGTTAAATAAAGGTTGAGCAATATATATTTCCGTCAGAAATAATTTTCTAATTTTTATCTCTGAATGATTTCTGAAAATTATGTTGTTGTACCAGAAATCCAGTCCATCTTTATTGCTTGGATTTTTTGGAAATTTAACATAATGTGTGATTCTTCAGTTTCTTTTATTTACATAAATACGAGATATTTTACATAAATTAACATTCGGTTTTGATGATGTCAGGCAGGGCACTATTAGAAAATCAGTCGCCAATGAGTTTGATATGAAGATATTTTTTTAAACTTTATTTATACTGCCTGCCTAGGACTAAAGAGACCCTTTTTTATAGCATTTTAAACAAAGTCTCATTTATTGGTTTAATAAGATGCCCGTAATTATGTAGCTGAACAAAAAAAAATCTCGATGAATTCTCAAGAGTGCAAATGAAGAGATCAATTATACAGGATGTCAATAGTAATGTATAAACTATTAATCCAATAACTGCCCAGGGATTTTCAGCTAAAAGCAGCCTAGTTTTAGCTTTGGAGAAACTACTACAGTAGTTCAAATTTTGATTTTGTTCACTGAAGGAAAATTATTTTGATGGGATATGAGTTGCTGTACATAGGATTTCCAGAGTGTTCACCATGGATATTTTTTTTGGTGAAATATTATTTATCTAGTTAAAATTGGCAAGATGAGGATCATGGGTCTAAATTGACAGTATGGATGATAAAACAATAAATAAAATTTTGATGAATTTCTTGTAAGAATTGGATAAAATATCTTGATCACAATTCCTTTTTAGAATGGGCCAAAAATAGTAAGGCCTTCCTTTTGGGGTGAGGAAATTTCATTTATCATCTCAATGGTGCTAAACTAATCCATGCTTCCTTTGAAAATTTCCGAAACTATTGATATTTTTAAACGAGGATGATACTATTGAAAGTAGCTTTAAATTAGTGTATGTGTGGCAAATTCTGCTAGGGCTTTAAATAGTGAAAGGTGTTGCACAATATTGAAAGACATTTTCTTTTATGTATTTTTACTTACGTAGACTATATTCATGTACCTAAAAAATCCTGTGAAAAATGTAAGGAAACGTGTTATATGTAAAAGTTTCAATGCTAGAGTGACCGACCTTTACGTACAAAATTTCGTCCACCGGAAATTTAGTGGTACGCCGAAACATTGATGAAAAGGTTGTTGTGGCGGCAAAAGCTATGCCGAGGGGGTGTGATAAGTCTCTAAGCGGGTTAATAAATAATAGCTCAGATGGAGTATGGTAGGAGTAATATTTTGCAGGACCAACCATCATGAGGACTTTTGCCTTTTTTCTGCATAAGCCTATTGAAACCTCTTTGACTTTAGACAACTCGCTAGGCTGATTAGGGTTTGTTCCTGTCCCTGTTTTTAAGTCCCGGGTACCACATGAAAAGGTGATTTTCATTCGTAAACACAAATTTTCGCGAAAAAAGTCCCAGTTGACTTTTTTAATTGGTACCCTCAATGCATTCTGGTGTTGAAACTTCATGTTCTGTTTTGTAAATACAACTTTATAAATTTTTATATTTACTTTTGTAATTTGTACATATCCTTTTCCTTTTTCGATGTTAATTCTCATGATTTTTCTTGAGGAACAGAAGAATAACTTTTTTTGTTTCTTTCAAATCCACCTGTATGTAATCCTCAGGTTCCCTCTAAAAAATATTTATACATAATTGCCCCAATGGATAAATAATATATTGATAAATATAAATTGAAATTACTGGTTGTTTATTAATTATGTATTATTGAACTTAATATTGATTGGTCTCTGTTTTAGAAAGAATTCAACGTTTACTTGTAAATTAAACAAATGTATACTAAACTTCAGGAAAGCTTTTCTTTCCTAGGATTTGTACTGTGCTTATATTATGTGTTTCGATCATAGTTGACTCAAACTAAGCCATGAGCTTCATGATTTTTTTTTCTCATTATAATATGTTGCTTCTGGCTTAGTGGTAACAAGCGTTACCAGTAAGTAAATTTAGGATATTTACAGAGTTGATTTTATTTTAATTCGACATGAATATTAATCTGTACTTGTCTCAAAACTTGGCGAAAGTCCTCTTTAGTTTCTTATGAAAGAAGTTTGTTTGTATCCCATTAAAAAGTAGGCACCTACTTATTTTCGCTTGAAAATTTTTGGCCACTAGCTAGTTTTCAAAAAAAAAAAAAAAAAAAAAAAAAAAAACCGAGGTAGTTCATCTTTTGATGCCCAATATTTTCAATAAACTCTTATTTACATTATGATGGAATCATTTGAATGGAGTTGAAAAATTGCCATCATGCTAATATGATATTCAAGTAGAATAAAACGCACTGTCAATTTCGATAAATTATTTGAAATGAAAAAATAAATAGATAGACATGTCATTACCAGTCTTGTTCTCCTCCATATTATTTATTTTAAAATTAAAGGCTCATCAACGCAGAGCTTTTTAAGAGCTGTATTTGCAATCAGTAGATGCTATCTATCAAATGCCAACTAGAGATCTCTCTTCCCTTCATTGCAAAACTGGCTTCTATTAAAATAGATTCCTCAAAAAGCCCTCTTATTCCATGTAGATAAACTAGTGTATAATTTTCGTAAATGTCTTAATGTCTAAACTTCATGTAAAAAAAGTCTCAATATAATAAAATTACTATCTATACTTTTTCTTCCTCTTCCATAGGTTGAGAAGCATGATGAAAATCTCCCTCTGATAATGTCCAACTCGTTAATTTCCCCTCTGTTACCTTCATTATTTTGATGAAACACTTACTGTACATTACGTTTATTGTAGAGAACTAGATGTTTCCCGTTATCTTTATGATATTTTCCTCCAGCAAACCAAAACATACCAGCCATTTCAAAACTGAAGTGCATTGAACAGTTTAAGAGAGAAAAAAGTACATATTATTTGGAAAAATGATCAGTAAACCTGATAGTTGCAATATTAATTGTTTGTTTTTTAATGAACTTTAAAAATATTTAGGTTTTATAGATGATTAAAAGTGTACTTTTGAAATATGTAGTCACAATCCATTTTGTTTGTTGAAAATCAAAAGTACATGGCAGTATTAAAATCACCACAAAAATTAATTTTGATCAAACAATCCCTCAGCTTGATTTCCAAAGTGTTTGTATGTATGTATTTATCTGTCTTTTTGTATCTCCTTTGAAATTTTTCTTCTAAAGTATTTTAGGTGTTTTTTTATATACATTTTCTGTTGTATATTTGTGCTGTGTTGTGATGCAAGCGCCATCAGAGTTGATTTATTTTATTCTTGTTGTAATAGTTTAGTGTTAACTTCTTGAAATTTACAATATTACAGTTATTATAAAACACAAAAATTCAAACTTCTGAAGAGTTAGTAAGTGGTAGTTCAATATTTTTTCAATAAATCTAAGTACCACTGTTATCAATTTCTGAAGTCTAAAAAGAGTAATTCGTGTTTTGTTTAGTTCACTATCCAGACTTTTTCTTCTTGTCTCTGTTACATCAGCGTCAATTTAGATGGGGGTTTTACCCACAATTTGCTGGTAACACACCTAACATCAAAATTTGAACCCACCAACTCTCAGCCTTGCTTGTGACTTGAACAAGGTACTTTACTTACCTAGTTATTATATTCCAATCAAAATCTACCTATTGTTGATTTAATAGGACTTCTTTGCTTAAATTCTAAATAAAGAACCGTAGCCAATCCATTTAATATTCTTTATATCAAAGGCTCTGTGATATGCTTCCATCATCGCACAACATTGAAGACTTATCTATTTGTGTAATTTACTTTTCTTCTCTCTCTTAATGTCTAAGTAATTTTAAATATAATTGAAATTCCCTCTTTTCCAAATGTATTTTTGTTTTATTCAATTAATTTTTACCCACAGCTATGAGCATCCCAATTAGCTGAAACCATGCATTTTGATGTGTAAGACACTTAAAGAAAATGAAATTTAGCAGGCAGACAGAGGGTTTACCAATGATATCAATTGCAATTTTTTTTTTTTTTTAAGGAAAGGAAAAATTTGCTATTTCAAACGAAGGTTTGGTGGTTTAACCTTCGAAGGGTGTTTTACCCTCTAAAAAATCCCTCCTGGTCCTTATTTTGATGTCCCTGGAACCATTCAGCAACCATTCAGGGCCCCTTTTTGAGCATTTTTATGCTGCATAGTATAAGATTCTAATTACATAGATTGTTATATCAACAGTATAATCATGTGTTTATTTTCCTATGAGGAGCAGAAAGAAAATTCTTATTTATTTATTTATATTTCCTCTATTTCTTTTTTATGCAGTGCTTGGAGACCCATGTTGATTGCTATGGTTGCATCATTACAGCAGAATTATGCACACTCCACATGATTATGGTCAGTAACAAATTTGTGTGATGTTCCAGGAAAATCACAAACCAGCTACTCAAAGCTCACTCAGTATTGGTGGTGCCAGGATTAACCCCAAGTCTGATAAGCACCAAAATTTTACAATGTTAAACTTAAGTGATCTTTGATCAAAAAATTGTATATTCAACATGCCATTGACACTTATGCTTTCATACCAGATAAGTCCAGAAAAAATACTGGAAATCCTCTCATTTAGTAAAGTCTAGCCAAATCAAAGATATTATTCAACATTGAAAAAAAAAAAGATCACAGGAAATAATTTACACAAGTGATTATGCAAACAGGATAGATTTATTTATACAGTCAAGGTTCTTCAAATAATGTCATCACACAAAGGAAAAATAAAATATAAAACCTAAACAAAAGTTAGCCACCTTATGAGTTGGCATTGGGTCCTCGTCTTCTGCCAAAGGTTTGTACAACATTGACAAATCTCCTGTTGTACTGAACACGTCTCTTGGCTCTTCCAGTCTTCTTCTTTTTCTTTTCTTGCTTTTCAACCTGAAATGATGCCAGAAGAAACGAGTCTATATTCATGGAAATTACTGCAAAATTGAAGTTCAAGCTATCCTGAGTTTAGATTTTTTAAAAAGAATGATCTCAACTCACTGGAACCACAGAGCATTTTGCTGCAAATTATCTACATAAATTTATTGAAGATGTTCTAGGTTCTAGGCGATGTTGTCTTACCAATGAAGAATTCAAATATGTAGATACTGTACCATTTCCTAGCCTAATCAAGGAAGATATAGCACTAAATGCACAATAAGTGGTAATATACTTAATGGCCATGTTGAATTTGAATGTTGAATTCTTGTTGAATTCTTGGGTTTGAAACCTGGAGCCAATAAAAAATTGTAACAAAATTTGGTTTGAGTTGTTTTTCAGGGATTCTGATGCACTCAAGTTAACCCAGCAACTAAATGGGAAGTATTGTGTCACTTTTTGTCCATTGGAGGGGAGGCATAATACAGGATGGACAAGCTACAACACAGACCACAAGTGTCACAGCAGCTACTATATCTACATGGCTACAAAATGTAAAAGGCTGTAAAATGCACTTTTCTTAAGTTGCTCTCAACATAATGAACAGCACTTTTCTTTGTAGTTACTGTGTCAGAATATTATGCTGGATGGCAAGAAAAAGAAAAAACTCACCTTGGGTGTTTGCCCCTTGACTTTACCAGCTCGAGCTAAAGATCCGTGAACTTTACCTGTGGGAAGGAAAATTAATTTATTTAATAGGTAATAATTTATTTTCCGTCTGTAGTCAATTTATAATTGGAGGCAGTACACACAATTTTGTCAAGCACAAAATTCATTTTTTACACCGGGAATTATGTGGCTGAAAAAGATCAACAATTAAAAATGTTCTCCAAAACCAATACAGCTATATCTTCCTGTCGTCAATAGTACAACTCTCAATGGGATAGAATTTTTTTCTTTCTTTCTTCATTAAGGTACCACCTCCTCTGATAAACTAGTGCACAAAAAAAAAATTGCATGTTTTCATAAAGCTCAAAAGCCTCAGCCACAGGAAATTTACCCATAGAATTGAGCACATAAATTTTCTATATTTAAGAGGCTGGTTTGATAAGCAAATCTCAAATAATGTTTAACCATTAAAGTAAGTAGTATAGACATTGTTTGAATATGGCAGATAGATTATACTGAGATGATGCATTTATAGCAGTATCAAGTGATGTTACCAAGTCTTCTAATGTATTGTTTTCATAGGCAAAGTTGAGTTTAGTGTCAAGAGATCACTGAAATGATGCTGATGGGTAAAAGCCCAGGCTTCTTACCTCCCAGAAGTGGTACAAACACTTCAATGCATCCAGATTCTAGATCACTGACACTTAAGTCATCGGTCAGTGTTTTGCCACTACAAAGGAGAGAGAAGTTCTCTAGGGGCACTTTCTCAAAGCTTGCAACTTTGTTCTGAAAATGAATAAAAACATTTGTGGTTATTTGTAGGAAAATTAAAGAACCTAAAAAAAGGCCAACTTTGAACAGCCAATAAAAAGCTCATAAAACATGTTGCATTACAATATTGTGACTGTGTTGATTTAACCCAGATGGGGCTGACGTCCTTCCAGAAGGACGTCCTTCTGGAAGGACATCAGCCCCATCTGGTGAAAGGTACTACATTGTGGATTTTTCTAATTAATTCAGCTTGTTGAGGTTAGTTGGCGACACCTTAAGCTCTTTGTTTTGAGTCCGAGTGATAAGTTGACAGCACTTATTTTGATTCAGGACTCAATTTATATCACTCCAAAAAAATAAAACAAAAAATTTCACCGCGTTATCTGGGTTAAAGGATGGGTGGGTTTGACGTTTGAATCCATCCATCTTCTGAAATGTTTCTACTGGTATTCAGGTCAACTGGATGGAGGACATGAATATAACCCCATGGTGAAATAACCATGGACGTTGAAAGCTATTAAAACCTCATCATTTAATTACAAAACTACCTACAAGATCTTTGAAATTAAATTACATACTGGGTTTACCTATCCAAGTGCTAAATAAGAATCTGGCTATTTATAGGAAGGATAATAAGTCCATTCTAAGACCAGAAAAATAACACATTTCTTTAATAACCCAACCTTGATAAGGGTACTTACTTTCAAGTGAGTGATAGATTCATTTGCTTGGCATTCCAGAACATAGTTGGACTGTCCTCTGACAATAATCCTCTTCATGTTTTCGATCATCTATGGATAGAAATCAATTGGTTTACAGTAAATCAACTTCATAGATAAAATAGAGGAGAGAATGTCAATGGGTCACTTGCAAATGGTAAAAAAGTTTAGAATGTGTCTAATTCTATTTTAAATCGACCAGTAAGTCATTTTCTCTGTCAAAACCACAAAAAAACTAGCTACAAACACCTTAGAAAAACAGGTTGCCTAATTGGAAAAAAGCAAGTCAGTAACAGTGACATCATATTTACTGGTTTTTTATGTCTAGAAATGGTCAAAAGAATGGACCTAAGTCAGCACTTTTGTGACGTGCAATACTTTCTCAAGATGTGTGATTTAATGAAGGTAGGGTAAGAGTGGTGCACCCTCATATTAATTCCAGAAAGAATTCATACAGTTTTAGAGCTGCTGACTTATCTCCAAGTTTTATGGCACCTGACTTAACAGATTATAATAGCAGGAACAGTAACAAGTAAAGTAGGCATTAAAGTAAATAAATTTTCAAATTTCCAATGTTTGCCATAAAATTCTACAAGGTTCCTGTGCTCGGAAAATCACGATAGATATCCTTACGATGATCTATTTCGATAGGCCAGTAAAAAAAATGGGTGCAAGTGATCCATTGTATAAAAACAATAGGGCCTAGATGTTAGTATCAGTGTAGGCAGTTTGAAATTTTGAATACACCACTGTGAATTTTTCAAGGTATTGTCGGTCCCAGATGTCATTACATTATGATCGGGGCATTTAATGTACATTTGATTAATGACTACTTTTGATAGACGTACATTTTAAAAGCAATTATTTTGATAATGGAGCTGATCCTGTGTTGTGGCTTAGCAGGTTACTGGCACTAAGCTTGGTCAATACAACTCGAGTAATTACCAATGTATAAGACTGAACGTCAGTCTGGATCATGGAGATTTATGAATAATGTCTTACCTTGATTTAGATCACTGAAAGAAGAGGCTAATTTGATAAAAACTTGGCAAATATCTTGAAAATTCAGAAAAAAAGACAACTGTCAGGAAATTGCAGCAGCAGAAGGGCCCAAAAGTTTGTATTGAGGTTATGTTTTTGTTTACATTTTCTTTACGAGAAAACTGAAAATGAAGTAGCATTCAAAAATCTTTACAGGGTGTAAATTAAAAGATTTTTCATATGTGAATAAAATTACAGTTGGAGAATACTTTATTTAGATTTCTTTTCTTTAAATTTTTATATTTAACACAAAATGCCTCTTTTAATTTTTTTTTAATGGATGAATTTATGCCTTAAATTCCTTAAAACAAAAGTAAGACGAAGGGAAATCCCATTGATTTGAAAACTGGAAATACAGAAATGAATTTAGAAGGTGTAAACGTGACTTACACTATCAGTATTTTTAAGCGGTAGATTTCAAAATCGAAGCCCTCTGATATGATAAGATCTCTATTGTCAACTTCAGTCAGCTTTTTTCTTCTTAAAGTGACTTTTAATATGGGATACATTCTTAATAATAACTTAACACAACCATCTTAAGACGGATAAACTGATATTATAAAGTTTCTGAATTCACAGAAACTTGACCATCAAAATATTGAAAATCCAATATAATTTCACCAGTCATATCTAGTTGTTCAATAGCAAAGAAACAAAGTCTAATAAATAGAAAAATCACTTCTGAGGGTCAATTCATAATTAATCAGTCTAAAGCTCTAGTCATTAAAAAAATGTACTAGTAGGAATAATCAATCAACACCACATAGAGAGCACAAAGCAACCAAAATCTCATGTAAGTTTTCATCAGTAAACTACTTAACTTTATAGTAAAGCTATAGGATAACACCGAGTGCAACATTGTGTTGTTTCTTGACCCACTTTTTCTTTAGGATCAAATCAGATTGAACCCCACTGACTTCATAACACTTCCCATATTTTGAGCAACCAAATGTAGCACTCAGTCAGATCCTGGCTGAAGTAATCCCTACTGAATCAATATTAATCTTCAATAAATATCAGTTTTACAGTACAATGGTTGAGCCTTTATGCACCAGTAAATCTCTAAAGTTTTCTGCTGTCAATATTATAAAAAAAATGGTGTACCTATTTTATTTAGAACACTCCTCAACATAGCCATTGGAGGCTTGGAGCACACTAACATTTTCTACAATTGATTTGGTTTTAATTTGATTTTGTAACAAATTATTTTCAGAATGTCTAGACCAGGGAGAGGTTTGGTTGTGGAGATTTTCAAGAATTTATTCCAGTCACTCAGTCCAAAACGTTATAAAAAAGGCAATTTCATTGGGACTGACTACATGGGTACAAAGTATTTTGAAATTCCTGCTGATCCTCAAGGAGGTTTAAGAAGAGCATATAGATCTTTTGAACCAAGCATATCTGAGAAATTTGATCAAACCTTACCTCCAGAGTGGGAAGCATGGTTAAGAGGTAGAAGGAAAGAGCCCCCAACTGAAGAGGAAATCAGAAGGAATTTAGGAATGATCAAACTAAAGGAGAAGAATGCTGCTGAGCTGAGTGAGAAGTTTCCTAGTACAACAAATGAAAGCTTTGCTAAGAAGAAAGGTATGGAGTCATTTCCATCCTATGGTGAATATGAAAACATCCCTGGGATGAAGGCAGATGAGACCCCTGATAAGAAGTAAACAAGAAGTCAATGTTAGAGATCATGATAAATAACTGGGTTGGAAAACAGTATAGCTTGGTTTTACCTAGCTCACAGAAACCAAAAACTCTGAGTAAAGAATTTACTTACATTCTGGTGTAAAAAAAGTAGAGGGGGGAGGGGGGGGGGTGATTTGTTTTGAAAATATGAGCCTTATTGGAACCAAAAAGATTCTCACATTATTTTTGGAAACATCAAGTTTTTATCACAAAGTACCACCTAATTATAACTTTTGAATAACACCCCTCTTTGTGAAGAAAGAACCCCAAAAAAATGAAAAATGCTTGTAAATAATTCTATTTTGCTGTAAAAGTACACATATTATATGTATCTTTATTATTTCATAGCCTTTTATAAGACCAAAGGTGGTAAAGAATTCTCTGAGCATTAACCTTGCCAAGTGGTTACCTTCCACCACTAAATAGTATTATTTTAAAATTTCATTAATTTTATTTCATTAACCTTTTGAACTGTGTATAATAAATTGTGTATTGTTCATACAGCCATGTTTGTTGTTGATAAAAATAACTAATTTAAAAATGGAAATAGTGTATATTTGTCCGTATCAAATTATTGAATATCAAACAGAGTCTATAATACTTCAACAGTTGTAGATTTTTTTTTTTAAATAGCTGATCTGTGGAACAATAAAACCAAGTGGTAATAAATAAAATTAAACAAATCATGGCAGTGAATTATAAAAATAGAATTATATTTTTTATTAATAATAATTAAAAAAAAAAACTTCTTCAAACATGTATTATGGTAACCATTTGCCAGTAGATAACTTTCTCCTTAAGCAGGAGCTGCAGGTCTCAAGGTAAATATTTGTCTCAAGAGACTTGGTTGAGGCACAAACAAAGGCCCTAAGGGAGAACAATTACATTCTTGTCTGATTTTCAAAGCTTCTTTCATTTTGGATTCCAAGTTGCTTGCTCTGTTTTCATGAGATGGGTGCGTGGATAAATATTCATCCATCTTGGGTCCAACTTGGTCTTGGGTTTCTTTTACAGCCATTTTCTGCCAGAACAGAGGGGCAACACGGACATCATAGCAGGCTCTAGCCATTAATTTTAACCCTACTTCATCAGCCTCTGTTTCTTGGTCCCTTTCAAAAGGTAATTCAAACACAATGGCCTTGAGGTCATCCAGAAGGACTTGTGTCAGCACCGCCCCTAGGTCAGGTAAGAGGAACCAAATAATCATGAGAGGTACAATGTAAAGGATTTCTAAGAATGTCTTGTTACTGAGTTTCTCAGCAACATGCTTTAGGAGGGTGTGTGAAAGCTCATGTGCCAAGACTGTGGCTAGTTCATCATCTGTTTGACAGACCTGGAGCATTCCTGTGAATATGAAAATTCTTCCATCTGGGAGAACAAATGCATTGACTGTTGGGTCATTGATGATGGTGATGGGATATTTGTAGTTAAAATATTCTGTATATATTTTGTTAGCATCTAATAGCCTCTTGACCACAATGGCTGATCTGTAGTGGGCAGGATGTTTAGATGGTAGGACTTTATCAGCATAATCATTTATAAAAACCATCATATGCAACTTGAGCAATATCCAAGAGTTGACTGGGTTTAACTATAATGAACTTTTGTCTTCCTGTGATAGGACAGGTCTCTAAGTGTAAAAAGTAGAAAATGTAAGCCAATCCTATACTTGTCAAACTTGCAGCAACAATTTTAGTTTGATTATTTAGAATATAAGAATAAATTTTCTTTTTTTGATCAGGAGTTAATTTAGCCCACCATTTTCTAGATATTCTAGCAATAACAATAGCAAAAACTCTTAAAATTGGTTTGAAAATCAAATAAACAAAACCAGGAAGAGCATATCTTGGTTGAGAAGTATGAAAGTGTCTCAAAACTTGCTCCTGGTTCTTGAATAAATGGCAGTGTAAAAAATTTGTGGCACTTGGTTGTTTAAATCTGATGATACATGAATTCAAGGGGCAATTATATTTTTTTAAGACTACATTTTGATTAAAATATCTCAGTGGTGCTCTGAACATTTTTTTGCCAACAGGTTGGCTGACCAGTACCATACAATATTTCAAACTAAACATGGTGCTCATATTGACACAGCAGTTTTATTTTTGAATATTATTGGATGAAAAGTTTTTCCACTCAGGTGCTTATTTTATTTTTTTAATTGCATTTCCATGTTTGCTCTTAATGTCCATAAAAGTTTAATTATTACTCATCTGAAAAAAGAGATAAAAATGAATTAATGATATCAAACACCTAGGCCAAGGTGGGATGAACACCCTATACGAAGAAAGAAGCAGTACAGGAGAGATTATGATTTGTATAATACTGAGCACTTCATTTTTTATGTAAGAATTTAATGCTTAATAATTTAAAAATAGATGAGGTTCATCTTGAGTGCAGGTGAAAAAATGAATGTTAGCCAGAATTATTGAGCTGGTTAATAAATATAATCTAGTCTGTGCCCTCCTCGAACTTGAAAGATGAGATTTTAATCCAGTTGTTATTCTGGAACTTAATTGGACTTTTTATGGGTATAGTCTAATAACTCAATATAGCAAAACAAGCTCTCATTCAAGCTATTTTAACCCCTATTCTGACAAACCTTATCTAAATATTAGCCAGTTTGTTTGAATTTTTAACCTTTTTTCAGACTATTTAACTCTTATACCTACTATATTTTTCCATGATACTTAAAATTTATCACAATGACCTGTATTTTTTTATTTATTGTAAAATCAGTTGGACGACATTACTGGCTTTCAGTAGAGCCTTTTAATGTCATATTCTGATATGCGGTTTCCGAAATATAGTCAAGTTTGTTTCATTTTTCAATATTCTTTCAGATTTACCCACTTTTTAAAGCTATGAATATTGAACATTAGCATAATGATGGGTGTGTGGTTTGATTTGATGTAATGTAGATGTGATGTGTGGTGGGTTGCCTAAGCAGGTGCAGTGGGCTAGTATTTATATATTTAGGGTACCTACCAACCATGTACAAGTCACTCAAATCAAAGACACTGCAAGTTCTTTCCAAAGACTAGCATACAATCCTTGCTTTGGAGGAACTCTCCTAACAAAAGCATAATATAAGTTATTTAATGATGTGTACAATACAAATTATGGGTATAATAAAATTATCTCAGTGTAGTATTTCGATAGATTCTAATATTTTTCTTTTCTTTTATAAGTAATTAAAAAAGTGAGATTTAAGATTTAACAGTTGTAACAGAAAGTTTCATGACCTACATTATCACAAAAATGTTATTATTTTGTTATCACAATAATTTATGATAATGAAATTTGAAAATTTAAAATTCAAATTATCCCCGGGCTAACAAGTATTTATTCGTTAGGTGAATGAATTATAACGAATAAGATTCGACAGTCCATGTCAATTGTCACTAGAGCGCGTTGTACATGAAAAGAGGGTTATACAGTGTTCAACAAACTCTAATCGTCTAATCAGAGTAGTCAGTCAATTAAGAGATGATTTTGGTTTGATATTTTGATTAAATTTGAAACAATTTTATTTTTATTGACTGGTTGAAGTTGAAACTCTTGATACCTAATTAGATTTTCTTAATTCTAACCTACCTTACCTGGAAAATGGAAATTTTGCACCTAAAAATGAGATGATACACATAAGCACATAACATTTACAGAATCATGTACCTATTCTACAAACAAACCTAATAATATCTTTTAAAATGCTCTCATCATAACAAAGAGGTGATAAATTTACGACTGTTTCGTAAATTATGTAGGGAAATGGGTTTTTCCGGGATTCCCTACCTTATTTGCTAATTTTCAGCGATAGAAAAAAATACTTTCCATCTATCTGTTCAACTCTGATAACCATAACACTGACTTTAACACGTTCGTTACCAAGCCAATTTTTTCAAGTTTTACGTAGGGACCAGGCGGTAAAGTCGCTGTTGCATCCTGGGTACCAAAATGATTTTTTTTTGCATATTTGGCATCGTATTTGTACAAGAATCGATCCTATATCTGTTCTAATACTAACAACCTACCTCAAAAAGGCCATATATGATGTCCGGTCCCTCGGTAAAATTTTGATAACGGCCACATGTGTGTTTCGGTCCCTCGTTAAAATTTTGATAACGGCCACATGTGGCCGTTCGGTAACGAACGTGTTAATACTACACATACTAACCCTTTCAGTCCTTTCACTCATATATTTTACAAACTTTAATCATGAGTTATTATGATGTCAACCAATCCAAAAAACAAACTACTAGCTTTTTCGTAAAACTTTTCTTATCATTTGAACTTTCATCATCTGCTATTTATACATAGTAGGTTATGGTAGTAATTGGGTAGAGTGTAGGGTAGTATTTTCTTATAACAAAAATCTTCTTGGTTATCGAGCTTCGAGTTGTCAAATGAAATACCAAAATGTAGATAAATTTATTTTAATGGGTTCTCCAAATTTTCATCCTTTCGAAATTTCCTGAACATATTAAATTTTCAATCATTTAGAGAGAGAGAGAGAGAGAGAGAGAGATTACGGGCGAGTGAGCTGTGAACAAATTACAGTCTATCCATCATCTGATACTGAGTAAAATTAACCAAATAAGAGATTGAAATTTCGTGAAAATTCCAAGCTTGTAATGAAAAATAATTTTATTTATATTTAGTGTAATGGCCAATTAGTGACTAGTGTTCAAGGTTCTTGGAGCTTTACTACCTCACACCCCAAACAAAAGTGTTGAGTTGAGTCAGTACTCAGTCATAATAATTACATTATGAGTTGTCTTTTTGTACCATCTTGTACATCTACATAAGTAATAGTTTATACAATGTCTAGAATTCAAACACAGAATCTTTTCTAGAATGTCTGGATTTTAGACTCACTACTTTGAATATTTTCTAGACTTTCTGTCTGAAAAAGTTTAGATTATATCTCTTGAATAGAGTCCACTATCAAAATGAAGCAATTGCAAATAAACTCTTGATCTCAAGCTAATATTCCTAGCTGATAAAGAACTGTAGGATGGATTTGGTGAAGAATTCCACTGTGTTGGTCAACGTAGAAGAGGTTTTGGATGACATCATTGTGGTATCTTACACCTGTAGCCGTGGAGTGTTCCAGGGAGCTCTCATCAACTCGGTGAAAAAGTGAGAATACATTTACTGTGTTTTCTTTCTTTTGTTTCACAAGGGTAATCTGTCATTTGGATACACATAGAATTAGTGGTTCCTGGGTGGCATAACACCATGTCCAGACTGTGTAGAAAATGTCCTATGAAATCTAGGTTCCCATCATATCATCCAGAAAAATACTCCAGGCCAGTACAAGCTGATATAAATAGGTCTCTGTGTTAAAAACTCATGTCTTATTGCACTTCATCTGTATGTGTTGTAGTATTTTGGTAACAATTTTTGTTCCATTTCATGATATAACCTTGCATTATATAAAGTGCACTATACTAAATGATGTAGGTACAGTGATTAAAAAGTAAACAGATAATTAGATACTTCCAAAAGTTGGTCTGTTAAAGAAAAAATCTACATCCTTGCTCAGATGTAGATTTGTATCAAATAATAATTAAAATATGATAGTTTCTAACCAAATATATTTCATTTTCCAGAATTTTACCATGTGGCATCAATCTACCTCAGAAAGGAATGAGCCCAAAGACTGATCTAGATGAAGACAAACTATTTTCAGTGAGTCAACGCTTCACCTACTTTCAAGATAAACTGTTCAAGGCTGTTCCCACTGTAATGAAATCAAAAAAATCCAAACTTGTTGGGAGAAACAACATGACTGTACGATTGAGACCGCGACAAGTACTGTGTTCAAAGTGCAAAGGCATTTGTAATGAGAACTCAGAAAATGTTGATCATTCCAAAAAAGCAGAAACAGGAGAAAGAAGATTATCACATCCTGGGGAGAAAAGTCCGAGACCTTTGTTTTCAGAGAACCAGCAGGACAATCAACCCAAGTCCATGGTTCCGACACTGCCTGTAGAAGCCAAACCTGCAAGGTGTAGTAGTATAGTTCCTCCTCGAGTAACCAGACTGAGGTTTTGCAATTCTGAAAAACGAGAGTCTATCAATCCCAGAAAGCATTGGTTGAGGCCAGCAACCAGCAGCCCATCTCCTCCTTCTCTCTCAAGTGCTAATGAAATCCCAATAGTACCTCCCAGTGCATCTCCCAAGACAGAACTGTGTCCGAGTGTTTACGAAATGGATGTGAATGAAGGAGAGGCAGCTGGCGACTCAGAAGCATCCATACCCACTGAGGAGGCAGAGCCCTCCACACCAGATCCACTGGAAGATGAGAAGATGGTGCTGAGGAAGAAGAGAAGTGTTGGGTCCATGGAAGATCTGTGGGATGAGACTGTTTTTGAAGAAAGTCAGAAGAAAGGACTGAGGACAACACCTGTGATAAAAATATCCTTTGGCTCTCAAGGAGAAGGTAGGTATAGAAATATTAGATTTGAAATATTTACTGAAACTACCTAGGTTTTTAAAATAAATATGTATTCATGGTTTGCTAAATTAAAATTGTTCCCATGATTAACTATGGTATGTCTTAACAATGTAATACTCAAATCTTAAAAAGCAAAATTAAGCCTGAAAATAATACTTTTGTATAATATTTTAAATAAATTAGGGAGAAAAATGTATTATAAAAATAATAAAATATCTTCAAGAAAAGTATGTTTCTGTTTTATTCACATTTCCAGTACCATGGAAATACAAAAAAGTCATTTATTCTGAGGACAAATAATCTATTGTGTAAAAAACATTTTTAGATCTGCTTTATTTCATCTTTCAGGAACTGTTGTGAAAATTCCATCCAAGGTTCAGATGTACAACCCCAGTGAGAGTGAGGCAGAGGAGAAAGCTGCTCGAAAAGCTCTCAAGAAAGCCAAGAAAGAAGCCAGAAGAAAGTTGTCAATGTCACCTTCTCTACCTGCTGAAGAAATGTACAGGAAACATCGTAGGAAAGAAAAGCACAAGAAGAAACACAAGGCAGATGTTACCACTTGGCCAAAGTTATCCATTAATTTGAAAAGACTGAATGAGAAAGAGTACAATGCAAGCCATGAGGTAATATAATCTAAATGGAAGAGGGAAGGATATATTTTATTTATTTTACAAGAATTCTAAAAAAATTTATGTTCTTTAATGAGATGAGAATTTTTTTCAACACCCTCATAAGGAGGCTAATAAATGAAAGTGGTTCCACTAGTGTTGAAGAATCTTTTTCTTTTTTTTTTTACCAATTTTCATCATGATAATTAACAAGCAAGTCTGATGTTGAAGTGCAAAATACAAATCTTGGTACTTTCAGTGTTTCATTCTTTACCACTTTCACCAATACAAATGTTGGAATTTAGGGACTTCTCCTTCTTGAGCAGAATAAATAAGTATGGATTATCAAATACCAACATAATTATTTAAAAAAAATCATAATCTTTGGTTCAAGAAAAGTGTGATTATATCTTGAGAAAATTGTCAAAATGGGTAACACTGGTAACTAGTGACATGAATTTACCCATGAAATACAATTATTTATTCAAGACTTTCATCATTCTGAGTGTTTTAAAAATTGAAATATTTACTTTTATTATTTTAGGAGGAGAGGGAGGGAGAGGAAGAAGGCATGGCAGGAGGTGACTCGTGCTCCAGTAGTAGTGGCTCGGATGAGGAAAGCTCCGCTACACTAGGCGTGTTACCCATGAGTGATGCAAGGAGTCTGAGCCAGGGAGACATTGTGTGGGGTAAAGTGCATGGGTTCCCCTGGTGGCCAGGCAAGGTAAGTGATTCATGCTTTAAAAGTATTGGCTCAGAATAGTGTCATTCAATTTTAATTTTTCAATTCAAGACAATAAAATTGCTAAATTGTCATGAACTTGTCATCCTATGCAGGAATATTCAATGTTTTATTCTCTAAGGCAGCGGTCAGCAACCTTTTGAACTACGCGGACCCCTAGCTTATCTCGAAATTTTTTAAGGCACCCCCACATTACAAAGGGGGGGGGTGGTTATGAAAGAAAAGTAGGTAGATATGTAAATGGTTATTAAGATTCTTAATGGATTTCATGAGCTATTTTTCTTCTTATTTTTTTAAATCCCTTGTGGACCCCCAATTTAGCTCTCGCGGACCTCCGGGGTCCACAGACCCCAGGTTGCCAACCGCTGCTCTAAGGTATTTACATGATTGCCAGTGTCAACGGCATGTTCTTGTTTATTGAAGTTAAGCAGTGTTGAAACTTGTAAGGGCAACCATTCAAATCCAAACCGCCATTATGTTGAATATTTCCAATTCCAACCCAGACTAAGTGAGGTTAATGTGGCTAGTTTGTTGGTAAGTTTCCAGCAAGTGGAGGATAAAACCCTCATCTTGATACAACCTGAGTTGAAAGAGACATTCAACCCCAAAAACAATAATGACAATTGGCTTGATAAAATTACCAGGTGCTGAGTATATCAGACTCAGGCTGCAGTACAGACACCACAACAGAGGCACATGTGTCCTGGTTTGGATCCTCCACATCTTCCATGATGCCATGCAACCAGCTGTGTCCCTTCCTGGATTTCTTTAAAGTGAGTCTCACAATAGCTGTTTGCTTTGTACCTTCCCCTGGGGTTCACTTCAAATTAATAGATGTATACAGTATAGTTCTATTTTTTTTTATAAGCGAGACATATAAATATATATTTTGAACTATATTATTAAAATAATAAAATTCAAAATTTATAGATACAATACTAAACACTCATGGGCATAGTTAAAAAAAACGCTTGCATACAAGTCTGCAACCATTGGGACATTTTCATCTTTACTATTCAAGGTCCAAAACCCAACTGACCAAATTTCGTACTGTGCGCATGACACATACCTTCTCTCTTCTCTCCCTCTACAATTCAATACTTCGCCATTGTGCGCATGACACACACTTTCCCTCTTCTCTCCTTTACAATTCAATATTTCGTTACATAATTTTGTTACATAATTTTGGTTATGTGCCAGAGCAAAGACATGAAAATGTCAAAAAGACGAGTGTTTCACAGCCTACTGGAGGTTTTATTGGTTATGGCAGTTTTACATTGAACTGAAAAAAATTAATTTTGCTTTATTTTCAGTTGCGTTTCAACAAAAAGAAAAAGTCAAGTTCCTACAAAGAGGCCATTCGCCAAGCCACAGAGGCAATCAATAAGAAAGACCCATCTGATGTAATTGCTCTGATTAACTGAAACATAAACTATTTATCTACATAATATATGGCTGTTCTCAGAAAATTGAAACAGTATAGGACCTGGTTTCTCAGTTCACATGTGTGACTTATTTCAAATGTGCAACTCTTTGCTTGGCTTTACATTTGTTTGTGTGACACACACACATACATTATTTTGATTAAATATGAAGGTAGATGATCAGCATATCAAATTTACTTGATTATGTAAGTATGTCAAATGTCATGTTCAATGAATGTACTTATGTATACTAGTATACTTACTTGGTTTTACAAATTGACAATATGTGTGTCACTAAGTAGAACTACAGCTTTCATAGACTTAATGTTTGTTCCAAGTTCTTTCATTCCAAAGATTTCTCATGTGAGAGCATTTGTCTATTTTGACATAAGAGGGAAAAGCAATTCTCAAACTATGTAAAAATCAATACCAAAAAATGTTTAATAGATTTTATTTCAGAGGATATTCAAATCTAAACTAAATCATGTTCTCCTTTATATCTTTTAGAAAAAAAAATATCTGGAAAAAATCGAGGTCATTTCAGATAGTAAAAGAAAATAGGCATAAAGTAATCTGCTAATAAAAGATTTACAATATTTTTGTCCCCTACTGGAATAAAACCTTTAACCTAGGTTTAGCAATAGAAATCCTTTTTTTTATATATATGTAAAATGAGATATACCTACTGGACAATCTCCTTTAGGTACAATGGTACATAATTATCCACTATGATAAATGTTGGTGATGATAATTGGCATCTTTTGTATAATTTTGAATAATAATACAAAATAATTCTGTTGGTGACAATCCTAACAGTTCACTTTATGACTTGTTTTCAAAGTCAATTTACCAACTACAACAATCTTCTTCTTCAAGTTCCTCTTATTGTCAATATTTCCTTGCTAGCCTTACTACCAGACGTTACAAAATTATTGAATATTTTTGGTAATGGAAAAACACAACAAAACTACCATTTTTTGATTTTACAAAAGAACTCCTATATTTACCTATTTAATTATGTTCCATTTCTGGGTGTGTCTATGATTTAGGCTGATAAATATTTTTTTAGTTCTTATTTAAAAAAATGTATATTCCATCTTAATGAAATGACAGATAATATTTTCCTTGTGACAAGTGCCATGTTCCACATGATAAGGTGAGGTTTTATTACAACCACCATTTCTACTGAATGAGTTTACTCATTTCTCCATGGTCTTATGCACAAAAATTATATCACTAGGAAAAATTAGCCAGGGTTTAAATTAGTTGAGTAAACTAAACTTCTCAACAAACCATGTATACATGATTTTATGTTCAAGTAAGTTTCATCAGTATAAAGTGGGGATCACACTGAGTGCAACATTCTGTCTTGCAAAGTTTTATAACATTTTGTCTGCAAATTTAAATGAGAAGTGTTGCAAAGCTATTTTTCAGTCAGTGGGACTTGAGTTCATTTGTTTCAAAAAAAGTATGAAAAGTTGCAAAATGCTTTGTAACATAGCAAGGCAAAAAATTGTTCTCAGTGGGATCCTGGCCTAAACAACCTAAAGTGACAAGTGTTGTAAGTAATGTTTTTTATTTCTCTCTCTCTCTATTCTGAACAAGTTAACAGTGAGAAAATATTCCATCTTGGCCTTCATTAGTTTCAAAAATCTAGTCATGATGAATAATAAATTTCTACAGCATAAAAATTATACTGACTCGAAAAAGGAAAAAAAAAAAAAAAAAAATGCTCTCAATGCTTGTCTGACTTTTTAAAGCAAATTTATTATTTATACATCATATTTATCCATACCTCATCTTATATGATTTTAACCATTTGTATTCTGTGATTATTATAAATTCCTTAGTTTTTAATATCTTGATGGAAATTGAATGTGTTTTAATTTCCTAACTCTGGGGAGTGGCAATTTGCCTTTCCCTCCTAGCAAGTGTTACTAAAAGCATTCATTAATGAGCAGCTGAGATTGAACTTTGAATACACCAATGAAATTAAACAACTGTCCCATTCTTTCTGGACAAGGCTATTAGGAAACTTAATGCAAAAAATTATCAGAAAAGAAAATAATAAAATGATTGTGAAGAACAAAATAATTATATTTATAAACGAAAATATAAAGTTGTACATGATGATCAAAAAATAATAGGAAGTCACCTCAAACAAATTTGTGTGTCAGTTACTGTTCAGAGGTTGACAGTAATAAATCTCGAGAACAGAAAGGTTCATTATTAGCCCATTAGAATTCACCATGGCCGAGTTAGTTAGCGCTAGGCATTACACGCACGGTGACCTTGGTTCGATCCCCAGCGGGACAGGATTATTTCTGCTCTGTTTTTGGGTGTTTGGGGTCCACTCATACCTCGTGAGGAAAAATGAGTAGCTGCTTTAATGTGAGCAGCGACCAGTGGCGGAATTAAAGGCAAAAATAAGATATTAGGATATTAAAAGACATGGAAAAGTCCTATAATTCTGCGCTACCCACTAATTGTGATAAAAAAACACATTTATTTATTATAATCAGCACATGGAAGAGTGTTTCATTATAATAAAAAATTTCAAGAATTGTGAAGATAGAAATTTTGTCTTTTCTGTGAACTTATATCTTGTTGGAAGATGCTAACCTTCATAAATATCCTTTTAAATGAATCAACCTGAATATTATTTCATTTCAGGTAGATCAATTTTAAATTGATCTACCTGAAGTTGACATTAATTTTAAATTGATCTACCTGAAGTTGACTTGAAAGAACTTTCATGGACAACCTTGACAGCTTTGAGAAGGTCCTTACAAGATGTCCCCCAAAAAGTTAGAAAAACCATCATAAAGACAAAATTTCTATCTTCATTAGCTCTTGAGATATTTGAATGTCTCAATTATAATGGGACACTTTTTAATCAATAATAATTAACATAGTAACAGGGTGTCTACTAAATGGTCAAAGTAAAATTCCCTGACTTTTCCAGACCATTTTTCCAGTTTTTCCAGCCTACTTTTTTTAAGGAGACATTATAAATGTATATTATATAAGACCTCAATCTGCCTTCTATTTTTTTTTTTTTTTTTTTTTTGCAAACCAAACATTTTTTCTAAGTCAATTGAATGAGTTTTCTGGTACGTTCTACGATATCAACATTTAGTACTGGGGAATAGATATCAGCAGGATGTCAAATAGGTGGATATTATGTACAAATTGCTTACTCATGTACTGATTTATTATTAGTACACAAAAGGTAATGCATATTAAAATAATAGATAGTAAATATGCAAATTAGACATGTGAGCCAGCGTCGATGGCATGTTGAATACACCGGTTCCCTTCAGAACACCGAAGTTAAGCGACATCCAGCGAGGGTAAGACTTGGATGGGTGACCATTCAAATTCTAATTCTCGTGACGCTGGCTTTTCCCGGCCCCACTCAGGCTGGGTGAGGTCAATGTGAGTAGCAGGTTTGTGAGTTTCCTGCGAATGGAGGGTAAAACCCCCGTCGTGATATGACCATGGCAGTTGAAAGCGACGTTAAACCCCACTTAAAAAAAAAAAAAAAAAAAGACATGTGATATTTTTAGAAAACGTGTTTGGCTCCTCGCTTTTTTTCAAATAAAAAATCTAGTGTGATGACCACAAGACTTTCCTTACTGTATTGCTAGGAAATCACCAATTCTTTTCTCGTAAATTTGATAAAAGTTCGCTAACAATAGCTCTTACCAAGAATAGTATAGTAGTGCTTTATTTAGAGTATTTAGACTGTCGGCTCGAGGGGTTAGGAATGTTAACAAAGAAATACACAAATTATATTCTTATATTTTTTGAAATTTCGCCGAATATAATACTTTCCTCATTATAGGATAAGGAAAGTTAAAACTAAATGTAATAAATCAACACAAAAATAGGAACCCTAAAGAAACTTGAAGAACTTTCAGACGTAAGGATACTTTTTCTTATTTTATAATTTAGGTACTTAATATGAGGTTTCCTAAGAAATTACATGAAATATTTACCTCACAATAGGATAAGGAAAGTAAAAAGTAGATCCTTATTTAGAAAGGGGCAACACTGAGAAAAAAACCTGGTAAAATTTCGTTAATTTTATCAAAAAGTGGTTAGGAGTGTTTTGTGTTTCTTACCAAAGAAGTATTATCACACTACCTGGATTACAGTGGCGCCGCAGGCGAATTTTTTTTTATTATCATTTTCATGACAAAATTGGATCTTGAAAAAAATTCCCTGACTTTTGGTGTTTTTTCACAAAATTCCCTGACTTTTCCCTGACTTTATCGGTCTTGAAAAATTCCCTGACAATTCCAGGTTTTCCCTGACCAGTAGACACCCTGAGTAACTATCCTACTGAATACTAGATGATCAAGTATTTATTAAACTGAAAATCAAATATTAAACTAAACCAGCCCAACATTTGGACACAACAAAATGTATTTCTAACTAAGATTTGATTAAATTTCTGTTAGCAATGTAAACCAAATATACAAAAAACATCTCAAAACAAATTTTCATTTCAATTAATTACTTTTTATTTTAGAAAAATAAACAAATCATTATATATGTCTGTAAAAGAAAAATGTTTTTAAAAAATACAGCCTTATTACTTTCAAAAATAATAGAAACTAACACTTTTCAACATACCTATTATAAAAATGGTATGTTCACTAAGTTTAAACATAAAATTAACAAGATTTAAGCCTTACAAAATAATGGTAAATGAAAGATTTTCCCTTGACAATGACAAGGGTGAGTCAAAATAAAATAATTACATTGTTATTCTTTTCTGTTAAATATCTTCAATATTCCATGGGTAGTCTGGGTAGGCAAACTTTCCAGGGTTTAAAGAGAAAACCAAAATTCTTTATAATGGTTTATCTAATGTGAGTTGGTTATAAAAGTACAATGGACTGCGCCGAGCTGAAAATATCTTGTTACAATAGCATTTCTCCAAAGCAAAGAAGGACTGCAAGACAATGAAACTATTGATTAATAACAATAATGAAACTATTAATCTGGCTAGGGGATGTTAAAAAGGGAAAAGACCAGTGGCTTGCTAGGGGACTATAAACAGAGAACGGACTAGCCAACCCTTACAAGTCACGCTAGCTTGTAGTTTCTTAAGGGTTTAATGCCTTATAAAGAAAAAGTCCAAGTCGTCACGATGGTCTATCTCACATAGAAATAGGACAAGGACATAGGACACCTAATTTTGAAATAAAGTTGGCTGGAGACCATTATTCCCCCCTTCAGTTGTGGCCAAGCTGGCTAGAACAACATATTTTATCAATAACCTAATTTAATACTATCAAAACTACTGACTGCAGCTTACACTGCTTATACAATAATTTCATGGATTGGCTACTATTTGAAGCCAGGACAACTTGATTTTAAGACAAAGAGTAAACCACACATGATATTTGTCATAATTGTAAAATTTCCTTATACTTATACAGTTAACTTAACAATATTTACAGACCTTACTATACAAACCAAAAAAATATTAGCTCAAATTCCATTTGGTGACAATCCTATTGAGGAGTAGTGAGTTTGTTTTTACTTTTATTCTTGCTTGGAACCTTGGACCCCATTCCAATGGTTGGCAAAGGTCCAGAAGGTTTTGCATGTTTCTTTTTGACCTCAATGAAATCATCTGAAATAAGAAAAACGATTAGGTAGTGTTAATAAAAAGAAGAAAAAAATAATAACATAAATCTGAATAATATTAATATACATCACTTCACACTTGACTTTTTATTTTACTATATTGGAGCACGACAGAAAAAAAACATGTATTGGATCTCTTATTTCTATGAACATTGTGCTTTTCATTTGTTTTAATAAGTGTTTTATACAACTACAATATGATATAAATGATGAAAAAGTGCATATAGGTTTATCAATGGTAAAAATAAAGGGTCTGATCCCCAGCAGTGTAATACTTTTACTGCTCTGTACTTCAATGTCTGGGGTCCACTCATATCTAGTGCGGAAAAATGAGTAGTTAATTGTGTGAGTAACAACTAGTGGTAGCAGCACCAGATAATAAAGAAAACAATATAACTGGTGTAAAAAAGTGATGGAGACTCTTAGGGCCAAATTGTAAAACAGGATTAGATTTCATCTAAGTGGGCACTGTGCCTTTAGCCTTTTGCACCAAAAAGCATCTGTAAGATGATAAACAAGAAACCTCCTACAACTTGTTGCAAAAAAAAAGTTCAACCTCAGGTTGATGTCATGTCTCACATGACGAGAGTACAACCGCACATAAGGTCAATGTCACACAACACTGATTTTTGTGTTTAATGATTTCTCCCGCTTTTGCTATAATGAATAATTTTGCTAGCTTCACAGACATGTGATCTATAAATCAATGGCCAACATCACCCTGGTATACAAAACATTAATTTTTTTAGACAATAGACATCATTCCAAAAACCACGATGACCTACCTACCTTATGGGGATTTGGAGTTTCTAACCTTACGAGTTATAGCTGGTTTTATTGTTGTCATCTCAGACATGACATGGACCTTATCTGAGGTAATTGAAAATATTGCTGCAGAGTGCAAAAGGTTAATCCTGTTTCATAATGTGGCCCTTACCAATAATATCAAATTTTTCCCCTTTTTTTTGAAAACTTTCACAGTATTGATCACTGAAAAAAATGATACCTTTGGGGGGCTTGCCAGAGTATACATCTTTCTTGACTGCTTCAGTCTGGATGCTGGCAGGACGGTATGGGGTAGGAGTAGGAGCTACATAACCAGGCTGGTAGCCTTGAATAGATGCTGCACTTCCTGAGTCTGAAAAACCAACAAGTGACAGTTCTAAACATTTTCAACCAATCATCTTTGTATGTTTTGTTTACAAGTGTGCAGACTGTGTTTAAATCAAAGGGATATAGAGTTACAAAACAGATCAATTGAAACTCTTTTTTCATCAAGTAATACTTTTTTTTAATAGGAAAAAAATAGAGAAACAAGTAATTTTCTAATATTTAAATTTCAAGATATGTTATGATTAAGAATAATTGGTTTTTTTTCTTAATATTACATTTCTGGGTTACTTGCACACACAATGACTTTGGGTGAAACAGAGAACAGATTGTTTTGTGATATGTATTTAAACACATACATAATAATTTTGAGTGAACCTAATTAAAAGTTGCCAAAATTAACATAATAATAATAATAATAATTCAAAGTTCATCCTTCTAGAGTCAAGACTGATTTGTGTGTACATACCTGGTTTGTTTGCATTGCGGAACAGCTCCTTCCGGTTAGCCTGGAAAGTCTTGCGCTCCAAAGTAGGTTCATTGTGAAGAGCAGAAAATATAGGTTTCTCTAGAGCATTCTGTCGGACTATTGTGACTTTGTTTTCAAACTGCTAAAAATAAGGAAATACATACAAACTTGATCATATTAATTCCATTAGCTTTTAACTGCATGGTCATATCACTTATAAAAATCATTTCTTTTCAAATTTGGTTTTTTTGATATTCATTTTATCTTGTTTTATTCTTAATAAGTGGTGTTTTGATGAGAACACAGTGATCTTTAGATCAGGTTGTTAAGGTTTGAGTCTTGGTCATAACAAAAAGCAGAGATTATGAATGGGGCTGGACTAGTAACTAACATTTAACTTCACATGGTGAAATTCCTTTTTCTTCTTTTCATTTTTTTAAATATCCTCAAAATATGTAGTTCCTAGAGAATACAAGAATTACAGTCTACAATATTATTATTAATAGTTATTATTGCTATTATTCTTCTCAATGTTTCAAACATTTTCCATAACTTATAATTAATTGTAGTTGAGTTCATTATAATAGAAAGTAGTATGTACTGTCACAGAGTAACCAACAATATTACATATTGCTAAATTCCTAGAATTCCAAATTCAGAGTGAAGAGACAACATAGTTGATGAATGCTGCTGCTACTACAACAACAACATATTGCTAAAAGGGTGAAACAGCTTTAAACCTGTCCATGGACTATTACAGTATACTCAAGAAACATTTGAAAATAATAATATATTTACAGATTCATCCTCATCACCAATGTTGTCCCAGCTTTCAGATGGCGGTACATAGTTTTTGCTCATTTCTTTGAACATTTCATTAGCAATCTCATGAGCCTGGATTGGTTGTTTCTGGTGTGGATCAGATACTGGATGTTGGTTTATTAGGTTGTTAACAACAAATTGACCCTTGCTGTCACACAAGTACCTCCTATGATACTGGAAAAAAAGTAATACAAATAATAATGATAAAAATATTCATTGTTGTTGTTGTAGCTACACAAATAACATGCTCTCACTAGGATTTTCTTGACTTGTCCTAGCCCACTGAACTAATGATCTGCAAGACTGACCATTGAGTGGACACTTAGGGCTTTAAATTTAAAGCAAAATGCTTTAAAAACCAACAGCTAGCAAGGTATGCTTCCTTTTAATAGTCCCCTAGGCAGACAACTAGTCTGCTCCCTCTTTAAAGTCCCTCAGCCAGAAAAGATTTAGGGTGGATTTAGTAGACATTTTTATAATACCTCTTTGGTGCATCTTGGATTGCGTACTGTCTACGATAACAAAAACTGATGCTAAGCAATGATTAAAAAAAAGACTAAAGTTAACGATTTTGTCTATTAATTTTGCCTTTAGTTTTAAAAAATACAACCTAAAATTAGATCCAAAATAAATATTCAGTATCTATAACACTTTGAATTTACCAGAGGAAACTTTTCTTATGCTACAAGAACCCGTCAATTACTCATATTCCCATGTGCCCAGGTTGTACCACAAAAAAGGGTCCCCAAATATCTGGCTGGATCCCTAATTTGTATACCTATTAATATTATTTAATGCATGAAATTTAATCTTTCTGTCCAGCACACTTACATCAAGTTCAAGAGGATTCACTCTGTGTCGAGAATCAAATGGGCACATTACTTTTGGGTTGGTGTCTCCAAACTCTTTATCATATTGCTTTCTACATTTTTGCAAATGGGTTGCTAGTCTTCCAAGAAGGATTCGATGTGCTTCGTTGTATGGACAAGTAACTTCTGTTTCATGAATGTCAGTCCTGAAAGAAAAAGATTGTTATTTAACCATGAGAAGTTGATTTGTTTACTATAATGATATTTTGTCCTAGAAAGCTATTCAATTCCTGGTGTGTCCAGGTTTGTATTTTCAAATTCTAAAACTTATCTTAGGATCATTTTAAAGGAGATTCACAAACCTGCCATTACAATAACCTCACCCAGTCTGGGTTGGGCCAAGAATAGCTATCATCACAAAAGTTTGAGAATGGGGTTCAACCACCAAAACTTCATCAAGTGCTATTTTGATGAATCTTTCTGGAACTAACATTCCAAATCCCTGGTTTTGTGTTTTTCAAGATTTGTAGAAGTAACCATGAGTGACACCAAGTTATGTAAACAAAGAAAGTTTTGCGTAAAGTGTTTTTTGGTAGAACCCTTCATCAATTTAATCAATCAGACTGTATTATGTGATGGTTCATGGTTGAAAGGATGATTTGGAGATTATTGGAGCAAGGGCCTAGCGTTTGGGTCGCCATCAATGTTGACTAGTTATGCCTGAACCTTTTATGTCAACCTTGACCTAAAAGCAAATTTAGATCTAGAGTAAGACAAGAGAAGTATTAAAAGAACTTACATTATGAATTATGATGTTCCCGTGTACTACCAGTTGTAATATTCTGAAATTGCTAACAGACAGCTTTTGTTTGGTCTGTGGAAGTCGAGCAAGGAAATTAGGAATAGTATTTTAGCACATGTTGGTGTTATAACTTTAACTTTTTATTTCTCAAGTTTCAATACGACTTGCATGCACAATAGCACAGAACAAGCAACAAAATATGAACACTAACAACTTTCAACTATCAGTCAAACACAACACACATGCCACACATGGTACGTAATCAGTCAGGACACAGGGACAGTGGGACAGGAACGGTGCGGCGTCATACAACACAAGTTCGCACAGCATAATGGTCTTTCAGCATAAAATATCGATAATCGAATTCAAATTTGAAAAATCGTGTTCGTACAACACAATCACATTCAACACAACGGTTACACAGCACAATTTCGTACAACATAATGAACGCACAGCATAACCGATTAATCGAAAAAAACTTCATTGTATAGACTATGGATGTAGGGGAAGTAGGCATACGGGATTTTTCCCAAATCTCTAGTAAAATATCCCACGATATTTTTAAAAAATCCTTTAAAAGTAAATATCGCAAAAGCTTAATAAGACCTGGAACATGTTTATTTTATTAATTATTTAACTAATTTTAAGGGTAATTTAAAAGACAAAATCGAGATGGATACATTAGTCACCGTGGCCGAGTGGGTAACGCACTAGACTTGCACGTACGGTGACCTGAGTTCGATCACCGCAGGACAGGATTTTTTCCACTCATACCTCGTAAGGAAAAATGAGTAGCTTTTTTAATGTGAGAAACGACCTTAAAGATATGGAACCCCAAAATTATAGACATTAAACCCCAGTAAAAATAAATAAAAAAAATATTATTCATTTCTGTCGCGTGCGGCACTTATAAAGGGGTATTCACAAACATCTATTCAAATAAACCTCACACAGCCTGAGTGGGGCGGGAATAATAATAATAATGTGTTTCTTTGTGTTATTATATCACAATTTTAGTGGGTAGCTCAGAATTATAGGACTTTTCCATATCTTTAATAACCCAATATCTTATTTTTGCCTATATTCCAGCCACTGGTCGCTGCTAACATTAAAGCAGCTAAAATCCTGCTCCGCTGGGGATTGAACTCAGATCACCGTGCGTGCAATGCCTAGCGCGCTAACTCATTCGGCCACGGTGACTAGTGTGGGGCTGGAATAGTTAGCAAAACGAGCATTTGAATTCGAATGGTGACACATCCAAGTCTTGGACTTTTTTTTAAACTTCATTGCTTAATTTCAGGATTTTTTTTTTAAATTTGAGTTTAATATGGCTTTCAGCTGCATGGTCATATCACACGGGGGTTCACCCTCCATTCGCTCGAAACTCACAAATCAGCAATGCATATTAACTTCACCCAGCTTCAGTGAGATCGGGAATAGCCACTATCAGGAGGGTTCTAAATTGAATGGTCACTCACCCATGTCCTAACCTCGCTGCACGTTGCTTAACTTTAGTGACAAAACGAGAACTGGTTTATTCAACGTACCCTCGACGCTAGGGCTACTGGACATCCTCTTCCTAGTCTTCCTAAAAGAAGTCTATCCTATACCTACCGTTTTTGAGATATTTTATTCAGACGGACGGATAGATACACGTCTGAAACCTTGGATTTTGTCTCTGAGGGCACTAAAAAGTATTTTGGCACTTAAAACTGACTACCTATCGAAAATTTTGGGTGATTCCTTTACTTTCCTTTCTATAAGATAAGGGTAGTCACGGTTGCCCAGTGGGTTACCGCTCTTGGCTTGCGTGCAGCGTGCACGGTGACCTGGGTTCGATCCCCAGCACGGCAGGATTTTTTCGGGTCTGTACTTGCATGTCCGGGGTCCACTCATACCTCGTGAGGAAACATGAGTAGCTACTTTAATATGAGCAGCGTAGAGTGGCGAAATTATAAGCAGATAAGGATTATACCGGATACGGAAAAGTCCTTTAATTCTGCTCTTTTATTACACATTTATTTAAATTATTATTATAAGATAAGGAAAGTAAAAAAATGACAGAGGTTACCTTCAAGCATTTTATAAATAGATATTATGTATATATATGAAGGGTGTCCCACCAAAGTTGGACACCTCAAATTACTCGGCTCCTGAAAGATTTTTTGTAAAATAAAAAATTCAAAGGTACATGTCCTAATTATGCGGTTTCAGTCATGAATTTTTTTATACAGGGAGGTTCAAAAGTCAGAAATTGAGGTGTCAACTTTCGATTTTTAAATTAATCGACATGAATTTTATTTGATAATTTAACTTCTAAATGGTTTCTGAGTACTTTTTCAAACTAAAATATTACATACAGGGTGCGGTTTTTTTGACCAATTTTTTCTTCTTCTAAATCTCGAAAAATTCGATTTCGTTTAATTTTTTCAATAACAAGAATAGAAAGTGTTTGTGTAATGAAAACACGCACCTTCAATTGGTAGCAAATTTTTTTATACAGGGTGGTTCATAAGTGAAATAATGACTTGAATTTTTTTTTAAAACCGAGTTTTTTTTTTTAAAAAAAAATTGCGGATTAAGAATCTTCGCCTAATTTTACACAATTTTGGTTGATCAAATCGAAAAACAAAACTAAAGTGTTGTACAGGGTGAGACATAATTTTTTTGCAACACCCTTTCTATGGGTAGTCAAAGAGACGTAAAATTAAAAATCCATTTTCAATTTTGTGCTTACACCTACCTATTTTTCATTTCAAGTTTTAAAATCATTCAGTGTGGACACCAAATTGAAAATGGCTTAAAAAAATGGCGTTTTTTACTTGTTTTTTCCCCCCGATTCAAAGTCTTCGTTGAATTCTATACAACTTCGAGTACTCACAAGATAGTTTAAGAGAATATCTACAGGTTGGTCCATAGTTTAAACACCATAACTTTTTAATTTAAAAAAACCGAAGATTTGCTTGCATTTTAAGTCTTTCTGTTCAATTCTACGACTCTTTTACTGATGCCCACAAACAGTGTGTTGCAAAAAAATTATGTCTCACCCTGTAGGTTTGTTTTTTGATATGACTAACGAAAAATTGGGCGGAGATTCTTAATTCGTAATAAAAAATTAAAAAAAAAACAAGTAATTATTTTACTTATGAACCACCCTGTATGAAAATTCTTGCTGCAAATTGAAAATGAGTGTTTTCATTACACAAACAAAATTCAGGTCGATTCATTTAAAAATCGAAAGTTGACACCTCAATTTCTTATGAACCTCCCTGTATAAAAAAATTCATGACTGAAACCGCATAATTAGGACATGTACCTACCTTTGAATTTTTTATTTTACAAAAACTCTTTCAGGAGCCGAGTAATTTGAGGTGTCCAACTTTGGTGGGACACTCTGTATATCTCGAGCTTTTTAGAACCCGTCCCTAATTTACAAGTAAGTACCTAATGTCAACTCGAGTGACATTTGTCTGTATATATATTGCAGGAACTTCCCGATTTCAAGGGTTCTAGGAACTTTTACTTCTTCCTAGAGCGCTTATGAACTTATAGATGTTCCTGATTTGAATTTTTAATTCTTCGGAAACTTCTGATTTGAGATGGACGTTTCGGGTGAGAGTCGAAGGTTCAGGCGTAAAATGCATCTACAGCCGAAACGGTAACAGATGGGCAAAATCTGACTCTTAGACCCCCCCCCCCCCATAAAAACTTACCCTCAACCGATCACACTATTTCAAAAAGTCATCAAAGGTATAGTCGAAGTTGTGGACTGCCGTCCAGACTTCAGGCTTTCTGGTGTGACGAATGGAGGTTAGGAGGTATAGTGATGGATAATCGCGAGGTTCCCACCTAGAGTCTAGTCTTTAGCTTGCCCAGTATCTAGGTATTCTACCAAGCAGGGTAGACTTTTCCTGGTTGAGTTGAGGTCTGCCTCTACTAGGTAGGAGCCTGCGCTGCGGTCGAGCTTTCCTTCCTAGCCGGCCTAAAAACAATAGGTAAAATTCTAAGACCCCAATAAACATGTATACATACTAATAAATAATACTAATACCAAATCGTCCAGTACCCAAGTTAAAACAAAATCTCGTCGCTAGTGAGGTCGCTTATTCCTCACGAGGTATGAGTGGACCCCGGACATCCAAGCAGAAAATTTCTGCGCTGCCAGGAATCGAACCTAGGTCACCCTTCTTGCTAGCCTACTCCACTCGGCCACTGTGCTTAATAAAGTAAGCACAGTGATTCCCATCCTATAAATGCTGATGTGCTATAAAATTTTTGAAGATAAAAAAAGCCCTTATTATTAGTTGGGTTCAATACAAAATCTCTTTCTTTTTATAAACATCTTCAAAATTTTGTCTGCGGCTAAGTCCAATATCTTTGATCTATTTTGATCTGTGCCGCGATGCTAAAAATGTTAAGAACCACTGCTTCGCCATTTTATCTTTCTGGCTGCTCTGGTAACTGTAAAATTGACATTAACATTGACAAACGAATGAAGTGTCACTGATAATGTCAATTTTACAGTCTGTAATTAATTGGGAACCAGGTTATTTTCTCCACCTATGAAACGTTGAATACAAAAATGCAACTGTATTTTTACAAGCTATAAGTGGTGGCTATTTGTTTTGTCTGGGAAATAGAGAACATCAGATTTTCAATTTTTTTTTCTTTATTGTAATAATTAAGTTTACATTGTTTAGAAGTGGGTTCACATGAAACATGGTTGCCTAGACAATCTTAATCGGGGTGTAAATAAACAAATGAATAATAATACAGGCAGGCAGCAAAAAAGCCGGAGGCAGCTGAAGAGCCAGATAGCCGGAGGCAACAGAAGAGCTGGATGGCCGGAGGCAGCAGAAAAGCCATATGTCCAGAGGCAGCAGGAGTCACTTAAAGATTTGCACGGCAAGTCTCTGAAAGCAAAAAGATAGATAATTATTATTATTAAACACTTTATTGGATATACATAGACATAATTATGTACAGTACAAATAATTATTATAAGAATTAAATAATGGAAAGGAAAAAAATAATGTATACAATAGAGTGGGTCGAAAAATCATTTTATTTTATTTAATTAACGCTATACCCCGGAAAAGTTGTGGCTGGTGAAGATAAGACTTTTGCGCAAAAAAAAAAAATTTTGGACCACGCCTTCCGGTCGCGAAAAGGCTTTCAAAATTGCGAAATTCCAAAAAAAATAAGAAAATTTAAAAAAAAATGTAAAAAAAAATTATAATCGATTTTTTTGGTTTGCTATAGCATATACTAGTTATAAAAAGACCAGACTAGTATAAAGAGTTTAAAAAAAACACCAATGAAACCGCCTTTACCGGTCACCTTTCGAACCCGCGACCTCTGGATTACCAGTAGACGTCTTGACTACTGAGATACCGGTAGGGTCTGGATGGAATTCGTCGTATACTCGTACCTATAACTCTTCTTCGTGAGTTCTGGGTCAATTTTCAAGCTGGTCTGAATGATATACATAATGTAAGTACATAGATTTAGAGGATAACTTTTCAAGGCCTTTGCACAACCGGAAGGGTTGGTCCGATTTTATTTTTTTTGGTCTCTGTGGATTCTTTGGACCTTCATGCAAGTAATAATTTCTATGGGGAGTCAGATAAATAATTTTTTTACCTATATCTTTCAATTCCTTGAAAAAGGGCAAATTATAGTGAATTTTCAAGGCCTTTGCGCGACTGGTAAAGGTGGTTTCATTAGTCTTTTTTTAGTCTGGTATTTTTATAACTAGTATATTCTATAGCAAACCAAAAAAATTGATTATTAATTTTTTTACATTTTTTTTTTTTTTTAATTCTTATTTTTATTTTATTTTGTTTTTTTATTTTTTTGGATTTTTGCCATTTTGAAAGCCTTTGCGCGACCGGAAGACGTGTTCCAATTTTTTTTTTTAGCTCACAAGTCTTATCTCGAACAGCCACAACTTTTCAGAGGTATAGCGTTAATTAAATACAATAAATGATTTTTTGATCCACTCTAATATACAATAAAAAGGAAATAGAACAGAAAAATATATATAAACATGTGTCCTAACTAAAGGGAGGGGTTATTGCCTATGCCAATCTCTTCCACCCAACCCTTGGAGTTCCCTATCTAGATATTTCAATAATAATATAAAAAAGAAGCTAAATAAATAAAAATATGTACAAACATGATAAAGATTAAAATTAATTTATATTTTCCGAGAAATGTTTCTATGAGAAACTTGATTCCCCATAGTTTATCAGGCAATTGGTTCCATGATCTAATAGCATTAACAGTAAAACTATTCCCCATATGGTTAGTACAGTAGAACCTTGATTATCCCACCCTCAACCATGCGGATACTTGATAATCCAGACTTTAAAAAAAAAAAAAAAAAACACGCTGTTATTGAATAGGTGCAAAGCAACACTGCTACTGATAATCAGAGATCCAAGGGTACATGCATGAAGACTTCTTCTTATGATTCCTTGAATCAGGCACTTTTCAAGTGGTTTTTGCAAGCAAGATCTACTGGACAACCTATCAATGACCTGTTGATGTGTGAAAAGACATTGAGGATTAACAAGAAACTAGGAGGGGACAAAATTTCTTGTTATAATAAAATATATCAAAATACATCTGCTTTTACACAAATCAAAATTCTTCTTTATTATTTGGTTTTTTACGGTCCTCTCAATTATCCAGACTTTTATATAGGACCTCGATTATCCAGCATACAGGCATACCCCTAGTAGACATTAATCCAGATAATGAAGGTTCTACTGTATTGTGAGGTGGAATAGAGAGATAAGTGAAGCGAGTATTTTGACTGTGGAATGAAGAATGTATGAAATGATGAGTGAAGATATGGAGGTGAAGCCTCATTCAAAATTCTCCACAGTAAGCCCAATCTCAGATGTTCTAATCTCTTATCAATTCGTAAACATTGAAGATTTTTTCATTTAGCTAAAACATGATTAAATGACTGAAACACAACACAAGCATTCTGAAATGTTTGAAGTAAATTCCCTTTGATGTTTGACATAGCAGCTCCAGTATTCAATCAAAGGAAATATAAGAGAAATACATAGGAGCTGTTTTGTCTTGCAGGGTTAAAACCTTTGCAAACGTTTCAGAGAATGAAACTTTTGATACACTTCCTTACCAATTTGAACAACCTGAGATTTCCATTGAAGATCTGGATCTAAAAGTATTCCAAGATTTTTCACACAAGAAGACAAAGGAATAGGCTCAGAATTGAAAATGATAGATGGGACTGAGAAACCCAAAGTAAAATCTATAATTCAATTGAATTATAGATTTTACTTTAGGGCAGGGACAGGGAATCCTTCTTATACTAAAAAAATAGTCATGTAGTGAAAATTAAATGAAAAGAAGCAAAGTTTAGTTTCAATTATAAGGGAATGGTTTCACTTGTAAAAATCAGGTAGGTCATAGTTTATTAATTTTAAACATGAAAGGACATAATACAGTTTTTGTATTGGATTATACTTTGTAGATATAATTTGACTGGTAGCCAATGCAAACTTTATTTGGTATAGCATGGAAATCATGGAAACATAAGGTATAGCTTGACAATTCATAGACCATTTTGATGAATGTTGAATTGGGGTAATGGTGGTTAGAAGTTGAGGGACAGTGAAGAAAAACTAGATGCACGTGGGCTCTTATGGAGGCTGGGCATGAATTCAGCAAGGTTATTCAGACTTGGGACAATTCATTATGGGGAGATGATAGTCACCAGTGTTTGGGGCATACTAAGAGATGGTGATGATAGAGAAAACAGAAATAACTTGTTGCTTTGGTCTACATAATTTAGGACTAGGTAATGGAGCTTTGCTGGTGTTTTGATAGTTTGTGCGGGGATGATACTTCAGCATGTTATGATCTGACACACCAGAAACAGGATACCTGGGTTGGCCTCAGCCATTCTCTAGTTGTGTCAACTAGTCCATTATTGATTAATAGACTTGATGTTATTAAAAATAGATATTTTTACAAGGGTTTTAGATTTGGAATTCCAGATTCTTGAATTCCTTATTGATGATGAAAGAAGAAACAAAATTGAAAATCTCAGAGGGGAAAAAAATCAATGCAACATGTATTGCACAGTGGATTTGGGAATATGGAAACAGTGTTAAGTCCCAAGTCCCAGATATCTGGAGGCTCTCCAAGAAAAGATGAGGGTCAGATGACACAAGCCTTGTTTTTTCATTGGGATTCAGTGATACAAGCACAAATAGCATAATGATAATAATATGGTAGTGGCAAAGAAGGGAACTGAAATTTTTTGGGGTAAACAAGCTTTTAACTCTAGACAGGCTTGCTGTCTCACAATAGTGATGATCATAAAACCATTCATGCTTATTACATTACTTACTTTACTTTTCATGTCCGGAACAACATATCTTTCATATCTTAGATTGGCCAGGGTTAGATCTTGTTGGGTGCAGGGTTCATCCAACTGATTACAGACAAGGAGATGTTCATTTGTCTGCACCTGTCCACAGAGGCAGTCATTATTCTCTTCATATCCCCATTTCTATAGATTACAATAGATTCAATCAAAGGCTGGTGACACTCTAGTTTCCATAGTTCAACCTTATAGACTTCAGTAATGAGAGTACTGCTAGGCTGTCGATGCTTTTTGTCGTTCAAATAAAACTTTTCTTATTACATTAATATTATTTTTTTAAAATAAATTTCCAATCCTTTGATTGTTAGTTCACTGTATTTTAATAATACACTAGCTACTCTTAACTACGAAAAAAGAAAACTAGAAAAGTAAAAAATAATAATTGAGTTACGGTTATTCCATTATTCCTACCTGCAAAATTCCCTATTTCATAGATAAAATTTCTCTATTCTCTTCTCAAGGGAAACTTTTGAGCTCTGGGTGGGGAAATGGAAAGAGTTTCATGGATTTTAACCATCTCAAACGTTCGTACAACACAATTTCGCAGGGCACAATGTTCTTTCAACACAAATTCACCCAGCATAACGGTCGCACAGCTTAATCGATTTCGATTATTATGCTGTATGAACTTGTGTTGAACGAACGCACACCACAGGAACGACAGAAGAACTGAAGACCGACAGAATACAACAAGAGTATTCGTTATAATTTCGTTATCAAAAAAAAAAAAAACATATGCAAAAAACTATTTTTTGGCTATGACCCTGCAGTGTTGCCGCTCTTTGCAAAGACTAGATGCTAGATCTGTTAAAAAATTCGTCATGTCACTAAAAATTGTGCTAAATTTTTTCTCTGACGGCTATTATTTTAAAGTCGTCATGGTTTTCCAAATTCCTTTTCTAGTTTTCTTTTGACAGTTAGAAACGATCCATTTTAAATTTCCTACTGGAACACATATTTTATGTTTTTCTATTGAAACTTTTAAAGGCGTCATGGTTTTCCAAACTCCTTTTCAAGTTTTCCTTTAGATAGTTAGAAACGATCCATTTTAAATTTCCTACCGGAACACATATTTTATGTTTTTCTATTGAAACTCAGTGGACTTATGTTTAGATTTTGCTTGAAAAATAAGGAAACTTAAAATGCTTAAGTTCGAACTTTTGATCCCGATTTATTAATTTTGCCTTTAATTTTTCGACAATAGTCTACGAACGGCTTGTCCAAATCATTGCATATCAACATGCCAATCAAAATAAAATAAACATTATTATACTATATGGACAGTGACTTGATGAATTCAATTATACTAATAATGCGAAAGAGTAAACGGCTATTATTATCGTAAAATCAATAATCATGGTACATTTGTTGTAATTACTATTCAAATTACCGACCCAATCGGCCCAATCCAGGCAGGTTAAGCTATAGGTTTAATAAGTTTTGGTACATGCGTCCCTAATATCTGAACCGAGAGTTTCCGGCGAATAGAATTTAAAACTTCCGTCTCGACTCAAAGACCAAAGTCAAATGACTGAGGATGTACTAAAAAGATAAATATGACTTCATTTTATTATATAGGTATAATTATTATACTGTCTCGAGCTCACGAGCCACAATCTAAAATAAATTGTTCTAATGAAGGTATGAACGGTCTGTTGAATGTTGATCGCGACTCGTTCTTTGTGCAATTTTGACTTCCCCTACTTTCGAATAGGAAAAGCTATTGCTATGTTCAGCGATGTTCAAAAAAATCTGTTTTTGCGGTTTTTGTTCTCTGTGCCCTTCCTTCCTTGCCTCATTTATGCGAAATAGGGAAAAACACTCAGAAAGTCTACAATATAAGAACGATTTTAATCATGAACGTACCGAGCTCCACACTCTCATTTAAAATGAATTATCACAAATCAATGCAACATGTATTGTGTGATTTGAATAAAAAATAATAAAATTATGTGAGGGAATTAGCCCTTGTGATCTTTTTGTCCCAACTTTGCATATTTTAGGGTATTTGTTTTGTGTTCTGTTTCGGTATTTTGGGTAATCTGTTTTGAATGTTTTGTTTTGATCCTTTTCTCTTCTCTTCTTCTGCCTGTAAATTTTTGCCATTTCCCGTGTCCTCCCGATGTTTTGCCTGCTCACTGAAGCTGAAGACAAGTGCCGTCTGCGAAGTTTGCCAGTTCCTGTTCCTGTCTGTCTTTTGTTCCGTTAATTACAAGTCAAAGTTCCCCTATTCCAGCTTTTTACCAAGAATTATCACTGAATAATCGTGAAGCCAGGTAAGAAAAGTGTTTTGTTGTAAATCCCAGTACTGGCCAGGAATTTGGTCCCTTAGAGGTATGGGCTGTGCATTCTTTTCAGGCCAGACAGCTTTTGTACATCGGCATTTTGTTTTGCCGACCAAAAAAAATCTGCGATAGGATACCTACTGGTTGATTGTAATGAAAACATTCCACTCTTAAACCTTGTTTGAATTGTGTTTTTGATTATGATGTGATACAATATAATTATATGTTAACCCAGTGTTTGATTTTGAAGGGGCTGCTATTCTTGTAAATAATTCGAGTTTACTTGAGAGACCCTAAATTTGTTACTTACATAGTATCAGTGAGAATTGCAACATGTACTAGTTTTTCTTAGGACTGAGGACAGTCAGTATAACAAGGTTATCCCCAAGGGCCAAACAATATCCTGTCATTCCTGACCACTAGCAAAACAACAAACTGGTTATGGGATAAGTTGGCTCCTCTATTTTACCTCTAAATCCTATTATTTCATAAGGAAAACAATTTTTCTCCTTACGTTTTAGGTATTATTGTAGACTGATTCATGTGCTGAAAATTAAGATGACACTTTGTTTTAATTGCTGGCTGGTAGTCTAAAAAACTAAAGTCTTCTGAGTCGCTGTAAAGTGGTGATGATCAATTCTCAGTAATGAGTGTGTGTACCTCTTTTCCTTGCACACTCTTCTATTCTGTTTGCCATGCTTTGAATGAGATTGACAAGGTTTTCTTGAGGAATTTCGTCCCAACACACTTTCAAGGCCCGTATGACTTCTTCTTGAGATCCTATGGCCAAAATCTGTAGTTTAAGTCTCCTTTTGAGTTGATCCGATACGTGTCCGATCGGATTTAGGTCGAGGCTTGTCGCAGGCCAGTTCATTACTTCGATATTCGCCTCCTGAAGAGCTAGCCTGGTAGCGCGCGCGACATGAGGGCGAGCATTGTCATGCATTAGAACAAAATTCGGGCCCAAACGATGTGCAAATGGTATCACCTGAGGTTCGATGACTTGCTCAATGTAACTCTCCGAGGTTACTCTGCTGTCACGGAAAATTACAAGCTCTGTTCTACCGGTTAAATTTATCCCTCCCCATACCATGACACTTGGGCCACCATACCGATCAGTTTCGTGAATGCAGGGCTCAGAAAATCTTTCTCCTTCACGTCTCCATACTCTAATCAGTCTATTATCACTATGAAACTTAATCTTGCACTTATCCGAAAAGAGCACCCACTGCCAGTTGTCCATACCCCATTGAATGTGCTCTCGCGCGAATCTTAATCTTGCCGCGCGGTGAGCTGCTGTCATTTTTGGCTACACCAAACGTCTTCTTGACATCACCTGAGATTCTCTGAGCCTGTTCCTAATGATTTGGTCGCTTACTTGAACGTTTGATTATGCTTCTGGTTAATTTTGTATCGCAGGAGCTGAGACAAAGCTCTGTTGTAGGGCAATTCTTCGAATAAAACGGTCTTCCCGCTCCGAACTAATGCGATGTCGTCCAGAGCCAGGTCTTCTGTCACCACTACCCGTCTCTTGAAAACGGTTCCATAAGTTTCTAATGGCTCTTCGGGACTCACGAAGCCGATTCGCGACCAATCTCTGTGAGGCTCCATTTTCCAGCAAGGTTATGGCACGAGAACGAGATTCTGCATTTAAATGTCGACGAATACCCGGCATAGGGTCACAAAAAAGATACAAAACACCAGAAAAGACTTTTTTATTGAAAATTATTGGTCTAAGAATAAATTAAAAACAACCATTAAAAATTAACTTTATGTCACAAAAGAGCACTATCTCTAGAAAAGGTAAATAAAGACTAATTATCCAGTGATATCCGTAAATAAAACCATACCAATTGTCTCAGAGTATCAATAAACAAGATTAGGACATGTTAATACCCTAAAGTTTAACTTTAAGGTGTCCTATACACGATGTCGTGAAAATTTTCAGGTGGGCCCTATTTTGTTTTGGCTAGTGTATGTGTGTTTAGTAGTGCTGATCTCAGACCTAGCAATATGATCAAATTTGGCTATATCCCTACTTTGTTCTGTCAGGAATGAAACCATCAAATTTGTGAGAATTGATCTTTACAGCAAGACAATATTTTGGTAGTTAGTTCTAGATTTGAACTGAAAAATTACCTCCATCCTGTCTTTTCCTATTAATTTTCCTGTACTGTACCCACTTAAATATCTTGGAAATTACAATTGAGTACACAAAGAGTTGTTTCTTTAATTCCAGAGTGTTCACTTTGTGACACAGCAGCATCCCATGTCTGACTAGCAGTATCCCTATTATGACCTCCCTGTTCCCTTTCACTCCTCCCATTGTCAAGAAACTACTTGGATGGAAAAAAGGTGATGGAGAAGACAAATACTGTGAGAAGGCGGTCAAGAGTTTGGTGAAGAAGTTGAAGAAAAACAATGGCTTAGATGAGCTAGAGAAAGCAATCACAACTCAGGACCCAAACACAAAGTGTGTGACAATTCCTAGGTAAGTCATAATAATATAACCCTGTTGAAATTTGAACAATATTTCATAGCATCCCATCATCTAAATTGGATCATTATTGAATAAACATCTCACATCACAAATTATAAATTTCATTGAAAATGTCTGGGTGCAGAAATGAGCCCTCAATACTTACAGCATTTCCACACTGCTTTCCTATCTCCAGTTTTCTCAATTAACTGTGCTCTTATCAGGTTAATAAAATCTTTCATCTCTGTACAGTAATGACCCATTGTTTCCACTGCCAGTCTCATGAATGTATGTATATGCATTGTCTTTTAGATTTATGTACTTGGCATGTTTCTTGAAACATGCTGCTTCTGCTGCTGATCTTGCTTGAGTGGATGATGCCATTACATATGAGTCAGCAATAATATGACCCTGTTTAGTCAATTTTGTTCAAGAATATATTGCTAGTTAGGTAGCTACCATAGTAAATGACATGGTCTTATAATTATTATTTTAGATACCCACTTAATCCCAAATGGCTTCAGTTTTTTATTGAATTTTCACTAATGATAATAAAATCTATGGTGATGTTTAGTGATTGTTGACCAACTATTTAAACATCTTTTCCAGTAAAAAGAATATCTGATTACTTAGTTTATTTTCCACTATCCTTGTAAACTACCTGGACAAAATCATGAAGTTGTTCCATTTTCTTTCAGTGTACGTCCTGACAAAGGTTCAGATCTTAGCAACCGGACCAAAGGGCTACCACACGTAATCTACTGCAGACTCTGGCGTTGGCCCTCCCTGCAGTCACACAACGAGCTACGCTCCATTGAATCCTGTGGGTTTGGATTCAGTCTGAAACGTGACCAAGTGTGTGTAAATCCATACCACTACCAGCGTCTTCATACACCAGGTATAAAAATGATCTTCTCTTCAATGGATTTTTTTAAGGGGGCATAATACAAATCATCTGAATATGATTTCTGTGCACAATGTAGTTTTGTTCCTTGGTGTTTCAAAATGAACATTACAGTTAAACTTAATCAATTTTATTTATTTGCATCAAAAATACCATGCAATAACTAATTATTAACTAGCAATGCCAAAATTATGAAGAAATAAACCTATACCCAAAATAATATGGGCACATGGGCTTTTCCAAAAAAAAAGCGTAGATACAACCTCTCTACTACTACCTACTCTGTTAATTATCTATTTTCTCTCCAGGGTCTCTGCCGGCTATTATGGTGCCTCGCCTGTCAGGCGATACCATTAGTTCCTCTGACACTCCATTGCTAGTTGACATCAACATTCACTGTGAACTGACTGCTCCTGAGAACACATCCCTGCCTTCCTCAGCCCAGCAAGCAGTCTCCTCTACCACTACCTCATCCATGGACTCTCCTACCTCACCTCCTGGTAATGCCATTTTCATAGACCATATTTATAATATGTACTTTCATCAGTTCCATAAATAATCAGTAAGACAGAGCCGTTTTTAAACCTGGAGGCAGGGTTAAAAAAAAAAAATTCTTTTTAAATGGCTTATTAGAAAGTTTAATTTCAACAGCTAGTTTATTTCCCAGCAAATAGAGTGTAAAAGCTCTGTGTTTAAGAAAATCCTAATAATAATAATACATAAAATATATCCTTTTGATGCTTGCAAATGACACTGTACAATATTATAAAGATTTTTACATACATGGTGAATCATGGATTATTATTTGATGATCAATTTTGTAGTAATTTTTTGTTTGTGTGTAGCAAATTATTTATTGTGTTGATATGGTTTTATTAAAAAAAGTTAGTAACAAAGTTGAGAGTAGAGATGTTATAGTAGAGATGTTTTATTATTTATAACATCTCTACTCTCAACTCTGTCATTCTAATTATTATATTATTTAATTATTATTAAAAAAAAATATTTGTAAAAATTGAGCCAGACAGAAGTGACTGTAAAATATCATATAAACATTGATGGTATACCTAGACAAAACACTTGATCAATAACAAAAAAAGTCAATTACAAAATAACTTGAACTGTACATTTCTCAATGAAGGTTTTTTGTATTTTAGCTTTGTAGGTGTAACTGTTCTTGAAGTGCATTGATTTGTTTGTAAAACCAATGAAGCTACTACTGGCAAGAATTTTATTATTAATATGTAATATTGTGTGTGGCTGGGGGACATTAAAGAGGGAGAAAACCAGTGTCTCGCTAGAGGACTATAAACAGAGAACAGACTAGTCAACCCTTACAAGCCAGTCTAGCTTGCAGTTTCCTAAGGCTTTAATTTTTTAATTTGTAATAATTGGCAATGTTGTATTTGACATCAATAATATACAAAAATGAACAAAAGTACAAACATCAATAGTTAATACAGAAAAAAATATGTGAATTTTAGGTAGGTAGGTATTAGGTAACAAATATAAAAGATACTTGAATACTGAGCCAGAAAAAATGGTTTAGGTTATATTTGCCCACCACCCACCTATCTAATTTGCTTTCTATAATTATATATGTACGACGTATGTTGACAATTGCCATAGCTATCTACACTAAGGAAATTATTTCCCTTGTTTTCTGGATAGCTTATAAAGAAAAGTCCTCATGATGGTTGATTGCACATAGAAATATGTGGTTCAGAACGAGCCAACTTTGAAATAAGGTTGGCTGAAGACCATACAACAACAACAACAACAATATGTAATATTATTCAAAAGTAGTAATCATCAGAAAATCCATGGTAGGAATTGACATTTATAAGGAGATGAGAGTTTTCTATTCTCAATCTTATTTATTGTCTTATTATACAATAAACGGATTACAAAAGATCCTTTTCTAACTATTACATTCAATTGGTTCCCTAGCTAATAAAATTGTAATTATTTTATTTTATTTTAATATTATACATTATTATAAATCTAAATCTAATGAAATAAATCTAAATCTAATTGCTATACTAAAGTAAAAGCATACTTGGCATAAGAAAAATTTCTTGGTGGTGAAAAAGAAACTATCACTGTCATACAGGTAAAAACAAAATAAAGACTAGATCAAAGAGGAATGTAAAGTTTGTAGTGGAACTAAACACTTGCTGTAGTCGTCCAAAGAGGCAATGCGGCGGCCATACTTGGCACATTTCCTATGAACGAAGGGCTTGATGAGGCTTTTGTACCATGATCATACCAAATATAACGTTTGGGATTAATCGAATATACATATAAAAAAATTGGATTATGTATCAAGTGCTTTCTATCCACCAGGTTATATGAGTGAGGATGGAGATGCTACAGACGCACTGAGTCTAAGTCCAAGCCCTGCCATACCAGCGGGCGACACCCAGCCTGTCATGTATTGTGAACCTGTGTTCTGGTGCTCCATATCCTACTATGAACTTAACACACGCGTGAGTTTTAAACATGTATTTCATAAAATAAATCAACCACTAGTCAATAAGAAATAATAACTCTTCCAAAGATTTCCCACTAGGCAGGCAGTGTACCCAAAATCGATGTTGCATTCCCTCGTTGAATAGCGAGGGGAATTTATGTTCTACGCGTAAGTTATTTATGTTCTTTAATAACAGAATCCATTTATTTTTTTTTGAGATGAGTGTTTCACAGCCTTTTTTATTTCGTAGACATGAAACAGGAGCTACTGTAAACGCTTGTGGTCTGTGTTGTAGCCTGCCCATCCCGTAGAATGCCTCCCCTCTGATGGGCGAGAAGTGACACAATACTTCCATTTAGGTGCTAGGTCAACATGAGCGCACCAGAAGTTATCCCTAACAAATCCCTTAATGTGGGTTTCTGGTATGATTCCCAGCAAATGGATGGTAAAATCTTATTTATTATTCTTATTTCATTAAATAAATTAAACTATCACCAAAGTTAAGCAAGGTCCAGCGAGGTTTTGACTTGTATGCGTGACAATTCGAATTCGAACCCTTGTGATGCTGACCCTACTCAGGCTGGGTTAGGTAGTGCCCTGAAGTAATGCAAAAGCGGTTCCGGGGCACACTTACTTTCAAAAAAAAAAAAAAAAAAAAAAAGGCTGGGTTAGGTTAATTTGAGTAGCTGGTTTGTGAGTTTCCTGCGAATGGAGGGTAAAACCCCCGTTGTGATATAACCATGCAGTTGACAAGGGGAAAAAAAACCTATAACCTTCTCTGGTAGACAAGAGTTTAACGCGCTAGTCTGTTAATCGAGGTAGCGTAGAGATCCGTTGGTTCGAATCCCACCCAGTGCATGAATTTTTGCTCATTAATTTGAGTTTGTGACCACGTAATAATAAGACTCTGAGGTTTAGGTCGTAGAAAATGCTTTGAGCATTATCCTCGCCTGGTGGTTATCTTCCAGTAAAGAGTGTTATTGTCTGTCCCGGTAGCTCAGTGGTAAAGGCGGCACTCTGTGAATCCAGAGGTTCCAGAGGTCGTGGGTTCGAAACCCAGCTGGGACATGACATGTTATCCTCCCATTTGGGATTTTTACCACATAATAATATGTCTTGGGCTTACTGCTGGAATAATGGGACTTTAATAGTATTAATCGGGCAGTATAAATAAAGCGATATTATTTTTATTATCCCCACAGGTGGGCGAAACGTTCCACGCTTCTCAGCCGTCCATCTCTGTGGATGGCTTCACCGACCCAAGCAACTCGGAGCGGTTCTGTTTGGGTCTCCTGTCCAACGTGAACCGCAACCATGTGGTCGAGCAGATCCGCCGGCACATTGGCAAGGGGGTGCGGCTCTACTACATAGGCGGGGAGGTGTTCGCCGAGTGCCTGTCAGACTCGAGCATCTTCGTGCAGTCGCCCAACTGCAACCAGAGATACGGCTGGCACCCTGCCACCGTGTGCAAGATACCGCCGGGTGAGTTTTTTTTTTTGTTTTTTTTTTTTTTGTTTAAAAAGCTTTATTAGGAGGACAAACAGGCAACAGTATAAAATTAAGAAAAGAAAGGAAAAAAAAAAAAAAAAAAAAAACAAACAAAATGACAGTGAGTCTGCTCAAGTGGCAGAGAATGCCTGAGACATTAACTTTGTCTCGGATTACAATACAATGTAAAGAAAATGCCGCAGCTGTGATAGGCACAGTGCCTCGTTCCTCAGACTTGGAAGGCATTTTTTATATTTTATAAATAGTTAAAAAAAAACAGGCAATAGTGGAGAGGTTTCTGAATCAACCCAGCATTTTAAGATGGAACGTTTCGAGATATGCATGTAAGAAATACCCCTCAGTCAACAAGTTTTAGACCAGATCTCTAAAACTTTCGACGAGGGGTGTGTATGTTAATTTGTTGCGTTAAGTTTATATTGTACAAAATAAAGTATAAATCATATTGAAAAAAAGAGAAAGGAGTATGAGGCTAAGATCTGTTAAGAAATAATAAAACACAAGCATGTCTGTACCTAGGATGTTTTATTTAGTTGACAACTGCCAATTACGAGTGAAAGAATCTGCCGGGATTGGAACTACAGCTTGCAGAAGACTTTGTTTTCAGCAAAGTTTGGATTCTTTGGGCTAGGTACGCCATTATTTTCTTGACTGCTCTTTCCATCAGAAAGAGTGGGTTGGGAGTACTGGAACGATATGCGTCCAGGAGATTCCAGATTGCTTCCCATCCTTCACCACATTTCCACCAGAAGCAAATGTCGCCATCTGGAATGATGTTTTTGGTTGTTGGGGAACCAGGGGATCTTTGTGGAATCTTCTTTCTCATGAATTTCTTGTTTGCTGTGAATTTTGATACTAGTGTTGTGGTGTTTGGCAAACAGTGTCATCATAACATCTAATTTTGAAAACTTGGAATTTTGAACATCAGCACGTGAAATTTTGAACATCAGTACCTACGTGAAATTTTGAACATCAGTACGTGAAATTTTGAACATCAGCTCACGAAATTTTGAACATCAGCACGTGGAATTTTGAGCATCAGCAAGTAGAATTTTGAACATCAGCACGTAGAATTTTGAACATCAGCAAGGTGAATTTTGAGCATCAGCAAGTAGAATTTTGAACATGAACACGTGGAATTTTGAACATCAGCAAGTAAAATTTTGAGTATCAGCAGGTGGAATTTTGAACATCAGCACGTAGAATTTGAACATCAGCAAGTAGAATTTTGAACATGAGCAAGTAGAATTTTGAGTATCAGCATGTGGAATTTTGAACATCAGCAAGTAGAATTTTGAACATTAGCACGTGGAATTTTGAACAACAGCAAGTAGAATTTTTAACATCAGCACGTAGAATTTTGAGCATCAAGTAGAATTTTGAACATCAGCCGGGAAATTTTGAACATCAGCAAGGAGAATTTTGAGCATCAGCACGTAGAATTTTGAACATCAGCACGTAGAATTTTGAACATCAGCACATACAATTTTGAACATCAGCACGTAGAATTTTTAACATCAGCAAGAAGAATTTTGATCATCAGCAAATAGAATTTTGAACATCAGCACGTAGAATTTTGAACATCAGCAAGAAAAATTTTGATCAGCAAGTAGAATTTTGAACATCAGCACGTAGAATTTTGAGCATCAGCACGTAGAATTTGAACATCAGCAAGTAGAATTTTGAACATGAGCAAGTAGAATTTTGAGTATCAGCATGTGGAATTTTGAACATCAGCAAGTAGAATTTTGAACATCAGCATGTAGAATTTTGAACATCAGCAAGTAGAATTTTGAACATCAGCACGTAGAATTTTGAGCATTAGCAAGAAGAATTTTGATCATCAGCAAATAAAATTTTGAACATCAGCAAGGAAAATTTTGATCAGCAAGTAGAATTTTGAACGGCAGTGTCAGCAACGAAAATTTTGACAATCAGTGTAACTTATTAATGTAGTTCTTGGGTATACTCTTAATTTTGTTGTGTTGTGATGTATGTTGGAGTTGAAAATAACTTTGAAAGAAAAATTTAATTTCTTGCTGTGGCCAATTATAATAATTATACATATAATTTGGCCAACATGAAAATCATTTCTTTAATTCAGGTAAACTAGATCCCCCCAAAAACACCACTTCGACCAACCGGTAGACCAAAGAAACCAATGAAAATATATAAATTTGTAATCAGCCTATCAAGATCTTTTGATTCTATTCTCCACATGATTAGATTTATCTTTCAATGCTAAATAGATCTCGGAGCCTCCCATGAGGGACACTAAAAAACCTATATTTACAAATTCCGAAGAAATTTGCAGTCGCCTTATCAACACCTCACGAGGTGTGAGTGTACCCCGGACATCCATGGACAGAGAAAAAAAAACTGCCCTGATGGGGATCGAACCCAAGTCACCGTGCGTGCAAGCCTAGTACGCTACCCACTTGGGCATGGTAAAGTCAGAACTTTTAGTGAGTAACATCGACATAACAAGAGCTAATTCATCATATTTTATCTCCATCTAACCATGATTGTCCAAAATCAATATTGTAATGCCGCCACAGGGGCACTACTTTGTCAGAACTTTGAGTGAGTAACATCGACATTACAAGAGCTAATTCATCATATTTTATCTCCATCTAACCATGATTGTCCAAAATCAATATAGTAATGCCGCCACAGGTCATTGCCCAATTCTACAACTACTACTATTTTCTTCGTGAGGGTAATAGGGAAAAATGAAATATAAATAGCGGAAAACAGAACAACGTTAAGCCCTAATTGAAAAATAGATTTAAAAAATTTCGTCCCCGCCAGGATTCGAACCCGTGCTACCTGGGTTGCAAGTCGATCATGCTACCACTAGACACAGTTGTCTTCTGAAGAAACGAGGACAAAAAATGATACAACTAAATTAGTATTTGGAAACTTGAGTATTAAAATTTTGCAGAGAGAGAGAAAGAGAGAGCGAGGTCATCTCGAAAAATACATACTGGTCAAGATCTGACCACCAACTAAGGATTCAAAGGTACCTACTCGCCAAAGAAAATGAAAAGGCCAACAGGTGCCAACCAGTGGACAGGATGAACGTATAAAATGAATAAACTCGGTTATCAGCCTATCAAGACCTTTCATTTGATACCCCTTAAGCTTAGATTTATCTTGCAATTACCCGATTTGGGCTCCCAAAACTTGGGGTCCCCCAAATGTGTCGCTCGCTTATATTTTAGAAATTTTTTGTGGTCTAGGCTCATTGTCGTCATATCTTGATCACTTTAGACACCTCACTTAATCTTCAATGCCAAGTTAAGGACATGAAGTTTGGTCTCAAAGGATTCGTATGAAAAAAAGTAGAAAAAAAAATTATGAATCTTTTCGTGTCTTTCACGATTGTTGGGGGTCTCGAAAATAGGGTTCCCGTTGTCCTAGGAAGTCAAACAAAGAGTCAAATCAATTTATTTTTCAACGTATAGTCCATTTCTGCAATGAAAATCGCAATTTTTGAAATTTATGTTGAACTTTTCGCTGGCTGAAAGTACATGAAATGCATGGGAACTATGTTTTCCGTAACCTTACACTCTGCCGGGCTGTCTCTTTCTTTGTATTGGCGTTCTTCACACCTCGGCCGAGGTGTTTGATAAATAAAATACATAAGTCTGCATTGCCACCCTTGGATTTTTTTTATGTATGGAAAACCATGTGTAAAATCATCTTGAATCTTATAGGCATATTTAAAAGCAGATAATTTTGTTTGACCAATTATTATTATATATTTTTTTATTAGGATGACAACAAAGTAATGTACAATGTTTACAGTATAAAATTAAAAAAAAAAATATTTTTTTTTTTAGGTATAATATAGATTGAAAAATAAATAAATAACAAAAAAGAAAATAATACTAATGCCCTAACTAAAGGGCGGGGTTATTGCCTGCGGCAATCTCTTCCATCAAACCCTCATTCAAGCAATGTTTCGAGCAAGTTTTTGGCCAATAATATTAAAGAAAATCATGTTTGAGACAATGCTCACACAGCTTAACATTTTGTGATCGGACAAAATTTGGTCTATCAAAAGTGATATGAACTGATGGAAAGAGTAGTTATATTTATGATTACTTGATTAGTTATGTAAAGATTCAGATCAAAAATCCACCTGAAACAGCGTCTCAGCCTGGCGGTGCAGAGGGGGAATGCAGCAAGTATGCTTTCTGCTCTTCCCTCAGCTGAGTTTGTAGAAGTCTACAATCTATAATTTTATTATTGTTTTATTTACTTTTAAGTAAACTATAAATGAAATAAAACCTTCATTATAAGTGCACTTTACAAACTACCTTATTTATGAATAACAACCAGTGACTTGCGACATTACCAGAGTCAAAATAACAATTAATAGAAAAGTCATGGAGGCTCTGGGTGCTGATACCAATGTTGGCTACCTAGCTTAAATTCACCATTACCCTTCTCCACTAAGCCACATAACATGCATGCATGAACATTGAACAGGCAACGGGCAGCATGAACAAGGTTATGCTTGTGATCTTGTTCAGCCACACATGCTCATGCACATGGGTGTAAGAAGGGTTTAGCAAAAGGGGGGGCAACAAAGTACCTCGTCAAGGTGTTGGAAGGGGATGGGGGGGTTGATTTTTTTTCTTCAGATAGGTGACTACTTATAATTTTATTATGAAAGGGGGGGACGGGGGGGGGGGGCAGTGGTCCCCCCCTTGCCCCCCTCCCTCCTTCCCCCCTGCTCATGCATGCATGGATGTACGTGTGTAGGCAGCTGAAGAAAAAATAATTAAATGACGAAGAAAATTTGTCATCTCACATTCCAGGTTGTAATCTGAAGATCTTCAACAATCAGGAGTTCGCGGCCCATCTCTCCCACTCGGTGAGCCAAGGGTTCGAGGCTGTCTACCAGCTGACCCGTATGTGCACCATACGGATGTCCTTCGTCAAGGGCTGGGGAGCCGAGTACAGGTGAGTTCTGGTCAAGATCGGGAAATTATTTGCTACAACAAATAAGCCTTGCAGTTCAACGAGGCAATGCTGCAAGCGTTTTGGGTTGTCATCCTAAAGATGATCTTCTTAATAATATTTTTTATGTTTAATAAAAATATACATAGAATTTGATGAAAATTTTTTTTACCCACATTGAGACAAATTCCAGTGTGAATGTTTGGTTTGCAGGCGCCAGACAGTGACCTCGACCCCCTGCTGGATAGAACTCCACCTGAATGGGCCCCTGCAGTGGCTGGACCGGGTCCTCACTCAGATGGGCTCCCCCCGCCTCCCCTGCAGCTCCATGTCGTAGACCCCACCCCCCCATCAGGTTTTCCTTCTTCTTCTTCTTTTGTATGTTTAACTTGTGTTGGTCTCCTGTTCGATCGTAGACTCTATTATTTTTTTTAAGAGAGAAAAGTTGTTCCTCTGTGGACACTTTCTATTTTTCTAATACGGGACATCTTCAAAATATGTTCGTGAAATGACTGTGTATATATCCAGACCACTGATCTAAAACAATGGAATGCATGTTGAATTGAATCCGGTGGTGAGTTTTCAGAGGTTAGTCTGTGGTGAGTTTTCAGTGAGGGTAAAGGTGCTTTCTTGAATGATCTTTTGAAAAAATATTCAAGAGACACTGAGCAAAAAAGGTTCTTTTCATAAACCATTATGCCTAATTAATTATAAAAAGCATGCATTCCATTATAGCAGACCATTGGAGATATGCTAGTTGTGGTGTTATTGCGGCGTAAGCTACAACAAGAATTTTTGATGGTATATCTAATTGGGATAGAGACTCTGGTTGGCTAGTCACCAGTTTTACGTAAGAATGATGACTTCTGAAGAGTGTGTTGTCAATACTTGCAGTGATATTAAATATGTCATGTGTATTTATTAATAAGAAGTACTGTCACACATATTGGTAATAATTATTTACGTAATTTTTCTACTTCTTTTTTATTCAGTTTGAAAAGTGTATGAATCTTGTTGATGAGTTATTTGAATCAGAAAATGGTTTGAAAGCAGTCATCTCCTGTTGTGTGAGGATTTAAGAGCTATATTTGAATCAAGAAGATATGAGTAGAATAACAAGAAAGTTTATGTTAAATAAGATGTCAATGCATGTTTTTATTTACTTTTTGAATCATAAAAACGCCGATTACTAGAAATTAAGATTTAGAAATGTCTCTGATTCCCACTTTACTAGTGGAAAGAAGGTTTTCTACTTTCTGTTTTACTGTAAATGGGGTTTAGAAAGTACAGGAAGGAATCGCTGCCATTTTTATATTCTAGATTGGTATTAGTCTTGTAGAATTTATTTTTATTTTTAGGTACCCACACAAACTCTTAAATAGATTCTGTTTGTTCTCGTTTTTTAAATTTACGAATAGAGTTTTAATTAACCTCAAAGATTAAGTTTTCTAATCCTGTAGAAAACCAATTTGTGAAGCCCGTGAATATGTTTGAAGTTCTCTTGAGATTTGTACAAAGTACATTTTGTGTTCTCGTTTCTATCAATTCTGTTCTCTAGTTAGGTAAAGAATATTTAATACTTGATCTTTTTCTTGTTATCTCAAAGAAGTAGCTTTTGTTAATTATTGTGCATCCTTCAGTTTTGAAGTTCTAATGAAGAATCTTTGCTGAAATAGATGCATGTATCAAAAGAAAAATATCTTACCACATAATTGTAAGAATCTTTGGCTAAATATTTGATTACAAAAAAAATCTGAAAAGATATATTGATCTTGGTTTTACTTTAAACTAATAATTATAATATTTTAAGGATTCTTTTTTTTAATGAGCGTAATAATCAGAGCAATTTTGATGTTCATATTGTTGTAATTTCCTTGTTGACATATTGAATGGTAACAAGTCTCTCTTGGTTTTATTTAGTTTTTAGGCTTACTGAATGTGTGGGAAATAATTTGTGTACATGTTCTATTTTTTGTTATGAAGAATATTTATAATTATCTGACAAAATGACAGGAATAGCTTTTTTGAAGTCTGACGAGCAAATATTTTTATACGAAAAATCAAGTGTGATATTTGATTCAGATAGGTATGTATATCTACTACATAAGATTTGTAGGGTCTGCAGTTTGGCAATTTAATTTAAGATTGTTCTATTGTGTTGATTTCCATAGATATTTTGAATTCTTAACAAACTCGTTCTTTTCACTTTTACTTTAACCAAAAACGTATGAAAGTTGTATAAGTAAATGGAAGTGTGTGACAATTTTGGCTCTTTTGCGTTAAGGAATTTTTATCTGATTGTAAAATCCAATTTGTTACTTTTAAGTGATCCAAGTTTTACTATCTAAGTGCCATAAAAAATATTCGTGAACTGAAGAATCCTAAGAAATTGTGTTGAATGTTCCTCTAGATATTGAGATATTCGTCTGTATTACTTTAAAAGTAATCTATTCATTTCTTCACTTTCAAATGTCTGTTATCAAAAATATTCATACAAATTCATATAGAACTGTAGCTTTTTCAAGAAAATTACATTGATGCAAAGGAAAATAATGTGGTACAATATCAATTGATACTAAAATTATTACATAAAAAATTAAACAAATAAAACTGAAAAATAATATCTACACTCTCCAATTGATACTAAATTACTGTATGAAAAATTTGGATTTTAAAATTTGCACTAATATCAAAAATAACCTTTGAACCGTAAATGTAACTTTCTTTATGTTTAATCAAAATTTTCTTCCAATACCTATTCTCTTTTTGCTTTTACACCTGAAAGAGTTTTCTTCTCTAAGAGGATGTTTATTTTTGGTTTGTTATAATTTTGTAAACATATTTTTGGTCTTCTGTTAAGTGAAATAATCTATTTGGCAATATTGAAGTTTTCAAGATGGGGTTTATTATATTCTTGGAATATTATGCGGCGTATGTGCTACATTTATCACCAAAAATGAGGTATGTTAAAAGATCTGTGATATGAGAGTGTTGGAATTTTTTAAAAACTACACACTAGCATCGAAGTTCTTCTCATTTTGAGGATAGGAGCAACCTTCGTTTTTTTTTCTTCAGAGAGGATTTACTAAGACCCTTGTTTCAATCAAAAGTCGTCTCCTCTGATAGTAATAAAACTGTGATGAGATCTTGTAGTAAACAATTACAAGAAAGTAATAGCAGTACAGGAAATTTAGGTTTTCTACATAATTATTTGGTAACTTTTTTGAACATATACCTAGTACTTTCAGATCATGTAAAACGTAAAAGATGATGAATTATTATCAAAACAATAAATTTTATTACAAAAGTATCTTTTTATATTTTCAAAATATCTATTTTCAAATAATATTAAATTTCATTTTAATTGCATATTTCAAAGTTATTTGCCTATATTTTTATTTTTTGAGTTTTTTTTATGTTTGAAAATATTTTTTACTACAATTGTCAAACAGTGTTTCTTTAAAATCCCTTTTATTCTTTAAAATTGATGTTGAAATTTCAATTTGTAATATTAATCATTTTTATTGGTTTGCATGTTAATGATAACAATGGGTCTACTACAAGTTAACTTTGAACTAATTTAAGGTTATAGTGAGTGACAAAGGCTATAATTTTCATAATCGAGCATCACTATGTTCACAGTTCAATACAAAAGGTAGAACACACAATTATCAAGAGATAGTAAAACTCTCACCTTTCTTTTGAGAATAGTTAAGTTAACCTTAACGTTGTACCCTTTAATTATTACCGAATTTGAACAGAAAGTTGAGTTTTCATTAATATAACCTAGATATAGAATCCTTTCATTGAAAAAATATCATAGAAATGTCCACGAAGAACAAGGTTTACACAAAACTTGCCGTGTTGGTTTCTAATATGAAACACAATACATTGTGTGCCAGCGTCGATGGCGCGTTGAATGCACCAGTTCTTGTAGGATCACCGAAGTTAAGCAACTTCTAGCGAGGTGAATACTTCGTGATGCTGGCATTCCAGTCCAACCCAGGCTAGGTGAGATTAGTTTGGGTAGGTAGTAGTTTTGTGAGTTCCCTGCGAATGTAGTGTAACACCCCCGTCGTGATATGATCATGTAGTTGAAAGCGACATTGAACAAAAAAAAAAAACTAATAAAACAAAACAATACATTATGGAATCTTTAGTTCTTTGAAATTTCCCTTCTCTTTGGAAAAAAATGCGACAAGAAAATATTGTTCCAATATCTAGATTATATTACAGAAATAACATCTTTTCTAAATTGTAGGAGAACTTGCAAAAAATGGATGAGTGTGCATATTTTTCTCAATACCAGAAAAAAAATTGTATTTATATTTACCACCAACATATGGATGCAAAAATAGAATTTAATATATTATTATGTATGTCTTTACTAAAAAATTGAATTTTTTATTTATTCTTGTAATTTTTTATAGTTCAACAGTAGGTAGTAGGTACCTGGTAACCACGTCATTTTTCAAAAGTACATCAGAATGTACTTTAAAAAAAAATTACACTTGAACTAGATTTAATTTAATTTAATTGTTTATTTATGTCATATTTTACAATACATTATACATAAATTACATAATAAAACTTATAGCTAGGGTTTCTAAAAATAACAATTATTTGAAAATATCACATTGAAACAAATACATAATATAGTGCAAATAGAAATGGGGGAAAAATGGTAATTAATTTTCAATTTCAGAGAGAGAGAGCAGAGAAATGAGTTGAAGGTGGTGGAGAGTGACAGGCTGTTCTGGTGTTTGAATAGATACTAAAAACTTATTTAGATTTAAAAAATGTCATTAAAAAATATGGGGTGCCTTTTAAAATTCTAAAGGTGACATTGAAATAACCTTGAAGGGGTCATCTGAGAAATTTTTAGAGGTCCCCTTTAGAGGGGACCATCAAATGTCCCCTTTAGAGCTATGAAAGTGATCTTGAATAGATTTTTCCTATCGTTAGTAGTTCTCGAGATATTTGAATGTCTCGTTTACAATGGAACACCCTGTATACATAGGTACATCGGTAGACCACACCATAAATTTCTGTTTGACTGATATTTGTGTGAGAAATGTGGTTTTCGGATGATGTACATAGTGTCCTGGTAGCTCAGTGGTAAAGGCGGCACTCTGTGAATCCAGAGGTCCCGGGTTCTAAACCCAGCCGGGACCTGACAAGTTATCCTCCCCTCTGGGATTTTTGCCACATAATAATGCGTCTTAGGCTTACTGCTGTAATAATGGGACTTAGTAGTCTTAATCAGTATAAGTAAGGCGATATTATTATTATTATTACATTGTACATGGAGCAGAGCAGCACATTCTATATCTCATCAGTTTACCAGCCTTCGTGGTGTAACGGTTGTAACTACTGCCTGTGGTCCACAGATCCTGAGTTCAATCCCTAGGTTGGGCAGAATTTTCTTTTTGTTCCGTCCGACGTAAAGAACACGTGAGGTTGGCATTTTCGGCCCAACGTAGGCTGCGTGAGGTTGATGTGGGTAACTGGTACGATTCCGAACGATGGGGCTGTAAAACCTCATCTTGAATAACGCACATGAGGACGTTAAAACTAAATAGAATCAATGGACATGAAAGGAGCCTAGACAATGGATCAGGGCGTCTATATAATCCTCTTGCCACCGTGAGATTGGTAATATTGTGCCTATCTCACGTACACGGAATTATTATCAGTATACGATCGTCAAAAGTTATCATTTTATCACAATCGTGATGTCACTACTTTATTACTCAAATTCTTGAGATTTATTCATATTACTTGAGACTTGAACCACCGACCACTTACGAATGCGCCACCTTCTCGATCGAGCAACTGAGGTCGTTAAAGGTGACTCAAGTTAAACAACATCAAGCATGGATTGAACATGCTCAATGTTCCGGTCTCATGAATGACTAGAGGTTATTGTGAACAACTGTAGCCCATTCCAGAAACAATCTCTACTAGCAAAATCGCTACATCTCCGTTTCAAGCATCAAATTGGTTGAAACGGATTGGTTGCACTCTGCACTCTGATTGGTTATTGCGTTCAAATTAACCAATCAGTGCGTTGTGTGACATTTGTTATGTTTCTGGAATGGGTTACGGGTATCATCAAATGGAGGTTAAAACCTCTGTCGTGTAAACCTCGAAGCAAGCATGAAAAGCCAGGATCCCGAATCCCGATGCAACGTTTCATGCTTTGCTCTTCCTGTACAATGAAATGAGATTGAATCACAATCATGGAAAAATTGCTCTCGACGTTCTTCACAATTCGACACAAAATGCTGCAAAACATTTCCAAACAAAATTTTGCTAGATAAAAGAGATAGTGATAAATAATTCAATAGCCTATTAAAATAAATAAATAAGCCTTTCTTTTATTTATTAGAAACTCGAGAAATTTATAATTCTAATTTGTATGATTCCTACTTAGTCTAAAATTTAAGAGAGAAAAGTCTTGATATCACACAACTTCAGATTCTTAAAAATAGTCGGAGGTACATAACAAAAGGTCATTAAAAAAATACAACTATAGGAATCAAAATCAACATTTGACAGTATGCTATAAAAAAAAAATGGTTTCCTATATATCATTCATGTCATTTTACACAGATACACACACATACCCCAGAATATTCTCACTTATTGATAAGTACGCAAACTCTATACAAAAATGACTTCGGGAAATTTGGAATACCTTACTATGTAATTGTAAGCTAAAAAAAGAAAAATATATTTTTATAGGTTTCCAGGCTTGACCGCTCATAATCGTAATTGGGGAAATATTCAACTAGTAGGTATACTTACAGTCATTACCAAATATTTTTTCAGGTTACTTTTTTATTTATTTATTAACTAGCGGGTTGCACCCGCTTCGCCAAGCCATCACACACACCACACCCACACACCTCACACACACATTGACACACACACCCATCCACACACACACACATCCACACACACACACACATCCACACACAATACACACACCCATCTACACACACACATCCACACACACCCACTCACCCACACACACCCACCCACCCACCCACCCACCCACCACACACACACACCACACACCCATCCACACAGACACACACACACACACAACCATCATCGCTGTAAATTTCAAAATCCCGAGCCAAATCTATCATAGCGGATATTGATAATGTAGCAAACTGGCCCATATTTCGAGAACGGTTTGTCAATATATGGCAACAAAGGGCTCAAATAAAATCATGTAATGTTCTCAGACAGTTTTTACAATAAAAATATAGGTCCTCGCGATAACTTTTAAGTTCCGTGCTGGAATCTGTAAAAAAACGTGAAAAGTCTGAACAAATGGTCGAAATTTCGAACATTCTGGCTTCTATCTTGAGAACGGTACGTCAAAATGTGGCCTAATATGAATTAAATGAAAGCTATTTTGTCTAATGTGTTATTAAATAATAAAAAATATAGGTCCTCGCGACAAATTTTAAGTTCCGCGCTGGAATCTGCTAAAAAACGTGAAAAGTCTGAAAAAAAGGTCGAAATTTCGAACATTCTGGCTTATATCTCTAGAACGGTACGTCAGAATGTGGCCTAAAATGAATTAAATGAAAGCTAATTTTGTCTAATGTGTTATTAAAAAATAAAAAATATAGGTCCTCGCGATAGATTTCAAGTTCCAGGGCAAAGACTGTCTTAAAATCGGACCCTTCCTCAAGGAAATACTTGAGGAAGGTCATAACTCAAGGACGGTTTGGAATTTCGGACTTTTGATAGTTTTCCTGATATCGTACGGCAATTTTACTTGGGGTCATCTCTCATCAATTTTTTGCTATCTCTTACCGTTTCGCTCAAACAGTTCGGACACACAAAGATACATACAAAGATACAAAGCCCGTCCATATTTCTCATTTATATATATATACCTTGCACACAAGAAGATCTCATGCAAGCAAATCCAAAAGCCATCCACGTTGCCAACTTTTGGAAATTCAAGATTTGACGTTCAAGTATGTTTCCGGACACGGAAAGTAAGTAAGTATTTATATATAGAGATTCTTATTTTTTTTATTAAAAAAATATTTAAAATTATTTAATAAAAATACTCTTTACAATCATATATCGACTAGGTACGTCAAACACTCCACCTTCACAACCAACACCACGAATTCTACTGCGAGTTCCTCTGATCCTCATACTCGTAGCATTAATAACTGGAAATCGCAATTCTAACTTTGAGCCATCCAGCGAGGTTAAGACTTGGATGGGTGACCATTCAAATTCTAATTCTCGTGACGCTGGCTTTTCCCGGCCCCACTCAGGCTGGGTGAGGTCAATGTGAGTAGCAGGTTTGTGAGTTTCCTGCGAATGGAGGGTAAAACCCCTGTCGTGATATGACCATGGCAGTTGAAAGCGACGTTAAACCCCACTTAAAAAAAAAATAAAAAAAATTACTTTGAGCCATTCAATTTCCACCATTTCAGGTTACTTTATTTTAGAGCTAGAATATATTGGCTTCATGGTAAGTATAGGCGACAAAAATATTGTAACTTTATAATGATATAGGTATTGTAAACAAGCTGCATACAGTCAGCGTCGATGGCGCGTTGAATGCACCGGTTCTCGTAGGATCACCGAAATTAAGCAACGTCCAGCGAGGTGAAGACTTCGTGATGGTGGCATTCCGGCCCAACCCAGGCTGGGTGAGGTCAATGTGGCTAGCAGGTTTGTAAGTTTCCTGCGAATGGAGGGTAAAACCCCCGTCGTGTATGACCATACAGTTGAAAAACGACGTTAAACTCTAATTAAACAATCAAGCTGCCTACAATTATTAGTATAAATTAATGAAATATTGCACCTTGAAATTGCATTGCGGACCATGAAACGTCAGATAATCTACACAGATATAGTCATAAACTCGTACAAAAGCACTCAATTGCAAAAATGTACATACATTGGAAACTTGGGAATTATAAAAAAGTAAAACAACTGTACAACCATCTTGCTTATTCATTAAATTGAAAAAATAGAATCTGAAAAAAGTTAACTAAGGTTGAATCTTAAAAAAGAACGTGTCGACAAAAAAATAATATAAGTAGGTCAAGTATGAGGTAACTAAAAACTATTTTGTACTTCCAACAAATGAGAATCCCTACCCAAAAAATTTATTACGTGATGAAAGATCATCAATCAACCTCAACAAATAAACATCTGAATCATCAAACTTTCAAGAATGTATAAAAAGGGTACCCCCCAAAAAAATATACACATAATATATAGTGCATACCTGCTAGAAATGAGCTTTCTAAAAAGTTAAAAATTGGATTCCAATCTGGATTTCTTGTTCAACAATAATAATTTGATATCAAGACCTCAAGTAAACAAACTATTACATTATCAGCTTTTTACAGAAAGCAATTATGCTTGTAACCTCCGTGGCTCAGTGATTAAGAGCATTGGTTGCTGACCCGGAGGTTGCGGGTTCGAATCCCGGCCGGAGCGGAAAATTCTAACTGAGTTTTTCCGTTTCCGGAATGCCATGGATGCAAAGATAAAGTGCCCTGAAGTAATGCGAAAGCTGTTCCGGGGCACAACTACCTTTATATAAAAAAAAGTGTTTTTGAACAGTACAAATCAATCACAATCAAACACTATTTTGGCTCTATAATTCTATAATATGGCCCTACCTACCAATGTCTAAGAAAATATACAATACTTTCCTTATAATAGGATAAAGAAAGTAAAAAAAAACACCAAAGATAAGAATAGGTAGGTAGGAACGTCTTAATAGATATCAGCTATTTTAGCATCGTCTAAATTATGGCCATAGACCAGGGCTGCCCAACCAGGGCATAGTGTGGTCCTCTGTGCGTTTGTTGGAAAACACAATTTAAGAGGATTAGAAGATGCTCTGAGCACAACCCAAACTGTCCATCAGCTTATTTAGATATTTAGCCTCGTCTGGGTAATGCCTACAGCAGAACCTGGATATAAGAGACCAATTTCCAGGTCCAATTTACTTTTCCGGGAATATAACCTCTTTATAAGAGAAACCTGGATAAAAGAGAAAAAAATTCCCGTCCTTTAGGTTCTCCTGTATCCAGTTTCGCCTGTATAATTATACACAGGACATAAGTAACACTTATGCTCATGGCATGAGTGGTTCCAGTTCTCCCAGCACACCCCACATGGGCCGGAGCCCGTCACCGCGAGGCATTGCTGCTGCAGCTGGACTCGTCGCAGTCCATGAGGTGGCCGCGGTGATACGAGGCCGGGGGTAGGAGGCCGGCCAGCTCCAGCACATCCTGTATGACGTGGTGCGGCCGGGAGGTGGCCAGTTTCTGTCCGCAGGGGGAGAGCAGTATGGTGCCACCCAGGCTGGCCTGGATGCCGCCCAGGATGTCTGTCTCCACCTTGTCTCCCACCATCAGGCACTCGCTGGGCTTCATCGCCACAGCCTCACAAGCCTGAGGAAAATTTAACACGTATGAGACGGGTCCTATTTTCTATAGTTTTTACGCTGGGACGGCTTCAAATTAGGGTAAGTGTTCCAAATATGATAACAAAAAAAAAAAAAAAAAAAATTGGGACGGCCGAGTACAAAAATATATTAATAATAGCATTATCTGTGACCACCGGTGGGTCACGTTACAAGGGAAATTGAAAAAAAACGTGACCCACCGGTGGGCACGCCGTCTCATACGTATTAAACGATAGATATTTTTTAAACTGCCCGATTATGCTGGGTCCGCCATTCAATATGAACCAATTGAAATCCTATTTTTTCAAAACTGAAGTTTCATAATGAATTTTTCTTTGAAGGTATGCCAGAAAACAATGCCATTTATTCTAACTACTGATAGAATTGAAATTGGATTTAATTCAGAGCTAGTGCTAGGGATCCGTTGGTTCGAATCCCACCCAGTGCATGAATTTTTCTTCATTGATTTGAGTTTGTGACCACATAATAATAAGACTGAGGGTTAGGTGGTAGAAAATGCTTTGAGCGTTAACCTCGCCTGGTGGTTACCTTCCACTAAAGAGTGTTATTATTATTATTATAGTTCAGACGTTCTCTCAAGTTACGCATCGCATTCACCAATATGTATTTGGGGATAATATTGATTTCCATGTCGAATAGCATAGTTTTGTAGGAGTTTTGGTTATTCACGTAAATCAAGAATACGCGATGTACAGTTTCAGAGAATGTCTAAATTCATGCATTCTGCAACATCTTCATGGTGATTCATTTGATGTTCAAAACGTGAATTGGTGAGTATTAGAATAAATGGCATTTTGTTTTCTAGCATTCTCCATAAAAAAAAATTTAGGAGCCAATACCTCGTAAAATAATTTAACCATGTTATTAAATGTTGGCGGCCACAACGGAGTCCCGAAAATCGTCTATATCTAGGTGTAGATACCAGGGTCTGGGGTATAGGCCCAGGGTCCTCGTTGTGGCCGCCTACTTAGAGTAGGGACCATGGCATATTTTGCAACGATGGAATTCAGTATTGCAGTCTTGATAATTACACTATGAACACGGCTGCATATAAACCAATTTGCGCAAATCAGTAATCACCAGAGTCTCATCTCATATCTCACCTTGAAAAATATTCTGGGGTCGGGTTTCTCCCACGGTAGGTCGCCCGACACAAGGACACAGTCAAAGTACTTCCTCATCTTGAGCTGCCGGATCTTCTCCCACTGATGCTCGGAGGTTCCGTTCGTGACCAGGACCAGGGTGTAGTGTTCTCTCAGCTTCTTCAGCAGGGATAGCACCGATTTGGAAGGCCTCATACATTCGTAGCGGTGGCGTACCCACGTCTCGTAGATGTCGCCTAGATTGGTTTTAGGGGGAAAGGGGCGGGTTCAAAACATAACAGGGATATGAAAATCTGGGAAGATACTGGTGGGTGTGGGACGTTGGGACAGAGGGCGCTGAAATAAAGGACACACGGTTGAGAGTGCTGAACTTTTTGGTAGTAAATAATTTGTATAAAGTTATTGTACCGTTAATAAATGTACCCGTATACCGAGCATTATTATTTATTATTACAACAAAAAAAAGAGTAGAAAAACCGATCTCTAAATGGTGTTGAAATATAATCTCTAGCATTGATAAAGACAACAGCAGTAGATATTGCCAAGGGCGTAGGCGTCCAGCAACTCCGAAAAAAAAAGTTTAGTATAAAGAAGGTATACCTGACATTTTATAACTACTTACGTTTTTGTGGTTGCCAGATTGAGGTTTTTCCCAAATTGGGGAAAAAATTTTAAAGCCGTATTTTGGGGAAATTCTTCAGAGGAACAGATGGGACTTGTAACCTAGGGCAGCCTTACCCAACATTTTTTTTTATATCTGAGTGCACGGCAGTGCGCCAGGCCAAGTTCCAGCAAGCACGGCAGTGTATCTTTACACGAACCGATTCACCCGGTTTTTCACACCCTCATATCTTCGGTTCAACTGATCATAGAGATATGAAACAGAGATTGCCCTAATATCATTAAAAAGACATTGAAAATTTAGAGACTCTATGCAAAAAACTTTCAGAAGAATGTAATTTTGAAATTTGCGATTTTGATACTGACTGACTGACAGATCATCAAAATTATGAGGCACTTCCCGACTACCTAGAAAGCTGAAATTTTGCATGATGGTAGGGTTTATTGTAAAAGTACCTATAGGGAAAAATCTAAAAAAGTTCTGAAAACTGTTAAACGGTGTCGTTTAAGGGAGAAGGTATACTATATTAGTATATAAATTATGAGGCACTTCCCTACTACCTAAAAAGCTGAAATTTTGCATGATGGTAGGGTTTATTGTAAAAGTACAGGGAAAAATCTGAAAACCGGCACTTTCGCACTATTTCTGCTGTTAAACTGTGTTATTTTAGGGAGAAAGTATACTCGACTATGCATAAAATTATGAGGCACTTCCCTAAATAGATGAAATTTTGTATGGTGCTAGGGTTCATTGTAAAAGTACAAGGAAAAATCTGAAAACTGAACTTTCGCACTTATCATGCTGTTAAACGGTGTTATTTTAGGGAGGAAATATACTCGATTATGGTATACTAGCGGGCTGTCGCCCGCTTTGCGGGCCGAGGCATGGCCGTGAAAGCAAAAAATCCTTTTTCGCCAATGGCAGGTGTTGTATTGGGAAGACAAAGCTAGCTACCAAATTTCAGCTTTCTAGGACTTACGGTTTGGGCTGTAGAGCGATGATCAGTCAGTGAGTGGTCAGTCAGTGACTTTGACATTTATATATTAAGATAAACTATAAGGTACTTCCCTACTACCTACAAAGCTGACATTTTGCATGGTGCTAGGGTTTACTGTAAAAATACAGGGAAAAATCTGAAAACCGGCACTTTCGCACTATTTCTGCTGTTAAACGGTGTCGTTTTAGGGAGCATAATAAAGTGAAGAATCCTAAAAAAATTAATAAAAAGTAATGAAACGTGCTGTGAAACGAACCATTTACAAAAACTAATGATATCCCACAAAAAACTACCGTTGAAAAAAGGGCCAAGTTCCAGAACTCCTATCCAAAAAGGATTCGCCAATGAATGCAGTGATATCTTGGTACTAAATTATGTATTTTATTAAAACCCGTTTTCTGAGTTCCTCATTTTGTATGTTTTTAACTGCAAACTATCCTCTAACTTGGCCAGTTTTATGCCATTGGTTGTATGGAATATTACGACTATATGTATAGGTACAGAATAACAATATAACCATCACAAGGAGCGACACTGCAGTTTTTTACTTTCCTTATATTTTAATGGGTTTTTTTTCAATATCTTTTGGAGCCCCTTCACAAATTACATACTCATTAAGCATTTTTAGGTAGGAGCACCTGCTCCTACCTGCTCCACGCTGCCTACGCCCTTGGATATTGCTATGAAACCAGTAAAACATCAAGAAAAATGTTTGTTTGAAAACACCTCTCTGATTGGGAGAAAAACACCAAACACTTATTTCATTTTTAGGTGTTTTCAAAAACCCATTTCTTTTTATACACACTTATTATACTTAAAATTGTTGTATACTTAATTTTGTGTAAAAATAGTTGTATACTAAAAAGACAGTGGTAGAAGTGCTGGGTCATTCCTCCACTGTCTGGCTACCATCGTTCACGATGACGCCACCCTATGATACTTAAATTTATTGTAATATTTTGAAAAACAAATAAAGCTGTAGCTCTTGCTACGAAATATTTGTTAATAAAAAAATAGATGTTTTACGACAATTTTATGATTTTGTACCTACACCACTTAATCGAAACTGGTTTGATGGCAGGTTTATCATAAAAACATATTACCAAGTCTTCAGTATCTACAGCACAGAGACTACAGCATTAGAAAAACATCTATTAGGGTGGAATTAATAGACGTTGTTGTGATACCTCTGTGGCGCTAAGTCACGGATTGCGTACTAATTTCGCCCTTATTGTATTGTACCTATAGCACAGACTCCACAGAGGTTTTTCATGGTGTCATGCAAAAACAGACTGTTTCAGGCGGGAGCAAGAGCAATTCTGTATATAGGCATTCGTTTCGCACATTAAATTTCAATCATAGCAAATTTAAATTCGTTCTGCATATAATATTCAACTGTAACACACATTGAGAGGTCTGTTCGAGGTAAAAAACCAATAACTAAAGATGGTGTAGGTGAGCTCAGTTATTTTCATAATAATTTAATAATTTAATAACATAATAACACTCCTTAGTGGAAGGTAACCACCAGGCGAGGTTAATGCTCAAAGCATGTTCTACCACCTAACCCTCAGAGTCTTATTATTATGTGGTCACAAACTCAAATTAATGAGGAAAAATTCATGCACTGGGTGGGATTCGAACCAACGGATCCCTACGCTACCTGGATTACCACACTAGCGCTTTCTATCCCCAGGGGTAAATTATGATCGTCAACACGGTTTTATATTTAATATTTTCAAGAGATTTAGGAATATGTTTATTTATTTATTTCGTAAAAAAAATTCTAGACAAACTTAACTGTCTAGAGTCTAGAGTGACTAGAAATCGGATAATTTTTTTAATAAAAGCGCAGCACTCCCAATAAGATAGTCAAATGTCATGATTTTTAAAATATAAATGATTCATATTTCTTGTTCTCTCGGGATTGATTCTCGTCGGCGTTGCGTCGGCAGAATTTTTGGAAAATATCTGAAACATAGAATAACTTTGCAATTCCAGTTGTTGATGATAAGCTTCTCGAAAGTATCTCCACCTGAAAGTGCTAATATATGAAGATTTAATGAGAGTAAGAATGGCAAAATTATTTTTCTTTTTCTTCCCTAAATAGAAGATGTCTAAGATATATTGCAGTGAAGTATTTTTTTAGGCTGATCGTAGGTAATCCTGTACAAATAGGCTTCTAGATTCATTGAGTGTTTTTTTTTATCTCTTCCAAAATCTATTTGGAAACCATAAATTCCATAAAACGTAAATTCCTTTGTTTCCGTCAGTTTTGTCTTTATCTACCAATTTTATGCAAAACATGAATATTAATTAATGTCTGGATCTAAAATTAAAATATGATGGAAGGATCCAATCTTTCTATGCCCGATTAGGACTAATGAGTCCCATTATTCCAGCAGAAAGTCCAAGACGCATAAGGTACTCAAAATCCCAAATGGGAGGGTATCTTGTCATGTCCCGGCTGGTTTTTGAACCCGCGACCTCTGGATTACCAGTTTGACGTCTTGACCACTGAGCTACCGGGACAATAATCTGATCGAAAAAATAGTTCTTTTTCCTATTTTTAACATTACACCAATATTTTGAGTACGGAGGTATATGTAACTACAAAACGTCTATTTACGAGTAAGTTTACCTTTAGTGTGCCTTTATCAATCACATTAAACAGGGTGATAAATAACTAATCAGCTGATTAGGGGTGTGTTTGTCAATGACACAAGTGCAATACAAATGGCAATATTTGAAGTTAACCATGGACTAAAATTAATTGTTTATTCAATAAAATAGAAGTCATGATCGCCAACATCCAATAGGGCACGGTATTACTAGAAGAAGAAATTCAATCAGTTGATTAGTGTGACGGTTGATAAATGCACCCTTAGTACAATGTCTACATTCTATTATGGGGTAAAAAATGAAAGTACCATGCAAAAGAAGAAGACAGAGGAAGAAACAGGTACCCATATCCTTGAATTTCAGAATTTTTTTATCGCCATCTAATTTACTCTTTGCGGCACAGCTCGGATTTTTTTGAATAACCTTTCCGGCACGGTGGTCCCCAGAAAGACCACTCGGAAAATGTACCTTACTGCACGGAGGTCCATATGAGAACTGTCTTTAGTATCGTCTCAGCACGCTTCACTCAGCCAGGGACCACTCAAGCTTCTTCCTATTGGATAAAAGTTTTCGGCTGTAGTCGGACATTGTCGTAGCTTTCACAGGGCACAACAAGTCAGGAGGGCCCGTGCAGTAAGGGTCAGATTTATGTGGTCCTCCTTGGGACCACCGTGCCGCAAAGAGTTAACCAACTCAAAAATGTAAAAAAACCATAACTGGATGGACTCGTAGTTTCTTGACACACCAGTTGGGCTATCTTCTCAATCTTCCCTTCCCCCTTCTCTCTTTTACATCAACCTCCTCATCCATAGAAAGTTACATATGTATGGGAACGTTACATATACTACATATTTAATTCTGTCTTTTCCACAATGTTAGAATACTTCTGTACCTACATTTGATTTTCTAAAATTGGAATTGGAATTGGTTCGAGTGTTAATAACAAAGACCAGTTAGGTGATCGATTAAAGACAAAAGACAACTCGTCTAAACTAGTCAAGTGAAGACTAATTGAATTTTTCATTTATATCATTATAATTTCCAATCATTTGTCATTTCTTTAAAGCACTGATACCATTGTGAAAAAGACTCAAAATCTATGAAAAAAGGAATAATATTTATGTGTGAGAATTTACACGAATCCAAATTTACCTCCGGTAAACTTATCAAGTTTCATTGTGCAAAAAGTTATGAATCCAAGTGCGAAATTAAAAAAAATCATATTCACAACTTTGAGCGAGAGTTAGGGCGAAATGAACATACAAATTAGTCGATATCAAGCAGTGGCGTAGCCAGGGGGAGTTTTTGGGGACAAAACCCCCCCAAATTTCCAAGAAACCCCAGCAAAGATGGAATATACGTACGTTAGGCGAGATATCTGAACACCCCCCCCCCAAAATGTGGGTCCAACTACGCCACTGATATCGAGATAACAAGTTCGGACGTAAGCATTAGTTTCCCTATTTAAAACAATACGTAAAAACAATACCTAAGGCATTAACTTCGGCCCGGATTACAAGACAATCGCGAATTTAAATATATTTTTTTTTCTATATTTTATTTTGTAAATGTTGTTAAGTTTTTTTCTCTCTGTTAAAAATTTATTGTTGATTGTTTTGTATAAAAAAAAATAAAGTGTAAATAAATAAAACATAGTAGTATTGTACTCTTTATTGAAATTTATTTACATAAATCTGATAGATAGGGCGGGATTATTGCCTAAGGTTTAATGCGCTGCGATTTTTTGTGAGGCGGTTAGAGTGGTCATTTCATCTGGGATTTACACACATATGGAAACCGCAGACGTAATACAAATACAGAGGAGACTTATATTTCACTGACAGCCGTATTTATGAACAGATAATTTTGTCTGAGCAATGTCTCAAGCAAGGTATTGGCCATAATATTAAAGGAAATCATGATTGAGACTCAGGCGGCGTTTTCTGTTCATAAATTGAGGCGTCCAGTTTCAAAACTCTTTATATCCAAAAAATCGAAAACACATATTTTTACATTTTTGAAATCTTCAGAACAAAGCACACATTATCTGAAAATATTTAGTAGCAAAACTATGTAGAACCCGGTGTAATATCATGAGAAAGATTCAAGTCGGTTGCTAAACTCAGTATTTCCAAAGGAGATTTGGCTGCATAACTCTGTATATCCATGCGTAAAAACTTTTGCAAAACTCTTTATATCCTATAGTATAATAATGGCGTACGGGAAATGATCGGTAACAAAACTCGTTATGTCCATCGAAAGAAAGGCTTTGTTCTTGTGAAAGGTGAAGTTCATTACAGATGTCTGCAAATTCAAGTCTGTTATGAAGAAAGGTAAAAACTTGAATAATTTCAATCCAACCATTATAATTTGTCAAACCTGATTGATTTGTCAAACCTGAAAAACTTAATAATAATAATAACACTCTTTAGTAGGTAACCACCAGGCGAGGTTAATGCTTAAAGCATTTTCTACCACCTAACCCTCGGACTCTTATTATTATGTGGTTACAAACTCAAATTAGTGAATAAAATTCATGCACTGGGTGGGATTCGAACCAACGGATTGAAAAACTATTGAAAAACTTATTGATGTTAATAAAAAAAAAAGTTATCATATATGTGTTAATCACTTTCGTATTATCACAACTACTCAAACTCGCTTTACTAAATCTATGCTAAAACCGGGACTTGAACCACCGACCTCCAGGTTACAAGTCCGCCACCTTATTGATCAAGCTACTGAGGTCGGATTATTGATGTTTATAATCTATACTTATAAAGGAGAGTTTCACTGACTGACTCACTCACTGATTCATCACTGTTTCTCCAAACTGGTAAGTCATAGGAAGCTGAAATTTGGTAGGTAACTTTGTCTTATAGTCTAGATGTGCAATAAGACGGGATTTTTCGAAATTCCCACTACAACACCTGCCATTGGCGAAAAAGGATTTTTCGCTTTACGGCCATGCCTCGGCCCGCAAAGCGGGTGACAGCCCGCTAGTTTACTATAAAAACATTTTGGTGAGTCTTGGAAAAAAAGGGAAGATCTCAAATTTTACAAATTAATACTAGAAGAAGAGGCTACTGCCCCACATGTAACTGAAGAAGAAAATGATGAAGATTGTTTCCCAGAAGAGAATGAAGATTTGACTGTTTCTATTTGACTGATATTTGTCTGATAAAAATACATGCCAACTTTTATTGAACAAAACCATTGAAAAACCAATTGTTTTCTTTTATTCTATGATATTGTCAGGCATAATTGACTGATGATAATAGATTGTGCTGGTGCAAAACTCTTTATATCCTTTTGATACGGTTGCAAAACTTATTATATCCATGATAAGGTAGCAAAACTCTGTATATCCAAATTAAATTCTTAAATATTTCGAGAACACCTGAATAAAATGTTTTTTTGTCGTCATAAAAAGGTGTATTAAGACTTATACTATCTACCAATATGATATTGTCTTTGGAAAATAATAAAAAATGGACTTTATCGTTTTTTGCTGTTCTTGTAAAATTTGAAAAAGTGGATATAAAGAGTTTTGAAACTGTACGCCTCAATTTTATTTATTTATTTACACTTTATTTTATTTTTTTACAAAACAATCAACAACAATAAATTAAAAAAAAACTTTGAAATATGTACAAAAAAAAAATAAAGAAAAATATTAATTTTTAATTAGAATTGTTTTGTAATCCGGGGCGAAGTTAATGCCTCAGGCAATCTCCGCCACTTAACCACTAAATACGGCTGTGAGTCTTTAATGAAAGTCTTCACGAAGTACAAAGTATGATTTCACGCAAGGAGGTAAGGTGGATTCGTTTACCTACAGATAACAAATAACAAAGGGTAAGACGCCACAAATAATTCCTTTTTTGTTTCAAACGTGGGAAACATGATGGGGATTATTTATAGGTGATAATTTACTTACTCCATTTTGGATATATTTGGAGAATCTGGAGTAACAGCCTGCAACAAGGTCATAGAAAATACACAAAACAAACGTCACCAGGTAAAAGAAAGCACATGAAATCCTGCCGTCGCGCGGTCCCACCAGGCTTATTTTCAGTTGAATTTGCATATTTTTACAAACAGATCACACTAGTCTATTTGTTTCGTAGCCACGAAATAATAATAATATCGCCTTATTTATACTGCCCGAGTAGGACTACTGAGTTCAATTATTCCAGCAGTAAGCCCAAGACACATTATTATGTGGTAAAAATCCCTAATGGGAGGATAACTTGTCATTTCCCGACTGGGTTTCGAACCCGCGACCTCTGGAATCTCTGGTTTCACAGAGTGCCGCCTTTACCACTGAGCTACCGGGACAGACGAAACAACAGCTACTTTAGAGTCTTTAGACCCTGGGTAAAACTTCTTAAATATCTCGTGTATTTTCCTTTAGGGTGTCAAAAACATTAAGAATCTTTAATTAATAGCCGTATTTATGAACAGAAAACGCCGTCTGAGCAATGTCTCAAGCATGATTTTCTTTAATATTATTGGCCAATGCTTGAGACATTCATTGCTCAGACAAAATTAAATACGGCTCTGTTTTTAAAAACGGCTGTAAGAATGGCAAAACTTTCCTAAAGGACCTTCTTTTTTTAATTTGAAGAAAATACACAGGAAATTCAAGACCTTTTTTTTGTTGCAAATTCAAAATGAAAATTGGCTTCATTAAACAGGTCCCAGGGACCAGGGTGGCAGGTTTCTTTTCTCCCAGTCCAAAATAAGGGAAAGAAAAATCGCCCCTCTAAGGTACAAGAGCATGCGTTTGAGATTCTTTTGCATTCGTTAAAAAAACCTTGGTTTTGTTCCAACACCAAGTTGAGCTACATGCTCCATAACATTTTTGGTAGTTTGGGCTCCATATACCATATTTATTACGCTTTATGAGGTGAGGACAAAGTACAATATTTACAGTACAACACAATGAAATTATAAAGAAAAAAATAAATAGATTGAATAAAGAAATAAGAACAAAAAAAGAGCTAGAATACAGCTAATGTCCTAGCTAAAGGGCGAGGCTATTGCCTGTGGCAATCTCTTCCACCCAACCCTATTGGGCTCGATATCATCTTTGATAGCAGAAAAGAAAGAGAACCCGGGTATATAAACACACTTATCATCAATGCCATAATTGCTAATGAACAGATTTAATCTTGAACTTAACAAGAAACTTTGTAGACAATGTCCAGCCTCCGTGGCATAACGGTTCAGACTACTGCCCGTAGTCCAGAGATTCCGAGTTCGATCCCCGGTTGGAGCAGACTTTTCGAAAAAAATTCTGTTCCCTACAAATACTTGAGGCTGGCATTTCCGGCCCTACCGAGGCTGGGTGAGGTTCATGTGGGAAGCTGGTACGATTCCCAGCGAATGGAAGGTAACACCCCCGTCCTGATCAGGACGTTAAAACCAAATAGAATCAACTGGTCACAATAGATCCAATTAGGTCGCAGTGTTAATTGCAAGGGTTTCACTGAAAACCCTGCAATCAGGTCGGATAATAATAATAAAAATAATAATTAAAAAAATGGCCAATTAAGTTCACGATTAAATCAGTCCGTTAATGGCAATGCAATACATGCTTAGACGAATGACTAGCTCATCGCATCTCACACCTGTCAAACCCATGCAGTGATAAAATGCAAGATCGCAAGTACGTTGTACTTCCTTGATATATGATGATTCCATAGAACGAGGCATTCTCGAGTTTCATAAAAAAAATACTATCTAAGAATTGAGAGTACATACCTAATGAGAGCGCTCTCTATTTTAAACCAACAACTTTTTTTTTATTTTCATGGTTATGCTGATACATTTCCCTTAGAAGTAAATATTTTCACAAAAGAACCGACAAAAACTTCAAAATTTGGTTACAGTAAGTTGTTGATTGTAAAGGATACCTTCCGGTGCGCTCGTGTTGACCCAGCCCCGACAACTTCCGGTGAACTAGCGGTTATATCAGCACCTAAATGTGAAGTACTGTGTCACTTCTCGCCCATCAGAGGGGAGGCATACAACGGGATGGGCGCATCTCAGTACTCACACTGTTCACCAGGGTAAAATCTAGTGCTCGTCTACAGATTTTACCACCTCTCCTTAAAAAAAAGGTACAACACAGACCACCAGCGTCTACAGTAGCTGCTGTTTAATAGCTATATGAAATAAAAAAGGCTGTGACATTGTGACACTCTAATCTAAATAAAACGGAAACTGGTGTGTTCAACGCGATAGTTTCTAGTTTATTCGTTCATTGTCTGCAGATCCTTATTGATAAGAACTATAAATACTAGTTGTACTACATAGATAAAGTATTCGGCGAATAGTAGGTTAGGTTGTGAACCAGATAGTACTCATAGGTATTGGTCAACAGCTGATATGAACTATGGACTTACAACAATGTACATCTAGTACAACTTCTCACTTTTCTGTTTATACTGATATACTGAACAAAACGCCGAAGGCTACATAAATGAGAGACAGAGAGAGAGAGAGAGAGAGAGAGAGAGATACTCTCCTCAGTCCAAACTCTTAACACATAAACAAGGAAGGAAGACTCGAAAAACAAGAAAGAATAATGTAACGAGTTTATGACGTCACAATTAGGTAAATACAATTATTATGTATACCTACCGTCATGTATACATAAAAACACGGTATACAGTCAAAAAGAGAAGACAAACAAAACAAACTATATAATGAGTTGATAAGTACTTATTTATAAACATCAAGAATGTTTTATTATTAAATTTTGCATTTATAAATATAGATACTATAGCTAGAACCCAGCACTTTGTCATCGTTTTGCCCCCTTTAGAATTTAACCTGTGAGTACACGCGTTAAAAATCCGAACGTCTGTACACGCGCGATGAAAAAAATTCTCACACCTGGTTTTGCTTTGTATTTCGTTCTGCTTGAAGAGTTATATAATATTTTTAAGATACATTAAGTTGACTTATGTATTTAAAAGATATATAAAGTAATTTTAGCAACTTTTTTTTCCAAATGGTTGCAGTTCGAACCCCTGATTTGACATTTTTTTTTCTTTTCATCGTAGGCCATGCTGACATAAGTTTGTAGGGCAATTCACAGTATATCTTATAATCAAGAATATTATGTAATTATATTTGTTTAGGTACTTCTAAAAGCTGAAAACAGAAACGATAAATAAATAAATGTACTTAGATTGTACCAGGAGGTAAGTAGGTAGGTAGGTACCCATTATAGTAGGTGGAGAAAGATTACAAAGAATACTATTTATTTCAGTATCTAGCAAAAAAAGTGTAGGAAGGTACCTAACTACCTAATATTATTACAAAGAAATTTAATTAATGTTAGTTAAAAATTTATATTTTGTTAGTTAAAAATCATTATAATAATTATTATAACAATAGTGAACAATCACGAATTTGGTAGGTAAACACACTAATTTTCTTTTAAAATATATATTTTTTTATTTAAAACAATTGTTATTATTATATTAATTAATTATTAAAACTAATTATTATAAATAATTAATTAAATTAAACTCAATAGTTAGTAACAGAAAAAAAAACTCTCAAAAAAAAAGTTACGTCTGTACACGCGCGATGAAAAAAAATCTCACATTTCAGACCGATCTGAACTTTTCGCCACGTCACGGGCAACAGAAATTGAAAATAGCTCAAGGGACTGTGGATACATCTAGATAAACATATTATCAACAGCTACTCCAGGTCCCTACAGGTTAGGACCAATATCGATCAAGTTCTAGCGTTTTTGCCGAGCGTGTGAGAATTTTTCCCTATGTGCGTGTACTCACGGGTTAAAAGACCTAAAACCCACCTAAATACCTACCAAAAGAAGACTGTGCCAATTTTGGAGTCATTTGGCTCAAGCGTTAGAGCAAGCTACGTTCAATATGAGTCAATGAATCTATCGATTTTGTATAAATAAAAACTGGTTTAAACCCGGTACTCTGTCATCGTATGGCTTTTGCCCGTGGAAAGGTCCTCTTTAGAATTTAAAAGCCCCTTACTAGTACCTAAGCAACTTAAGACCAAAAGAAGACTCTGTGCCAATTTTGGAGTTTTTTTTAATAATTGTCTACACATGCCAAATGAACTTTATTTGGCATGCAATTACCGACAACTCCATTTGAGTAGATTCCAATGAGATATCAAAATCTACAGAAATAGAGGAGGTTTATCTGCTTTGTTGTTGAGATAAACAGAAATAGAGGAGGTTTATCTGCTTTGTTGTTGAGATAAACAAAAATAGAAGAGGTTTATCTGCTTTGTTGTTGAGATAAACAGAAATAGAGGAGGTTTATCTGCTTTGTTGTTGAGATAAACAAAAATAGAAGAGGTTTATCTGCTTTGTTGTTGAGATAAACAAAAATAGAAGAGGTTTATCTGCTTTGTTGTTGAGATAAACAGAAATAGAGGAGGTTTATCTGCTTTGTTGTTGAGATAAACAGAAATAGAGGAGGTTTATCTGCTTTGTTGTTGAGATAAACAGAAATAGAGGAGGTTTATCTGCTTTGTTGTTGAGATAAACAGAAATAGAGGAGGTTTATCTGCTTTGGAGTCATTTGGCTCAGACTTCGAAGCAGACGTATGATTATGAGTCAATGAATCTATTTTATATATTAAGAGATATTATAATTACCAATTTCAACATTATAATAATTAATAACATAAAATTTGTTTTGATATTTAAAGGGCACGATATATTCAGCATGTGGGTGGTTATATAAAATGTATATCAGCCTTGACACACTGTTTCAAGTGCTAATCATGACCCATCTCACGCGTGTGCAATGCCTTCATTTTCATATCATAATAATTCGCAATAATAATTTGCAACAGATTAAAATAGAAGGGCGTTCGTGTTTTCTTTTGAAAAATTACGATAAAAGTAGTGCATTCTACGATTGTATTACTAGGTATAGTCTCATGAACCAAGTAGGTGTGTAGGTAACAGTTGCGGCCGGTGCTAAGGAGCTGCGGAACTGCAGCACCCTCAGACAAAAAAGAAAAATTAAGGATTTTCTCAAGTCCTAGTTCGTACACAATGAAAATCATCACACTATTCTAGAATAATTATTAAAGAATTATTATTATGATAGTCATGGTAAACTAACACAAACTCTTTAGTTACCGAAAGAGTTTTTTTGGCGCATTGGTAGGCAAGGCCATTCTATACAGCTAAACTGAAAGAGCTACTCTATAAATCCCATTTTAGTCCGGTTTATGTGGCAGCACCCCCAAAACACTTTCCCACCGGCCGCGCCTGGTGTGTATATCATCATAAACCAAGAAGATCCGCATAGCATTTTCAAACACTGCACTGTTAACATGCTTTCCTATCAACTGGCGAACAAGAGGTCCTAGTTGTATACTGCAATCTGTAGTCCTATAAAAATCATCTGATTTTTTTATTTGAATTTCAAGATAACACATAAGGTTATGTCAACTCAAAGTTCAACCTGACTGTAACGCTGCAGTCCAGTAAGATACCAGTGAGTCCAGTGACATGAGGCAGTTGAATAAATCTAGGTTATTGGTTCTGCGGACCTCCGTGGCTCAGTGGTTAAGAGCATTGGTTGCTGACCCGGAGGTTGCGGGCTCGAATCCCGGCCGAACTTTGAATTGGTTAATGATACATAAAAAAGTTGTAGAACAACATTTTCTTTGATTAAAAAAATAATAGGGGTTTTTTCTGATCATTTTTTTTGTTGTTGATATCTTCAACTTTTTGGACCTCGGCCCCAGTTTAACGGTATTTTGGGGGGGACCCTCTTTGACTAACTATTTTATTATTCATCCTAGATGGAGCTTGTGACATATCGAATCCAATGATTTTGAAGTGCTGATTAAGAATTTGGCTTTCATTTTTAGCTAACTGTTACCTTTGAGTCACCAGTGTCTTTTGGTCCCGATCTATTCCTAATATGATAAATTGATAAGGAGAGTCGTGTGATTTTTTTTGACACCAGATTTTGTGATTGACACCAGATTTTTTTTATTTCAAGATAATAACATTTATAAGTAAAAAAAATCCTTTATCTGGACAGCATCTGTGGTAGTGAGCCAAGGATGCTGGCCGCATTGCCCCTCTGTATGTCCGGGGAAAAAACTTGTCTTTTGAAGTTTGGTGTGCGGGTGTCACCTGTTTTCATCATGGCTTTCTTCCCTACTTCTTAATCTACTACTACAGGTTTAATCAAAACATTGCTTAATGTTTTGATTTAAAAATATTACGTGGACATCTTCACATATATGATTGTACCCCACACAGCTCACGTGTTTTCTTATCTACTGATAAACAAACAACAACAAAATGGTTGTTTACATAACCATGACCAATCAAGTGGGACTGCTAGAATTGAAGAAATGAATTATTCATGATATAATGCGTTGTGAGTAGTGTGATGCAAAACACGCGTGCAGGAGGTGCGTGTAGGAATATGTAGTTAAATAATAACTATATAGAAGACTGTACATAATTACTCTTTGCTAGTAAAATTTCTCATTTTTTTTTATACTGATTTATACTGTTAGTTAAAAAAAGTTATCCTGTTTGTGTTAATCACTATCGTGTTATCACAACTACTCAAACTCGCTTTACTACGCTGAAACTTGGACTTGAACCACCGACCTTCAGGTTACAAGTCCGCTGTCTTATCGATCAAGCTACTGAGGTCGGTACTGATTTATACTGTAAAGCAGAGGAGAGTATACAGGCAAATTCTAAACACACAGTCTAAAGTGGTTTTTCAAGTAAACAAAGCTAACTCGAGCGGACCCAAAATGATCATTGATAAACAACTCCTACCTCCTGCTAGGTTTCATGCTGCTGTAATTGCTGTTGTTGTTGATCAACCTCACCCAGCCTGGGTTGGGCGGGAAACGCCAGCCTCACGTGTTTTTTACTTCGGAGGGAAGGGAATTTTTTGTGAGAAAATTCTGCCGAACCCGTTATCGAACTCAGGGTCTCTGGGCCAAGTATTGTAATGTACCTAGTGACTTTCCCCCTATTAAACTACATAGTATGTACCTGATGTACCATCCTGTATACTCCTGACTAACAAGTTTCTTTCCGTGTTCTCTTGGACTTATCCGAAACTGGCACGATCAAACGCACTGCTCAGCTCCATAAAGGATAGAGGACTGGTTCAGCTGATAAAATTGACTCATGGAAAGGTTTTGTAGAAGAATCATGTTATTCGAGAACCATGTAATCTCATGTTGAAAGAGTTTGGTAAAATCGTCAACGAGGAACATCTCTCTAAACATGATGAAAGAAAAATTTATCTATTTAATCAGACAACCCATCATATTTCTCTAACATAAGCCGGGCGAGTCTAGTAGAGCTGGACTTGGTTCGAGTCACCTACTCAGTTGTGTATTTTTCTTGTAAAAACAACACCAAAATCAATACTAAAGCGTTTAATAGAATAGGGACATATGGTTTAATAACACAGGGGTTTAACAAAATGCCTAGTATTTTTTTGTTTTTTGTTTAGACATGAGTGTTTCACAACCTTTTTTTATTTCGTAGCCATGAAACAGGAGCTACTGTAGACGCTTTGATCTGTGTTGTAGCTTACCCATCCCGTAGTATGCCTCCCCTCTGATGGGCGAGAAGTGACACAATACTTCCCAATTAGGTGCTGGGTCAACACGAGCGCACCGGAAGGTATCCTACAAACAATTGTAACCAAATTAAGAATACAATTTTTTGTCGACACGAGAGATCGAACCCGGGACCTTCCGCAAGGCAACCGAGTACTTAACCACTGAGCTAATACTTTACCATAACCCTTAGGTACATAACGGTATGGTTTAGCATTTATGAGGAGCAGTGGGTTTTTAGTTAGGGTAGGCAGTCCCTCACTTTTTGGCAGGAAAGTTTTCCCTTCCCCAAATAATACCTAACCCAGAGCGACGATAATACGACCCTCACAAGACAAGTCTTATTACTTGCGGTTGATACAGTAACAGAAAATATACTTTTTCACATGTCATAACTATTGAACGGTTGTGTTAATTGACATAATATATTTCATTTAAAACATCTTCTTTCTTCAGTGTGCTCAACACGGATGCCACATTTCCTCTTTGGGCAATGGACATACCTCTAGATTTATTTACGAAAACATAATAATATATTGATTATCTAATAAAAGACGAGCCCTGTATTTCAAAAAAAGTCAAAGTACACATTTTAACTTCTTATTTTTAGAAGCCGTTCTCTACTCTTTATGGATCATTAATCCAAGTTGAACTTGACGCATAGATAATAAATCTAGTACATTCGATTTACTTGATAAACAGAAATAAACATTGAGATGATCGATTCACTTGCTAAAAGCCAATGACGGCGCGAACGACCTGCTAATACGAATATGCCGCAGGTAATATATTCGCCATATTATTACAATATTACATACATATTCTTTCATTTCTTTGTGTCTGTTCTTATTTCTCTCAATCTTTGTCTTTTACAAAATATCTAATTTAGTAAATTTGTATTCGTCCTTTTTAGGGTTTATTAATACGAAGAAAAAACCCTATGAATTTCTATTCGTCTTGGTAATAAAGCTTTGTTTATCAATACATAATAAAATTATAAGGGACACGAACTTCCCGCCTGATCTAATCTCTAATCAAAGTTCAGTCACCGTCTCACACGAAGTTACAAGAGTTCGCGTAGAGTAAATATCTCGACCAAAGTTCATGCAAAAAAAACTCGTCATTTATACAATGTTTCAACACATTTTTCGAGCATGCTGCAATTCATTGCACCGAAACATTCTCACCGCGGAAAATGGCATACAAGTATCATCAGTAGATCCTGGCCAAATATTAGAAACTAAAGTATCCATGTCACAGAATGCATACAATAAGTACATATGTACCTATAAATTTAGGCATTTATTGCATACCTATAATAATAAGTGGAAGGTAAACATCAGGCGAGGTTAATGCTCAAAGCATTTTCTACCACCTAACCTTCAGAGTCTAATTATTAGGTGGTTACAAACTCAAATTAATGAGGAAAAATTCATCCACTGGGTGGGATTCGAACCAACGAACCCCTACGCTACCGGGATCACCAGACTAGCGCATTAACCACTTGACTACCAGTTGACTGAAAAACGAGTGAACAAAGTGTGACAAATTGCTTATAAGAAAATGAAATCCTTCCTTCATTCATGCGCATTGCAAAACCGAGCTATTTTCAAGACAGTTTCAAAAAAAGTAAGTCAGCTCTTTTTACTTAGAGGTCTCAGATATTTTTTTCACAATTCAAAAAGATAAAATGAATTCTGAGTGCACGGCAGTGCGCCAGGCCAAATTCGAGCAAGCACGGCATTATTTAGAGCGAAATTAATAGATAACATCAATAACTTAAGTCATTGGTAAGCGTCGGTTTTCCCTATCTTACACAATACGCAATCCGTGACTTAGCGCCACAGAGGTATTACAAAAACGTCTATAATTCCGCCCTTATATTTCTGACATATTTTTTTCACTATTCAAAAAGATAAAAAGAAAATAGATTTTTTGAGCACAAACATTTTTTAACTTAAAAATAGTAGGTAATCTACTTAAAAATAGTAGGGATTCCTTTGAAAGTGTGTTTATAAAGAAGAGAGTTCGTTTTTTTTGTTAAAAAAATGTGTCCCAAGATTGTCCTTACCCGTCAAATTTGAGAGTGCCTCAGGCAGGGCCTGGGCCCATAGGCCCAACCTCCACTCATCCAGTGAGACCTTAGTGTTGTGGGGGCAGGCCCGGAACTGGGATAGGAACCCTGACACTGACGCATGCGCTACCGCGGGCTCTGTGTTGTACTTGTCTATCAGGACGGCTTTCATCTGGAAAACAAAAAATACTGTAGCCTTAGTTAACCGAACACAGTGAGGAATCCGGTCGAAAGTTATCGCGGAATAGACAGACAGACATACAGACAAACGAAAGCCAAATTGTCCAGTACCCAAGTTAAAACAGAAGCTCACTTAATGAGGTCGCTTCGCTCCCTCACTGTGTTCGGTTAATTAACACTAGGTACATAGTAGAAAAAGTAGAACGTAGAAGATCTGGAGGTAGACCAAAACTCAGATGGGTGAATAATAAAAAATCGAGAGAGATGTTGATCAACTGGGAATCAATCCCACCAATTGGATAGAAGTTCAGAGAGATGTATTTGGAATCGACCCAGAAGCATGGCCAGAAACAGCTATAATTCACTGATAAGTAAAAGTTTCCTTAGTTCATTTTCGACATTATCAGATATGAAAACTTTAGAATGTGTGATTTGTTCGCAATTTTTGCCAATCGTTTTTTCTCCAGTTAAAAATAGATTTTTGTGCCTTTCTTAAGGCTAATGTAGGTATCTATAGACACTTCAAGATATTCGGAAAAAAATATGTTCTTACATAGCATAGTGCCAATCCTGAACACCATTATCGTCCTCACAAATCTACAAAAATACTGTACTACTCGTGTACTTTTAGCATGTGAGAGATGATGAGTGGTTGACGGGACAAAGTTTTGGAAAACAATGTGTTTAGCCGCACGCGGAAAATACAAGTATACTCATTAAAAATGTTAAAGTTCGTCAGTAGTGTCAGTACTGTGTCTCACGGCAAGCATCACAGTGATGTCAGTCTGTAGTAAATATATTTACTATTTTTCTCTAATAACAATATTATAATTATAATAAAACTAATTTAATGTGATACGACAGTCTCGAGTTTTTCTTAGAGTTTGATTCAGTTTGACCTTCCTCAAGAAAATATTATTTAAAAAATTGCGATGTTTTCATTAAAATGTGAGACATTGAAAAATATCTGGAACAAGAAAGCAAGAATAATGTTTCAGGGACGTATGCTAAGACCTTCCTTGTTTTGTATGATTTTCGCGGATATGTATGAATGAGTTATTTGTGTTAGTCACAATGGTGATATCACAACTCAAACTCGCCTTACTAAAGATTTGCCATACTTGGGACTCGAACCACCGACCTCCAGGTTACGTGTCCGCCGCCTTATCGATCAAGCAACTGAGGTCAGTGTAGAAGGAGTAGGTATACGTGGAATTTCAGGCGTGCAGAAGGAACCTTGAGTATTCCTCAGATAGAAAAAGAACGCTGAGTGCTAAATCGAGCTTTTTAACGCCAAGATGAGAGTACAAAAGCCTATTTTTCTTTGGGATAAAAAAAATTCAGGTTCGATATTTCCATTTCATTCCAAGTCATCTTCACCACATTGGTGAAAGAAAAATGCGTTTCGGTACTTTTAAAGATAAACAATGGACTTAACCTATAAAAGAACTGAAGGCAAGGATTTTTTACTTCATTTTGGTTAACCAAACTGGAAGTAGGAACAGGAAAAATTTCCTCTTCCAAAAGAAAAATGACTTACTCACTTACTTCCAGTTTGGTTCATTTTATTCCACTTTGGTTAACTTTGGTTAGAAAGAAAAACACGGCTAAACATAGGTGTAAGAACAATTAAAGATGTTTACCTGTTACTTTGGTGTTTTTGAGCAGAGGGTTATCCTCTTATTCAGAGTTCAAGAATTTCGCTCTACGTCACTATACTCGAAACGATGTCACACTAAACCAATACACTAATAATAATATGACACACAAATTTCTGAGCCCGTGCCAACGGGATGAAAGTGAGTAAGAACGCCACGAGACAACCAACACCCTGCTTATTGCGTCGGGAATGCCCCACCCCGCCTGCCTGGGGCAAATTCTTCTCCATTGGAATAGAATCGAGCCCCGTCATTGAGTTACATTTTTCAAATAGATAGAGTGGCTGCGGCTGCGGGGTTGAGCATAGTTACTTGGTAAAAAATATATGACTCTGTACAAGATGAATCCCGGCACTTTGTTGCCGTTAAAGTTTCTGCCCGTGGCTGGCGTTCTATTTAGAATTTTTAAAATGCTTTCTAAGAACGCACCTACATATCCAAAGGACACTCTGGGCCAAATATGGGGTCCAGCCGTTTCGGATTTGCCTTAATTATTATTTTACTAACATTTTTTTGGTACATTGTTTACCTACTATGAGTTAGAGATAAAAAAAAACTATTTTAAGAAATGAAACTACCCCACAAAACAAGAGGACTGCATCCCCTTAGTGTGGGGTAGTCGCATTAAATATATGTTACCTATTATGTACAATTAATAATGCAAATAAATTACAAATTACAAAATTACTTTTCCCCCTCCAGCTGTAGGCAAGGTAGCTACAACACCAACATAATTTTACTTTTTATTTCACGTCTTTTAAATAAGAGCAGTTACTAATTAAAAATCCTACCTATTTTTGATACCTAACCATATTCGTCTTTCCATAAATTATGTTGTTTCATCACTGTGTAATCTTTGTACATTTTTTTTTAACACACGTGGTGAATCTACGAAGTCCAGTCTTAAGGAGTAATATAATAATTATTGCTGTTTGAATCTGGACTAATTAGATGTATATCTTAATAATAGATATCATATATCTCCATTCTCTAAGTTCCCATTTTATCATTTTTTATCTTATTTTTAAGCACAGTAATAAATAATAGGTAACTGTGATAAACGAAAAAAATGTTCACTCAATGAATACCAAACATAGTAGGTACCTAAAATGTCAATTATTCTATTCAAACCTCTTCTTAGATTCCAAATTGTTTCCAAACATTAACTTCCAAATAGGTCCTTTAAGCTTGGTGTAGTTTAATTTAAGTAATTAAATAAACAATTTTATTAGATCATCCAAGGTCCAAGAACTAAAGTGACTCTAATAATAAAATAAATTTAGATAAATAATGAAGCAAAAAGTTTTTTCTCAAAAATAAATTTATTAGTTTTGTTTTATTTTTTATTAAAAAAATTAGACATTAAAAATTAATCTGGCTAATAATTAAAAATACAAAAACAAAATACAAAGTAGGTAAGTGATACCAAATGTACCAAAAACAGCTTATAGTTCAATACAGGGTATCATTTGAATTTTTACATTTTCCAATACCTCAACTATTCATTATGCAAAAAGAGTTTAAATTCTCAAGATATTGATACAGAATTCCTAACTCCCAAAAAGCTAAATTAGAAATGCAATATTTATATTGAAATAATTGGATACTAGGTACATTTAGTATCAATATATTTAATGCTAAAGTAGTAAGTTTAAATTAATAAAAAAAAATACACACTAGTAAGTAAAAACTAAATATCAAAATGTTGAAGCATGAGATAAATATAGGAACCAGTACAAAAAAAAATCCCAACAAGACAGTTTGTTGAGATCAATGCAAATTTCAAATCACTACAGTTAGCTTTCAGTGATTTTCCTTAGCTTCTAAACATTTTCTTCCCTAGTTCCATAAACCGATGAGTCCTACATACAGTCAAGATATCATGATCATTAAATAATTTCTTCACATCTTTATTAGCCTCCACTAAATGGACAAGAAAATCTTCAAATGCTAGTTTAGTATTTGCCTGTATTGTTCCTACTTGGGCTTTCCTTAGCATATCAACGGTTCCCTGGGCCCAGCCACTCTCTATAGCAAACTCAGATATCCAAGGTTCTAAAGCTAATATGGCACTCATGGTCTGCATTCCAAGGAACCAGAGTTCCTCCACTTCCCGCCAGTGCATCTTGTAGTTCAGGTTCACAACCAATGCATCCCCGGATGATTCATCAACAGTATAAGCCTCCCACAGAAACCTGATTGTTACCTGGATGTAACGGCAAATAGAAAAGTCATTCTTCTTAACACGTTTGGACTGTTGCTTGAGAAGCAACAACCCCAGCACAGCAAGATGTCCATGTAACACCAAATTCTCTGGAACATTTTTCAGTTCAGGTAGGTTGTTAAAGATAAACTTCATGAGAGAAGCAAACAGTGCACTCTCTTCAACCAGCTTTGATTCAAGCACAGTGATGTTCATGAATATATTGCACATGCTGATGATGGCTGTTTTGGAGTCCTTCATGTCTTCGACAAGCTTAGCGGGAAGCTCAGGCTCTGGTTTCTTCAATAGACGCTCAGCTTTAGGAACTGGTGGTCTCTTGTAGTGTACTATGGACCAGTGAAATGCCAGGGCCTCATGAAGTACCTCTTCTTCCTTCAGATCTAACATGATCTTACGACCTTGATCTTCCACAGTGAGATGACACAATGCAGGTAACAGGAACCTCAACAGATCAATTTTACTCAAGGGATCAACATCTGACTCTAGTGCAACAGAATCATCTGGTTTATTGTTTTCAAGTTTAACCCTTTCTTGAACATAATGTGATCTGTAGGCATAGAATGTTTCATTGCAGAGTTGTAGCACAAATGGTAACACACCATAAACAGCACTACGCATAGCAGATGTTTCTTGTGAAAGCCATGCAGCCAATACTCTCACCATTGCACAAATAAATATTTTCTCTGGAATACTACCATTCTTTATGATCTCCATATCTTTAGACAGTTTTGTCAAGAGATTGATGACAGCAGTGAATGAACCTTTCAAAGCTGTATACAGTTGTTGCTTCTCTTTTTGTTCTAAATCTAAAGTATCTGTGGCAAGATAAGTGATGGCAACCTCTAGATATGTGAAGCAAGCAGTGACTAGATCTGCATTGTCCATGATTTGCTTGAAGCTCCTATCCTCTAGTTGCATTCTTATTTCCACAGTACACAGCTGAATCAGTAGGAGGAAGAACTGGTGAGGCTTCTCCTCATCCAGCAGTGTCCACTCTATACTCAGCACCTCCACAATCACTGAGGCCAACTTTAGAGCTGGATCCTTTGTTTTTCCCAATTTTACTCTTCAGGATATCATTGAGAGCTTTGTAGATATTAACAGGCCAGGATTCATCACTAGTACTGGTTAAATTTATTTCTTTCTGGGGACAGCTCATGAGTAAAGAATGCAGAATAGCACACAGTTCAAACTTTCTGTCACTAGTATCTGTTTCAAAATCTAAAGATATTTTGTTCAAGAGAGTATTGAATCCTTTTGTATTACCATCCCAAGCAACAGAGCCATACTTGGTGACAACTGACACTAAAATATTTAGTGCTTCATCTGTTTGGAAACTATTTGTTGAATAAATCTCTGACAGTCGGGATACTGCTCCAATTTCAAACAAAGTTTTTTGACCAGGCTGGTAAGAGGCAATGTTTTGGAGACATTCATATGCTTCACTAATGAAAATTAAGTTGTCATCATTTTCAGCATCCGTTTGTTCAACTATGTCCAAGAATACAGGAACATTAGCTAACATGTCTTTGTGTGTAGCTATCTCTTCTTCAATACAGAAAGCTGAGAGAATAGAAATAGCCACAGACTTGTAAATAGCAGGAGGGCAATCAGAGGGGACATTTTTGGAAAGCAAGAGTTTTTTCAAAAATGAAAACCCTATGGCTTCAAAGAGAGCCTTCTTGTTACGGGCATCACAGTCTTCTCCTTTCACTAGTTTGGTTGCCATAAAAAGGGCTGCAAATTTTTCTGTGTCATTTTTAGCTGCTTTTAACACTGCCACACACTTTTTAACACTTTCTATGAGAGCAGACATTTTCTTTATATAAAAAAGTAGGTAATCAAATAACTTTAAATAATTAAATTATTTACACTGAGAACTAACACAGAACACTGTGAGTGGAAGTTGAATTTTGTATCTGTCTTACACCTCCTTTTTTAAAAAATCTAATTTTGGATTTTATTTGTATTAGTTTCTGGCAAAAGTCCATAATTCTTGTTGAAAGAAGCCGCCGCTTCAATAATTTTCAAATTAACAAACACAACATTTTAAATTTTTGATGGAAAAAAACACTTTTCTAACCTCGAAAAATTCGAATTCATGCACAAAATTATCTCTGAGGAGAAATTTTACATCAAGGACGAATGACAGAAAAACAAAAAAGAAAGCTTACCATTTCACAAGCTTGAGAATCTGCCGTCCGTGTCATGATTAGGGTATTGTCCAAGTCCAAAAATATCGCCTTGATAGATTCTAAATTGATTGAAGAAGTCATTGGTTCCATTGTTAATTTAGTTTCTGATTATAGCTGGACTGAATTGGTAGATGATGGAACTTCAAATGATAAGAAAAGTTAGAAAAGAGGACCACAGAAAGAGAAAGAGGAACAGAGAGAGAGAAGAGACAAGAAAAATAAACAATTTCCCCTACTTCTCTTATCAGTTGTTCTAGCTAGTTTCAAAATTTAGCGTTCAAAGCAGCACCTTCTTGGGTTTATTCTTGTGCTGTAGAATTTAGAAAAGTCGTATTTTTCTTTCTAACAAAAAATTTTTTCTTTCTAACTAAAAAAATCTAACTATTAAATTTTTCCAAATATTTCCATTCTATTCCAAGGTCATTCGTGAAAGAAAAATGCGTTTGGTTACTTTTAAAGATAAACAATGGACTTAACCTATAAAAGAACTGGAAGCAAGCATTTTCTACTTCCACTTTGGTTAACTTTGGAAGTGGAAATTTTTCCTCTTCCAAAAGAAAAATGACTTGCTTCCAGTTTGGTTCATTTTATTCCCGTTTGGTTAACTTTGGTTAGAAAGAAAAATACGGCAAAATACATGCATGTAGGTATTTCGTAGTCATTTGTAATTTTGTAAATGAAAATGAAGTTTAGTATTTAGTATGTAATGATCTGATTCTTTCGATTTCCAGAAGCTCCAAAATACACGTTTCATAACTAAATCCAGAGCTATCACGATGGTGCGTACCACGTGTGGGCGTGTGCGCATCTGGTGAATCTACAGTTTGGAAAATTAAAATGTCAGATCAAGCATCAGGACATCAAAAACGTCCTTACCTATCATTCAATACCCCATGCACACGAAGGGTTTCAATAAAAACTAACTGCTTTCCTAATTATAGGATAAGGAAAGTAAAAACATCAACCGGCCCATTTTTGAGGCTACTCTGATTACGTATTGAGGCCCTTTTAACTGTAATTTTCAATTTTCATCAAAACGGCCCCTATAAGGCCCGGGTGGCCTGATCAATTATGAACATGTAATATCAACAATGTTGAAGTATCCGTTCGGGAGTTGTTGGAATAGATAGACAAACGCCAAATCTTTCAGTATCCATGTTAAAATTTTAACAGAACCTTACATTTTTGCTTTTCTCCACTGTGCTAGGTTAGAGATCGCAAATTGTGAAATTCACAAGCAACGTAACTCAAAGATGGCCACACCCATTCATTTTGAAGAGTCGGCCTTAGAAACAAAAAAATATGATCATCATTACTGCAAGTCTCTTTCAACCATGAACTTGAGAAGGGTTTATATTAAACCCTAACAACAGATTTCTAGGAAAAATATTTGAACAATCTGCGAAACTGTAGGAGAAGGTGCATTATTTTTGAAATTGTATGCTATGTTCACAAACATTGAGAAAAGAAAATTTTGAGGTTAAAAAATTGAAATTTGTTTTTGTTGACTTTTTGGCAACCATTCTGCGGATTCTGCCTGTACATCAGGCTTTTTGATAATTTTTCGTTTCAGTTTCGAGGTTTTCAGTATAATCAGGTAAGTAAATTTATAAATGAACTGACCAATCGTATTCACACCAAATTTCTGGGTAATGATTTCGTCCACCTCTAATCTCTACCACTAACTTCCATTTCGTCCATGATGAAATGTTGTGATTTCTGAAAGCATGGTGTGAAGCTAGAATTCATCTCTCGTGGCTTATTGAAACACAAACGCCTAACCCTCGACACATTTATGATTAAGGGCCCCATGTACTTATTAAAACAGAAATACCCAAGATTTCAAGTAATTTTCTGCCTGTATATGGCCCCATATATTAGGTATTTTAAAATTGATCTCTCATCTACACATTGGTATGTCACAACAGGGGTTTAACCCACAATTTGCTGAGGAAAAACTCAGGTACTCACATTAACCTCACCCAGCCTAAGTGGGACTGGGAATATCCAGAAGACATGGATGGAGTTAAAAACAGAATAATCACTGATCCATGCCCTCCTTACACTGGATGTTGCTTCACTACAGTAATCAGGTGCATTAAACATGCCATCTCCATTGCCAAAATATCCAAATTGGATACCCTATGTCAGCGGTTGGCAACCTGGGGTCCACAAAGCCATTTCAGGATTTAAAAAAAGAAGAAAAATAGCTTATGAACTCTAATCACAAATAGTCCAAAGTACCCTACTTCCACCTAACTCTCTATGTTTAGCATCCGCATGCAAGTCCAAACCTGTGGGGGTGGGGGGGTCCCTTAAATTTTTTCGAGATAAGCTAGGGATCCACGTAGTTCAAAAGGTTGCTGACCGCTGCCCTATGTGATAGTGTAATTTAATAATTTTTATCTAATTATATTCACTTTTTCAGTTACTGAACCATGGCCAAGTCAAAGAATCATACCAATCACAATCAGAACCGCAAAGACCACCGGAACGGAATCCACCGCCCCAAGAAAGTCAGGTCCGAGTCCAACCTTGGAGTAAGTTGTCTTCTTCTTGATTGATTGCATGCATGTCAGTATAGTATACCTTGGTTTCTAAAGTAATAGGTTGGGAGGGTAACATCAGCATAATGCACAAATATTGAAAGACAGGTTGTTGGTCTTAATAAGAAGCAAAATGTCCTGACTTTTACTTGGCCATCATAGTTACATTTTTCAATATAATTTTTTGCATTTGGGCCCCAGTTTTTTTTAAAATTGTATAAGGATTTACTTGGTGTTGTGAATCTGTTCTAAAGTAAAATTGTAATACCTACCTCCATGGAATGATTTATGAAACTCCTGAATTTATGCTGTCTCCAACTAAAGCTCACTAATTACACAATTTTATTATGTAGCTAAATTTTTCAATGCCCAATTTTGAATGGTGTAAATTTAAACATCAAAATGTATCTTCCGTTAAAAAAAAGTATATCATTTAAAAAAGAAAACTTGTTTAACTATGATATCTAAAGCATTTGCTTCACAACAACAGTCCTTCACAACAACAGTTTGTTGTTCTAAATTTAAGGCTTATTACATAGATACTTATCAATAAAGCTAGTGTCCCACCAATGAAAGTGTAATGAAGTCATGTAGCACTTATTCTAATTAATTATCTCATTGTTTCAGGTGTGCCCCAAATTTACTCAGAACCTGAGGTTCTCAAAGAAACACAACCTTTCCCACAACAGACAACTGAAGAAAGCAGCATACAAGTTGAAACTGAAGGAGAAGTTCTCTGGACAAAAAGAAATAGATTAGGGATAGTTTGTAATTTCTACTGACTGTAAAAATAAATAAAAATGATTGTTTTCCTATAAAAGACATATTTGGATTTGTATTTAATTTCTTACTTAATTTAGGAGCAACAGGCACAAAAGCTGGGTCTTTCCAATTCTACACTTCAGGATATCATTGAGGGCTTTATATAGGGTCCACCAAAGAAAAGAAGCCCATTGAATTATCTAGATTTTAGAGAGTGCATTTAAAATTTGTAAAATGGTGAAACACACATACCATTATATTTATAAGGGGGAAACATTTTTACAGGGGTTCCTGTTTTTAACCATTACCAGGGGTTGCTCCAAGGTGGTCAACTTTGGAACCTTAAATGGAAACACCTTGTTAGTTAAACATTTCTGGAAATTAGTTGATGGAAAATTTCTTTGTTTTTTTTTTTTAATTAAATGGGGTTGGAGATATCATACACTGCATTTCAGTGGTTTCAGAAATTTTACCATTTTTCACATGAAATTGAACTAACTCCCACCCTGTTGTTTTTTGGACTTTACAACTCATAGCATGTAAAGTCAAGTTATACTCAAATAGAGATAGCTTTTACATTTTTCACAAAGTTGACCAGCCAGTGTTGCTGTTAATAGCATGCTTAACCCATTAACGCCTGAACCGTATGGAAAACGTTGATCCATTTTGGAAAAATAAATATCAAAATTCCTGATAGAACAACTGATAGAATTGTCTAGTAAATTTCAGAAGGTAGCAAATATTGTCAACAATGAGAATTATACTGTTATAAAATGGTAACATGTACCGTATTGAACTAACAGGTCAGAAACTTGCACTGCCTCCATAGTTCCCATATGGCAACGCTAGGCGTTAATGGGTTAATGCACCAGTTCTTGAAGGATCGCCAAAGTTAAGCAATGCCCAGTGAGGTAAAGAATTTGTGATGCTGGCCTTCCCACCCAACCCAGGGTGGGTGAGGTTAATGGTGAGTTTCGTGTGAATTGAGGGTGACACTCCCATTGTTATATGAACATGCAGTTGAAAGTGACGTTAAACCCCCCAAAAAAATGTTGCCTCCCCTGGAAAAGCTAATGCAATAATAAAGACATGAAAATATAATAAGCACCCGTCTACCGGACATTATTATTAATACTTGTTGTTGTTGTTGTTGTTGTAGCCAGCTTGGCCACAGCTGGAGGGGTGAGTGATGGTCTCCAGTCTATTTTATTTCAAAGTTGGCTTGTCCTGAACCACAAATTTCTATGTGCGATCAACCATCATGAGGACTTGGACTTTTCTTTATAAGCCATTAAAACCTTAGGAAACTACAGGCTAGCCTGGCTTGTAAGGGTTGGCTAGTCTGTTCTCTGTTTATAGTTCTCTAGCGAGACATTGTTCTTCTCCCTGTTTAACGCCCCCCAGCCAGATTAATACTTGTACCAAAGCATTTTTCTAAAAAAAAGGAGATAACATTCAGATGGTCAAAAAAAAAGACATTGTTACAGTAAAATAAATGAGTGATAATTTCACAAATGTATCTTTATTTTTCAATGGAAAAAAATTCTTGATCCCAGTGTATAGCAATTCCACTGTTGAACACAAATCTTTGTTACGATAATGGCAGATTAACATACTGCTAAATTCCATCACATGACCAGGATCAAACAAACACCAACTTCTCGGTTCAAATTTCATTCAGCTATTAATGTTGGTTTAATAAATTACTTGTAAAATTACAAATAATGAATTTTTTCACATTACATAACCATTGAAAAAAAAGACCAACAAAATACTGTCTCAAAAGAGAGAAACTACATAATATTGACCATTGAATGAGTGGATTTTTCTTTCAAAGACCATTGTAAAAAAGTAGAATCAATCCTTCATAGTATTTTACTAGGTAACAGCAATGGATCAATATCAATTGATATGGAAGAACAAATCCAAAAGGTAAGTAAAAAATACATAGGTGAGCTATAATAATACCAATCAAACTCGAAATTAGAGGACTGGTGTTTGATGAAATGTACCTACATGTACAAAAAAAGTAGTTTCTAGTCATTAAATTACTGTCAAACATTTAAAAAAGGAATGAATCAGAGTATTTAAAATTAAATTTATTTTAAAATAAAATCTAAGGGAATAAATTTATTACGAAATTAAAATAATTTATTGACAGTGATAGACAAGTTTACAAAAATATATTTATTTTGAGAGAGAAATCTGACTTAATAATAACTTGATATTTTACAAGGCAGTGTGTTGTATTGTATCGGAACTGGCCAAAACCTGCTGTAATGATGCAGAAGATTCCCCCATACTCACATCAGCAGACCCAGGCATAGAGTTCCCTGTAAAAAAACAAGTTTAAAACCATTAATTTCGACTCTTTCCAGAAAGAGGGAAAGTCCAAATGATATTCAAAGACATTTTCTGTCTCTATCTAAAATTGTGTTTTATAAGTTTTTGTTTTTGTAACAAGCATGATGGATACGTCATGATGATCTTCATCCTAAACCTCATATTTTTATGTATGTGCGATTAACCATTGAGAGATCTTGTGCTCTTTCTTATAAGGAAAACTGCAAGCTAGTCTGGCTTGTTAGGGTCGGATAAGTCCTCAAGAGACTGGAATTAGAGGGAGCTCGAAAGTATAAATTCACAACCAACCTACTCTTAGTCGATGCATCGCATTTATGTGAAACATGAAAATGACCGACCTCACAATAGATTACTATACTTCTGGATGCACCGTACGCGCAGTCGGGGTTCGATACCCGGCGGGGTTGGATTTTTTTCGGTACATTAGGGGATCCACCCATACCTCGGGAAGAAAAAGGTGTAGCTATTTGTATGGATAGCGAACAGTTGCGGCATTACGAGCAAGTAAAGTTTCTTTGGAAAATCATGTTATTAGAAGTCTCCACAGCACGAACGACAGGTGTAATTCCTTGTTAAAGTGCTTTACCAAGAAAAAAAAAGAAAAGAAGTCTCCTAATGCTGAACCAGCGACCTTTGGTTACGAGTCCGCCGCTTTATCGACCAAGCTACTGAGGTCGGTACAAAACAATGTTAGTAAATTCAAAACAAGAAATAACCCAATACTCACCAACACTATCCTCACTTTTCTTCTCCACTGCAACAGTTTTCACTGAACATTGACGCTGAAAAAATGTAAAAAATATCAATTTTTATTCCATATTTTAACATGCAGACAATAAAGGCAAATGTATTCTATATCGGTGAGTTGAAGACCATGTTTTTGAACAAATTTTAGGATTTTCTTAAATATCAGAGCTCAACCATAATTTATTCGAAAAGTTTTAAAAATGTGCTCTGTAAAAGGCTAATACGCATTCACTTACAAAATTTCATTAAAATCGGTTGAACGGTTCTCAATATACATAAACATATAAGCGTTTCACTAAAAAGTTAGAGGTTAGACGCGAAGGCTTTATCTCCAAGATCCGCTGATTCAGAGTTGATAAATTTAAAGTGGGACCATCCTAGACAGTACGTCTCCTATAAGTGCACAAAATATAATTTCAATCTGTTTAGTAGTTTCTGAGATTCTACGCGTTGCAAGGAATGTAAATAACAGACAGGAATGTAAATTAACCTCGTCTGATGGTTACCTTCCACTAAGAGTGTTATTAACATCCATGCCATTCCGGAAACGGAAAATTTCAGTCAGAAATCTCCGCTCCGGCCTGGATTCGAACCCGCGACCTCCGGGTCAGTAACCAATGCTTTTAACCACTGAGCCACGGAGGTCAGCTTATTAATAAACCAAAGTTGCTCAGGAAGTTCGCGATATTTTTTTAAATCGAAGCATTTCTTTTTTTATATACAAAGAAGAACACAATACTTCCGATATCTAGGGCGGAATTAATAGTCGTTTTTGTAATACCTCTGTGACGCTAAGTCACGGATTGCGTACTGTGTAAGATAGGGAAACCGACGCTTAACAGGGACTTGTGGTACACAATTTGTCTATTAATTTCGCCCCTAATATTAGATATTCTTGGAAGGAATAGAGAAAAGACAAGGAAATCTATAATACTAGGGATAATGGACACCTTTTGATAGAAGCAAAGGAGTGGTTAGATCACCATCAGGGACACAAGGTAGGATACCAGTAGCAGTAGTACTATTAGGAGGATAGGGGAGTCAGATGGGAAACAATTCCTTGAGCGTTTGCAGTTTCTCCACCTGAAAGAACGGGGATTTTTCATTACAGATGTACTGTTCTTAATAACATTTCAAGGCTTAATAGCTACTTTGTCATCATTATTACTCCTTTAAAAGCTAATACATTTATCAACTCTCACACTGTAATATGATTCTTCTCTGTACAAACCTATTTGGGGTTGGCTTTGTCCAACCTTCTGCTCATAGTTGGGTGGAAGAGATTGTCAAAGTCAATAACCCCGCCCTTTAGTTAGGATATATGTATATATTTATTTATATTTTCTCGATTTTTTTTTACTTCTCTTTTTAGTTATTCTTATATTGTATATTAATTTGTAACTATCTGTGTTGTATAATATATTATGCCCTTATTAATAAAGTGTAAAATAATAATAATAGTTGAGTTGTTTGGTTCTGGCACTCCTACTAAACTTTCACATGTTTACAACTGGATGGCCTTCCTAACAACAACACTGTTAAGGGTACCAATGATTTGTGTTATTGTCTTTTGCTCAGACAAAGCTGGTACCGTATCTGTTTAACTTCCTCCAGCCAGACAACGTGATATCTCTTTTGTGGTTACACGAATATAATATAGACCATAAGACCGCTCTGTCAGGAAGCTCATCAACTTCTGAAGATTCTGGGAAAACTGGTCGCTAAAGCTTTCATTTCCCTAGGGTTAGCCATTCAGCGTGGTACTGGTAATGCTAACAGCATTCTCCGCACCCTACCTGCAGGAAAAGCAGTTCATTCTATATTTTATTTGTGAAGTTAATTAACAAATAAACAATACTTTATATCTTAAAAGTAATTAAAAGTAAGAAGTTGTGACTTTTTTTTGTTTGGTGTAACGTTGCTTTCAACTGCATGGTCATATCACGACGGGGGTGTTACCCTCCATTCGCAGAAAAACTCACAAACCTGCTACCCACATTAACCTCACCTAGCCTCGGCCGGGTCGCAATGTCAGCATCACGAAGTCTTCACCTCGCTGGACGTTGCTCAACTTCGGTGAGCCTACGAGAACTGGTGCATTCACCGCGCCATCGACGCTGGCCAGTTGTGACTGTAATGTTGATTAAAAAAAAAAGAAATAAAGCTACTCGGAGGAGAATGCCGTTGGCATTAGCACCGCCCTTGATCAAGTTTTGTTTTATTAATGTCAATGTCCATGTATGTATTATATTCTATGTAAATAAAACTTCATCTAATATGTTTAATAATAATAGTATGTATGCTTTTATTTGTGGTGAAGCACAAGGCCTCTTCACAATTTTTGTGGATAGCGCAGCATTACTAAGAGCCTCCTTCACATTTCGAATTATTCTATTACATTAATTTCTTTTTACTCTGTTAATGCCGCCACTAGTCGCTACTCATACAAGTAACTACTCATGTTTCCTCACGAGGTATGAGTGGACCCCGAACATCCAAGTACAGAGCAGAAAAATTCCTGCCCCGTTGGGTATCGAACCTAGGTCACCATGCGTGCAATGCCTAGCGCGCTTACTCACTCTGCCACGGTGACTTCTAAGAATAATATGTTCAATATTCACCTCGGCTGGGTTCAACTTCATGAGTTTCCTCGGAATAAAAGAAGAGTCGAGTTTCTTGCTATCGTTCATCACTTTCGAGCCATCTCTGATGTAAGCACCGATGGGACTCTGCACGTTCATGAATTTCGATGTGCGCTTCGCAGGCATTGCGGCGGGTAGGAGAGAGGGTAACTTGGAGCCTGTGAATTTGGGGGGCTTGATGAGATTGGGCTTGGCTGTGGAGGTGGAGGGAGACTTGACAGCTTTCTGTAGGGCGGGTAGCTCGTCTGGCTTTCGAATGGAACCTGCAGGCAAGAGAAGATATATAAATTAATTATTAAAATATTATTATTAAATAATAAGTGTGTTTTTTTATGTTCCTCCATCGTGAGGACTTTTTCTTTATAAACTATTAAACCCTTAGGAAACTGCACTAGCCTGGCTTGTAAGGGTAGGCTACTCTGTTCTCTGTTTATAGTCCTCTAGCGAGACACTGGTCTTCTCCCTGTTTAACGTCCCCCAGCCAGACAAGGGATTCTTTGATTCTTCATCATCATCAGTGTACTGGATTGATCAACAACTTTGGTATAAGCTATGACAGAGCTCTAAAAGAAAATGTCAAACAGAATGAGATAAAAACAAATGTTTCGAGATAAGAAATTGCTTTCATTTTGATGCAAGATTCTAATTGAATCGGTGAGTGGAAAAAGGTAACAATCGACATTTTTTTCAAAAATGAGATTTTTGCGGATTTGAATTATACTTGCGAAAACTCATCTTCTGAGTACAAGAAAGAAACAAATTTCATTCTCGAAGCCTGAGTATTTACGCGTCCAAAAATTTGTTTAGTAGAAAAAAGAAACAATTCCATCAATTGTTTCTTTCTTGCACTCATTTAGACTGCGCATGTGTGTTACTTGTTTGTATAACACACATGCGTGATTTTTTTGTGTATTTTTAATTATTTGTTTTCTTAATGATATCATTACAACAAGTTATTTGTTTCAATTCAGTCAAGTTTTTTTGTGAAAAGTTCTATTAGTTCTATTCGTATTTTGCATACACAGTTTAGGAGATGGGAAATCAAAATATTACACTTACTCCGAGGGGACTGCCAAAAAAGGACCCGATGAAGTATGTTCCTTCTTGTATCATTAGATTCAAGAGTTTGTACCATCCGATGTTGAAACCCTATATGTTTTCAGTGACGCATGTGGTGGTCAAAATAGGAATCATACGTTAATCCGTCTTCTGTTAACCCTAACAATGAATGGCCGATTTAAGATGATTAAACAATATTTTCCAGTTCGAGGGCATAGTTTCTTGTCATGCGACAGGAATTTCGCCACAATAAAGAGAGCGATTAAAAGGTATGACAGGATTTATTTGCCCTCAGAATATGACATGATTATTTCAGAAGCCAAGAAAACGGGAGATTCGTTTTTTGTATTCAGTGTTAAGACTAATGATGTGCTTAACTTCAAAGGCCTTCTTATTTCAAGAAATGTCCTAAGGCTATAAATAGCAATGAGAAGTTCTCGATTAGTCAATACAGGGACTTTACGTACAAATCTGATGAGAAAGGTTATGTCACAACAACCTGTTTCATTGATGGCCTGATTCGTCACACTTTTTACTTGGCGAAAGATAGGACCTTAAGATCAGTACCATTACCAGATCAAAAGACGTACCTCTCGTTTGTCCCTATCAAACAGAAGAAAGCAGCCTCCGTGGCGTAATGGTTGTGACTACTGCCCGTAGTCCAGAGTTCCCGAGTTCAACTCCTGGCTGGGGCAGACTTTTCGAAGAAAATTCTGTTCCATCCAAACACGTGAGGCTGCCATTTCCGGCCCTACCCAGGCTGGGTGAGGTTAATGTGGGTAGCTGGTACGATTCCCAGCGAATGGAGGGTAAAACCCCCGTCCTAATCCAGGACGTTAACACTTTGAGCCCATGAATACCATATATGACAGTTGACAGTTCACAAAGGACATGAGTACCATATATGACCCTCACCCAAAATTTCACTGTAGACTTGTGTATGTGTATTCTATATGGTATTCACGACCTTCCTTTACTTGAAAGACATGAGTACTCCCTATGGTATTCGTTTCTATGTGTATCTCATAGGGAACAGGTTCTAGTGGTCCTTGGGAGCAATGTATGAGTGTTGGGTTCTGAAATTTGTGGTCCCTCGTGCTCACTCGCCGATCCCAGCTCTGGGGCTCAAAGTGTTAAATCAAATAGAATCGTTGGCGTTAGGAAGGGCATCCAGCCATAAAAAACGTGCTCCACCCTACCAACCTCAACCATGAGATTGAACAATGCCGACCCCAAAAGCAACATAAGCTAATATGGGATAAAGGCTAGGGAGATATATATAAACAGAAGAAATTAGATGACTTGGTTAAGCTACTTCCATACATTCCTACAGACAAACGGTACTTCTATGAAACTTTGATCGCTAGGGGGGGTACAATGGGGGAAAATGACACTGACGAGGACTGAAATATCTCAAATTTAGGTATATGAAACTTTGTTGGTTGGGTCGGAGGGACAAAAAGTAGGGAAAGGGGGTAAAATCTTATAATGAGGAAGACTACAATATATCACTTTAATGTTAATTTTGTATAAGAAGTGTTCTTTTTTTGTTTTATTGATATTTTCTTAATAAATCCTTTCATTTTCTTAAGAAAAAATACTTGTTTTTCATTTTAGTGGAAAAAGGAAACAATTTTGAAAACTTTGAGCGGCCAAAACTTTTTTTTCAAGCATACTAGAGTTTTATAATTAAAGAACATCATTCATGAAGTCTTTAGGAATAGTATCATGTAAAAATTATAACGAAAATGTTCATGGTTTTCCTGGAATCACGTTTTATGTCGCTCCTGAAAAGTTGAGTTCAATGCAATTGTTACCTTTTTCCACTCACCGATTCAATTTCAATAGTACCTTTGTCTTTTATAATAATTTTTAATTTTTTTTATTCAAAAAGGTAAAAAAAATCTTACCAATCTTGGATTCAACATTTTTGAAGTCCAATTTCCGATTGTTCAAACTGACATCAAACTTGTTCTGCGACGAGGGAGTTTTGTGCTGTCCCTCGACCTTGGATGCTGACAGTGATTTACGAATTACTTGTTTCTTCTCTTCTTCTTGGCCGGGAGCTTTGTGTCGAGGTGTGGGGGTTTTGCTCACAGCTTTCACAGCTGGAGTAGATGAGGGCACATTCTTGAATTTCGCCAGCATAGGAGTAAACTTAAAGTTGCTTGAGACAGTGGGAGATTTGATTCCAGCTTTAGCGGAACTCATGAATGGTTTGGGTGATTTCAAATGACTGATAGGTTTTGAAGGCTTTGTGTTTAGTGGTTCAGGAGATTTTATCTTGGGAGTGTTCTCTTTCCTTGGTGTTCTACCTGCAATTTCATCATTAAAATAAAGTAAGAATGCAATGGTTTGTTTTAAAAAATATTACCAATAAAATTAAGTACCTATAACTAATAAAAGAGAAGATTTTGCAAATCCATTAAAGTTAAAAAATGCAAGCACAAATAGATCAGAAAAGAATCAGCACACTCCAAAGCTCAGTTATCTTCTTGTTTTTTTTATCCCTATAGGGTTCATTGTAGGGTGGTCCCGAGTTTGCTATAGGGAAAACTTCGACCTTAACAATGATTTATTACAGAAACATCTGAATGCGCATGCGCACAAGAGCTTCAAACAAACGTCTCTGCATAACAAAATCAGGTAAAGGGACAAATGACCCAGACATCCCTACAGTGAGAACTCTGCATACCACCCTTAGCCTTTTTCCAAACCAATTACGGTTGAGGTAGGTTGGTTCTGGCAATCTTTACGCCGCTCCGACCCTGTTATTAAGAATTTTAGATGCATATACTCGTACTTTTGCTAAAAAAGGCTTGCCAGCCTTGTTAAGGCTGCCAATGATTTGTTATTGTCATTTTGCCTGACAAAGCTGGTATTATATTTTTTAACATCTCCCACCGAGACCTCACAATGTGGTAAGTAAGAAAAACTAGATAAACAAAACTGTGGATGTATTACGTATATGATATAAATGAAAAATTTCAACTGGTCTTCACGTATTATTTGAAAACCAGGTATTTATTTTACTCTACAATTAGGTACATACATCTCCTGACAGGAGATGTCGACACATGTCGGCTCCTGTGTAATTTATTTTGTTTTTATAATTTGTAACTAATTGTAATCTACCTGTACCTAATAGTAGAATAAAATAAATACATAGTTTTCAAATAAAACGTCAAGTGAAGACCAGTTGAAATTTTTCATTTATATCATTACTAGCGGGCTGTCGCCCGCTTCGCGGGCCGAGGCATGGCCCGCAAAGCAAATAAACTTTTTTCACCAATGGCACGTGTTGTAGTGGGAATTTCGAAAAATCCCGTCTTATTGCACATCTAGACTATGAGACATTTGAGACAAAGCTACCTACCAAATTTCAGCTCGCTGGGTATTACGGTTTGGGCTGTAGAGCGATGATCATTCAGTCAGTCAGTGACTTTGACATTTATACAGGGTGATTCAGAAAAGTACCGTCAAACGTTAACCACGTATTCTATGGGCTAGTTAAGGAGGGGTCAACTCTATAAAAGAAAGTGCGCAAATGCCTCCTAACGGAGGTACACGCCCCTTAAGGTGTTTTTAAACAATCGAAATTTTCAGTTTACGGCTTACCTATTTGGGATATCGCAATGTCGTAAAAAAATCACTCTCAATACTAGATAGCACCTTTCTTTTGGCACAAAATTGAACACCATTCCAATGTCAGGTGCGGTCTCAGGGGGGTTAGATGGTAGAAAAAAGGTTCTAACTTTTTAGTTGTTGCTTGTGATTGAATTTGGTTTTCACCCTATTAAAATGTCTGTCATTGTCTACAAAAATGTTCTAAATAATTTTTTTCTCAAACCAACACAAACGCTTGAAAATCGAAATTGAAGGGCTTAAGCCGAAATAAGATTTACAGCAAATGTTCCACGTGGGCTCCTCTGGCTTCAATGCAGACCTCCATACGCCTTCGAAAAGATTGACAAACACGTTCAAATATTCCAGGTGTATTTCATTGTTAAATAATGAATTGGCTGAAAATTCTTGTTCTAAAATTGTATGCTAGTTGCATAGGTTTCAAAACTGAAAGCCGTTTTTTAAATCTTCAATTTCAATTTTCAAGTTTTTGTGTTAATTTGAGGGAAAAACTATTCATACTATTTTTGTAGACAATGACACAGGTTTTAAAATGGTGAAAACCAAATTCAATTACAAGCAACGGCTAAAAAGTTAGAACGTTTTTTCTTCCATCTGACCCTCCTCAGACCGCCCCTGAAATTGGAATGCTGTTAAATTGTATGCCAAAAGAAAGGTTCTATCTAGTATTGAGAGTGATTTTTTTACCATATCGCGATATCCCAAATAGGTAAGCCGTAAAATGAAAATTTCGATTGTTTAAAAACACCTTAAGGGGCGTGTACCTCCGTTAGGAGGCATTTGCGCACTTTCTTTTATAGAGTTGACCCCTCCTTAACTAGCCCATAGAATATGTGGTTAACGTTTGACGGTACTTTTCTGAATCACCCTGTATATTAAGATGAAGCTACTTGACAAAGTATCCTCTGTGGCGGCACTCTGTGAATCCAGAGGTTCCAGAGGTCGTGGGTTCGAAACCCAGCCGGGACATGACAAGTTATCCTCTCATTTGAGATTTTTACCACATAATAATATGTCTTGGGCTTACTGCTGGAATAATGGGACTTTAATAGTCTTAATCGGGCAGTATAAATAAGGCGATATTATTATTATTATCCTTGTTGGAGAATATTACTTCCGTGTTCGTTTTTGTAAAAAAAAATATTTTTTTGCTCCGATTTCAATTTTTTTCATATTTCTGGACGTTTCATAACCTACTGAGTAAATTTGGTTTTGTGTCCGTCTGTCGGTCTGTTAAAACGATTCCTTGTAACGCGCAAATCTCGGAAACTACTCAACCGATTTTGATGAAATTTTGCACACATCTAGGAGACATTCTGTAGATGGTCCCATTTTAAATTCATCGAATTCATACCAGCGGTTCTGGGTGTAAGAGACCATGCGCCTGACCACTAACTTTTTACTTAAACGCTTATATCTCGTGAACGGTACACCCGATTTCGATGAAATTTTGTAAGAATATGCATATTATTGTTTTACATAGGTTATTTATTTTTAAAATAATTATAATTTGATTCTGATATTTAAGAAAATCCAAAAAAAATTTAAAGGAAAAACAAAATTCTACCATATAAAACAAATTTGATGAAAATCGGTTGAGCCGTTTTGGAGATACAAGTAATTTTCTATAAAATCTCAAAATTGGCACGTGTTTACAATGTGAAGCAATCACGAGGAAGTATTGTGTCCATAATTGGCAGTGTTTTTTTTTGTAATTAATCGACCGGTATGTAATTATTTACCTGTAATCTTGTTTGCAAGTGATGATAGGCTGGACACCAAGGTCTGGGAAATGCTGCGAGCGGGTGTGAGAGGAGTGACCTTGACCTTGGGAGATGCAGGGGTCCGATTTTCCTTCTGTACTTTGTGAGCGCTCCCATTCAATGTTTTTGATTTATCTACTAAAGGTTGCTGAAAGAGGAAACAATTAATTGTTACAGGAGTATTATCAAATAGAACACTGCTGTCTGTTCAAGTCAGACTATAAGGGCCAAATTATGAATCAGTGTTAAAGTTAAGAAGCCAGATATGCTTTCAAGTCAGAGTTTCAACTAATCACGTGACAGTAAATCACGAAGTAAACTTGAGACCAAATTATAGAACAAGATTAAAGTTAAGATAAGTTAGACTGTCCCTCAACTTGGACTATAGTGTCCTGTGAATGGTTGAAAATATGACTTGTGGGTATGTCTGGCTTATCTTAACTTTAAACCTGTTTCATAATTTGGCCCTAAGTTTACTTCGTGTTTTACTGTCACTTGATTAGTTGAAACTCTAACTTGAGGGCATATCTGGCTTCTTAACTTTCACACTGTTTCATAATTTGGCCCTTATAGACTTGAGGAACAGCGGATATTAGATTAGAATCAATAGTTTCCAATGTACTTTGACTTACCTTAGTGAGAGGTTTAGGAACTATCTTGATATTCTCGGTGGTGAACTTGGTTGGCCGTAGAACATTAGTACGGTGGGACATGGGAATCTGACTTTTTGGTTTAACAGTCGATTTTTTCACGTCTTTTTTAATTGATCCAACGTCAGGACTGGACGTGTTTAAATCATCTGTATGAGAGCAGAAAGAAGTAATGGTTAGGTATAATTTTGATTTACAAAATAACTTAGTAAGTAAATGTGTTTCTATATACCAATTTGAGTGGGTAACACAAAATTATAGGGCTTTTTATTTTCCCTGAATATCCTAGTATCTTATTTTTTTTCCCATGATTTCGCCACTTGTCGCTGGTCACATTAAAGCAGCTACTAATTTTTCCTCACAAAGCATAAGTGGACCCGGTAACATCCAAAGTACAGAGCCGAAAAAATCCGATTCTGCAGGGATTCGAACCCAGGTCACCGTGCATGCAAGTCTAGCGCACTACCCATTCGGCCACGGTGACTACAGTAAACAATAATGGAATTTTAATCATTAATATACCATGTAAATGATCAAGAACTCCTTCTTTTTTTACCTTAGTTTTAGATATTATTTTATTTTATACTATAATAAGATAGGGAAATTGTGAAAAATGGGTAGTTCCCGTTAATTAATTTAAAATTAAATTAAAAATTAAAGGAACTTACCATTCAAGTTTCTGGGTTTGGAAAAGCTCTCCAGGTTGAAAGATGGTAGCTCATTAGTTGTTGACAGTACCACACCAGTGTTTTCTTCATATTTCTGAACCACACTCTTGAAGTCACACTCATCTATTGCTGAAAAGGTAAATACAATAATATTTTGTAGGATTTTTTGTTCTATTTCGAAATAAAATTAATTGAAAAAGTGCTCTTTCAATAGCTATTTTTGATTCATTGTTTAAAAATCTTTAAAATTTTAGAAATTGGGTGCCAACTTAAAGAAGAATACAAAGAAAAAGCAGTGATCTCGAGGACACTACACAGTTAAAACAGTAATTGCTGGTGCAGGATTGGTGTTTTTTAAACAAGAAATTCCTTTTGTATAAAATATGACTATCTTATTTAATTATTGAGTGATATTTATTATGTGATAATTGAACCTACAAAATCTCTATGATTTCATTCCCTTCGCCGTCGAAACCTTTGGCTCTTTTGGTCCAAGTGCTTTGGAAATGTTTAATAGCATATCCAAAACCTTGGTCCTTGAGACGAAGGACAGACGCGCCGGGTAATATTTCAGGCAACGGCTTAGTTTCGCTGTTCAGATAGGTAATGTTGCCTCAGTGCTGAGCACACTGCCTCGGGAAGATGTCCTTGGGGAAGTCTTTTATATTTTGTAAAAATAAAACAAAAATTTAGCTCTTAAAAAAAACTTGGTTTTAAACACAAAGAAAGTTCGATTTTCGATGTTAATAGACGTCAAGTAAAAAAAGAGAAGTTTGTTGAAATTAATCAGTGTGTGAATATTTTCGAGGCTTTATGTCTCAAGATAAATGATAATAAAAGAAAGTTATTATATTTATTATCATTATTAAACAACACTTTATTAGATATATATGGACATTATTACAATACAAAGAATTATTTTAACAATGAAAACTATGGAAACAGAAAAAGAATAGAAAATATATAAAAACATAATTAAGTCCTAACTAAAGGGCGGGGTTATTGCCTATGGCAATCTCTTCCACCCAACCCTTATTGGTGTTAATCACTTTCGTGATATCACAACTACTCAAACTAGCTTTACAAATTCTACCCTGAAACCGCGACTTGAACCACCGACCTCCAGGCCACAAGTCCGCCGCCTTATCGATCAAGCCACTGACGTCGGTAAATGATAATACTTACTTTTATGTTCAACTGTCTCCTGTGCTGTATTATTGCAGTGATCTATATGAGGGGTTTTGTTCTGAATGGACACATCTTCTTTTTGATAGGACACTTCCACGTGTTCTAATATACTATCTTTCATTTTACTGTCCTGATCAGTTTCAGTTGCTTTCCGATCAGTTATCAATGGATCGACATTTTGAATAGATTCCTTGGACATTGCACAATCAACAGTATTCTCGTTTTCAGTTGTCTTCAAATTCAGTGACTCCGAGAGTTTGTTTTCTTCACCATGAGTAGTCTCATTTACAGTGCTGATATTATCACTTACAATATGACTGAAAGATTTTCCAGGACTACTTGTTGGTTTTGGTTTCTCATCCTCAGATACAACATTAGTAGTCTTTAGGTGTTGATCTTTAATTTCTTCTTCTATCTCTTTCAAACTATTTTCCAGTTGGCTTTGGTTGGTTTTAATAATACTTTCAGTAGCAGTAGGGGAATTCTCACTTGAAAGTACAGAGATGTTCATAGGTTCATTTTTATTTGATATATCTTCAAGTACTGTTTCAGTTTTGCCTGATGAGATGTTTAGAGAAGTACTGCCCACTTGTTCATTTGCTTCATTTACATGTATTACATTATCTTCATTGAATGTTTTATTTAGAGGATCACTATCTTCAGGAATAAAACCAACACTTGATGGATTTTCAGGAATGTCTGTTGTCTCTTTCATGGAGATATCACCAGTCCCTGATATATCAACTTCAAGATGTTTACTTCTTTCTTCTTCAATTTCTTTATCCATGGGTTCATGTTCCTCTACAATGCTAAGAAGTTTCTTGCTTGTGTTTACAAAGATTAACTGTACCACTTCTTCTTCAGTATTTCCACTGCTGTTGGCATCAGATTTGATGGATTGATTGTCAAGAGGCTCCCCATGTGCATATGTATGGTCAGTGTGGGTGCCTTCTCCTGCAACTTCATCAAACATATGCTGGTTGCTTGCATTCTTTTTTATTGGGGAGAGATCAATGTATGCTGTGTTGTTAGCAGAGTTGACTTCTTTCCAATGATTGGTAGCATCTGTATTATCAATTATGCTCAAATTTAAGTCATCTGCCTCTTCATCCAACTCAGGGCAGGGGCAGAGTAAATCAGTGTTTTCTCCTGAAAAAAAGAGGGAAATTAATTGATTTATAAGAAGCTGAAAATTTATTTTCGTGTTTTGTTCAAAATATTTGTGTTTGTGGACACCATAAGTTCCTTAAACTTTTCATTTGTAAGTATTTCAATGGTGATAATATGTATTCAATGTTTCAGTTAATCATCCAAGTATAAAAAAATACGAAATAAAGTAGAAAACATGTGTTTTAATGAACATATTATTGTAACTACAAAAATTCTTACCCATAGAAGCATTCACTGTTTCATAGAGCCCAACACAACTATCTCGACTAATGATATTAATACAAGATTGACTATTCAATGCAGATGTTTCCATAGCAACAACCTCACTAAACTCAGGACTTTCTTTTGTCTGGAGAGAGGTGTCTGCTAACATTTGAGAAATATTTGTCATGCTCAAATCATCTTGCTCCATATTTTCTTCAGTAGGGGGATTTACTATCTCAGTTGGGTGATTCTCAGCTACATATTCAGATTTAATATGATCGTCCAGCTCATTCGTGGAATTGTTTGACTCTTCTAGTGCTTCATAAACTTCATTCAAAGACTCAGAAACGTTCTCTGTTTTCAACATATCTTCACCATTGATTACTTTTGGATTGTTCACAGAAGAAACATCCACAGAAGGAACAGATTTGTCATTTGGAGAGTAATCTTCATTGTGAACTGTACTTTCTTCTATCACAGTGGCAGATAAAATATTGATAGTAGGAATGATCATATCTGTAAGAAAGTATTATATAAAATTAAAAAATGATTTTTTTTTTTTTTTTTGGTTAAGTTCACGGAGAAATTACTCCACTTTTATAATGTAATTAAAAAAAAAAAAAAAAAACTTAAAAATACATAGTACATAAACTTATTCAATAACAAAATTGAATGTGTCAATCAAATCGCTCTCTGTGCAGAGGAAGATGTCAACACCTGCATCGCTAATGATGTTCCCAAGATCCTGAATTCGCCTGATGGGGCAATGCTGAGCAATGTTTGTGTGACTTCTCTTGGTTTTGAATGTATGGTCTAGTCTTGTGTGTCTTGAGTTTATTCTAAAATTTATTTTACCTAGAAGTTCTGGAGAGTCTACTTTATTGTGAAGGATTTTAAATAGGAAAAGTAGGTCTTGTAACTTTCTTCTATTTTCCAGACTCATGATGTTATTTTCTTGCATGATGTTATTATAGTCATGGTTTACAATGGGATTTTTTTGTTTGTATGCAATTGTTCTCAGAAATTTGTGTTGGACTGATTCTAGGGATTTCATATGAACTTTATACTGCGGCGACCATACTATAGATCTATAGAACAATACTCAAGACCAGAGCGGACATAAGCATAATAAAGTGTTTTAAGGGTATTCACATTTCTGAAATCTTTACAATAGAACTTTGGTTTGATCCCTAGCAGAGCAGAATTTTTTCTGCACTGTACTTGGATGTCTGGGGTCCTCTCAAATCTCGCGAGGAAAAATGAGTACCTGCTTTTTGGATGTCTGGGGTCCACTCATAACTTGTGAGGAAAAATGAGTACCTGCTTTAATGTGAGCATTGACCATTGGCGGAATTATGGGCAAACAATACATGACAATATGGAATATAAAATAAACAAAAAAAATCTCACAATTCTGCGCTACCTACTAAAATTATGATATGGTGACAAAAAGAACACAAATTCATTTATTAATTTATATACCAATCATGAGCTCCAAAAGCAATTATTAATGGAACAATCTACTAATCCTTGCTTGCTTTGAAATAGTACCTACCACACCTACCAGCATGCCTATCTAAACATGACAATGAATTAACACTAAATGTATAAGCCATACACAAAACATTGGGAATTATATGTGCAATTTAAAACATTTTTTTTGTCTTTTCAAATCCTAAAAAGCTGGTGATTAGCAGTCAAAGGCAAAAAATGTGTTGATTTCAAGTGCCCAGCTTTGAGCTAAGAATAGAATTCTGACCCTCAATTAAACAGTTTTCATTTCATAGGACCTCAGCATTAGCCAAGTCTTTCTACGACTGTAATAGTTAATGGCAATCACTTTTACACTAACCTTTCTCAGTTGTTTTGTAACCATATGTTTCCAGGATATCAATTTCTTCCAGTGTATCCTCTGCAGGATGGTTAGAAATATTGAGAACAGAGCCAGTTTTAGATTGACTTAAAGATAATTTCTCAAAAGTCTGATTTAGATGAGTGTTTTCTGAAAGGAAGTGAAAATTGATAAGTAAGTACTTAACACTTACTATCATTTCAGAAATTGGGAATAAATACATATAATTGACCTTAGAATATAACTAAGAGTTTTCAATATTTCAGCTTTTGAAAATTAGGGGGAAATGTGTACGTTGATACACTTGAGAAATGGAATTTTTTTCTTATTATTTTTGGCCCTCCAACTTGTTTCAATAGGAAGTTTCTAAATGACTCGGTGAAAATGATATAAAAGCATTTTTTGATACTCAGGTTGCTCTTCTTATATTATGGTCAAAGGTATTACATGAGGAAACATTGATACTGTCAAAAGTCCAACTACACAAGAGACGAAATTCTTATATCTTAAACCAATAATCAAGACAAGTTCTTTGGTAGTTCACTTTATTATATCTTACCTTCTTTGATCAATGGAGTATTGGACACATGGTTGAGTTGGTTTGAATCGTTTTCTTTGTTCAGATCAGGTCCTGTATAGTACTGGAAAGAGTCACTTAAAACATCTTGATAAGATTTACCGTCTTCTGTGCTTGAGTCTTTGCCAGACACAAAGCTTTGTTCTTCTGTTGTGTTTAATACACTAGAGAGCTCACTTGTAATCTGACTTGGCTCACTCAAATAACTTGAAGTAATGTTTTTGTTTATACAGCTATCATTAAGAATCTGACTATCTGGTGATTGATTTTCAAACTTATTTATTTGTAAATTTGAATTATTAATTGGCATGTGTGTAGAAGTATCCTGGGTTGTTTTGTTGTGTATGCTTTTATTTCGTACAGCATGTGATCCATTTAAAGATCTTGAAGTTGTTCCATTTAGAAGATCAGTGGTGTTGAAAAGAGATTTAGAATGAAGAATAGATTGAGTGCAATTATCAGATTCTTTCATTTCACTCTCCATTTCAGATTCAATATCTCGAGTTAAATCTACAAGTACATTGTCAACACTGATACCAATATCTGTTAGAGGGAAGAAATAAGTTGGTAAGTAAAAGTGCAGAGTTAAGAGTATCTAGGTATATGTGTGAGACAAAACATGTGAAGATATTCACAGTATGGCAGTAGAGTTCAGAAGTCAAATCCTCCTACCCATAGAAACATTCTTTGGTCTCAGAGAGGAAGCTAGTTAGGCTACACATCCAAGTGATGAATGTGCAGGAAACTATGAATAACATGGGTGATAACAATATTAATAATAATAATATGGCCCGGTAAACGGGTGTATATTTACGGACTAGTCCTTGATAAGATTAACAAACATTTTAACAATAAATTTTTAAAAAAAGAAGAAATTATAAGTATCACAGGCAGCAAGACAAATGGAAAAAAAACATAATACTACAGATTGACTAGAATATAACACATAATCAGCACTCGGTTACCCAAATCACTAAACAAACAAAATATATGGCAACAATAACGAGATATTTAAATGTCAATTGAAAAAAAAAAAAAAAAAACATGTCAAAATAGTATGTCAAATAAAGTGAAAAAAAAAATAATAATAATAATACTAAATAATTATACACTAGAATTGAGAAAATGTCAAAATTAATAATAAATAAAATGTCAAATAAGTAAAATAAATAAATATATAAAAATAAACATTCAACTAAGCATTTGAAGTGTTGGCAGCCCTCATCATGCGGTTAAGGGGAAGATAATATAGCCAAATTTGTTCAATAATACAATAAATTTTACATTAATAGTACATTACTGAGACTCTTAAACACATATGAATACAGGCACCTTCTTCATAAGACTTACAAAATAATATCTTAATAATGCAAGTACCTGATTAGACTTATTTACAAACAAAATAATAATGTATTTTTTACCTGACTCATCCATAAAGTCTGACTCATTTAGAAATGATGCAAATTTTGGTGTATCAGGGATGAGAATTGTTTTTGAGGCAACTGGTGTTGACAGGTCTACCACCATAGGGTTTGACTTTTTCACTGAGAGGTCAAGAGGTGTAGTATTTCCAAATTCTTTAGCTGGTGTCACCAAGTTAATATGAGCAATGACTTCTGGTGTTCCTACTCGAGCCTTGGGTCGACTGAAAAAAAATAGTTAATTAATGATTTTAAAAAATCTATGTATTTAGACTAAGACTTGGGAATATAAATAATCATTTAAGCAATCTACTTCATGATTTTTTTTATGATTACAAACTTGCTGAGCTTTATTATGTATAAGTTATTTTTTTACAACACTTTTCATACAAGTTTATAAGAATAGCAAGCTCTGAAAAATTAGTATAATGTAGGTACGGTATACCTCAGATAGATTTAAAATAACTTCTATTCACAATAAATATAATAATAGACTTTATTTATACTGTCAAAATAGTACCAAAGAGTCCCTTTAAAACAGCAGTTGTTTTCAGAACCAAGCAACCTCAACCATGCATAGAGGATTGGCCAATTCTAACCTCAAGTAACTTAGAGAAAATGCAAAGTGAAAGAAGATTATGTGATCAAATTCTCAACAACAAAAAAATACAATGAGGGAAATGACATTGTTTGGTGAGTTGCAAATTAATGACTATCCACACTGTCTAGACAAACAGACTAGCACCATAACTAATTGACTACCAATGCATGTTAATTGATTGTTACAAACCTGGGAATTTTTTTCTTCATTTTCATGGGAGCAAGTAGTTCCTCTTTGGTAATGGGGCCCATGAACACATTGGAAAGTTCAGTATCAGAATCTTCTTCATCAGTCTCTATATCTACTGCCTTGGGTACAAAACCTGCCATCTTGGATTTGATAGTTTTTGAATTATAACCTGTAAACAAAAGTGCAAAAACTTATGGCTGGGTCAAGATGCTCACACTAGCTATTAGACTTAAGTTTGCCCGGGACTTTTCACCAATCACAGCAAACTATGAAGAACTGTGATATGTGCAAAGTACAGCCATAAATGGTGTACTGGTGATACATACATTTAAGTAGATATATACATTGATGCTTGCAAAATAGCTTTGATTTAAACTTTATTTCAAATTTGGCTTGTCCTGAACTACATATTTCTTTGTGCAATCAACCATTGCAAATACTTGGGCTTTTTCTTTGTTAGCCATTAAACCCTTAGGAAACTGCAAGCTAGCCTGGCTTGTAAAGGTTGGCTAGTCTATTCTCTGTTTATAGTCCTCTAGTGAGATACTGGTCTTCTGCCGGTTTAACATCCCCCAGCCAGACAGGTGTAGTAGTATCACCTACTTACCAGGTTCCCTACCAACCAAATGAGATGTTATTATTTTTGCTTACAACAAGAAGTGGTTTGGAATATGAGAAATATTAATGTACAGTGCTTATCAGCTTGTTAGCTTTTTTCAAATACTTAGATCACAATACATCACACAATTTAAATGAGATAAGGTAAGGACAATGGAAATTGAGAAATTCTACTTACAGAAACCAATGAACACTTAATTCAATAGTGAAGAGAACGAGAAGAATACGGAACACAAAACGAAAAGAACAGAAAATTCGATAAATTCTTGAAATGAACTTAGAACTTATGAAGAAGATCTTTGGGGCTTTAATTTTCTAGGTTTTGTAACATTTCTTCTGATTTATAGGTAGGTATTTTAATTTTCAATTTCTTCAGTTTTTTAAAAAAAGTTGATCAGGCAAGAAACGTTAAAATATTTGAATGGCGGGTAAACAAAAGTAAACAAAGACCTAGTTTTAATACATCCAACTGGATGAGCTGGTGGATTACCGTTGGTATTTAAATTTTCACTAACAAACTCAAAATCAATAGACTTTTCTTTGTTATGAATAGATATTAGTGATATAATAAAATTATCCTGTAGCTGCAGTAGCCGATTAAGTGAAAATTCATAAAGTACTCTGGGCACAATGATGTCAATAATTTCAAAATGCTAATTTTAATTCCCTCTCAGTGGATGTGTCTAAATAATAAAACTTGACCAAAAGAAAAATGTCGGTGTTGCCGCACATTTCTATGATGTTATTCAGTGATGCCACATGTACGATTATCAATATTGAGGGTTCTCCATTCTCCAAAATAATAATCATCTCTATAGGGTTCATTTCATTCATAATTTAACTTTTATAAAAAATCACAACATTCATAACTCATGACCCACGAGGAAAAATAAGTATCTTTTAATATTAACGACAAGTAGCACTATTAATGGCCAATGCGCGTGATTAGCTCAGTGGCATACGGAATATTCCGGGTTCGATCCCCCGAACCGACAGAAATATTGTATTTTAAATTTGGTTACAGTTGTGTGTAAGGGATACCTTCCGGTGCGCTAGGAATCGAAAGTATGTTACCTCAATGACCTGTGCGCAAGTCATGTATAATAAATTCAATAAATTCTTATCCAATCAAATGGATCCAGCACATAAATGGGATGGTGTCACTTCAAAAAAAAAAAAAAAAAAAAAAAAAAATACCAGAGTAAAAAAAAATAATACCTTACTCGCATTTGAGGCTTTATAAATGCTGTCCCTTAGCTAGCTTCGAGGTCTCGATCACTAAATTAAATTCAAGCAACGTCTAGTGTTGGGAGGACATGGATTGGTGAGTTGGTGATTATTCTGTTTACGAATCTATCAATGGCCATCATGACAATCCACGCTCTGCTGGCTATTCCCGGCCTCACTCAGGCTGGGTGAGGTTAATTTGAGTTGCTGTTTTTTTTGCCCAGCAAATGTGGGTAAAACCCCCTTCGTGATAAGACCATGTAGTTAAATATGGTGTATCCATGTCGAATAACATCTGAGAGACTGTCATGATCCCTCTGGTAATCCAGAGGTCGCGGGTTCAAATCCCCAGCCGGGACAAGAGAAGTTGCTGTCCCATTTCAGATTTGGACCCCATAATTTATAATACGTTTTGGGTTTACTGCTGAAATAATGGGCCCCATTTGTGCTAATCGGACATTAATAAGTAACATTAAATGAAGACATATTAATAAGTAACATTAATTGAAGACATATCAATAAGTAGGTAACAGCAACAATTTTTTACTTTCCTTATCTTATAATAAGGAAAGTATTGTATTCGTCGAAAATTTGACCTACCCAGTTTTTCACATTTCTGGACGAATCATGGCCTCAGGATACCAAAAAAGTTGTTTTCAGCCATTGGTCCGTGCGTCTGTCTGTCTGTCTGTCTGTCTGTCTGTCTGTCTGTCTGTCTGTCTGTAAACAGGATATCTCAAGAACGGTAAAAGCTAGAAACTTGAAATTTGGTACACAAATTAATTTTATACACCAGACGAACCACGAAACTTTTGGTTGAAATCGGCCGCATTCTGCGGCCACAGGGCCGCAAATGCTAGCCGCAAGCGCCGCTTCTTTAAATTGGTTAAAGATACAAAATTTTTTAGAGAACAACATTTTCTTAGATTAAAAAAATAATAGGGGTCTATTCTGATCATTTTTTTGATATCTTGAACTTTTTGGAACTCGGCCCCAATTTACCGGTATTTGGGGGGGACCCGCTTTGACTAACTTTTTTATTATTCATCCTACATAGGGGTTGTGACATATCAAATTCAATGATTTTGAAGTGCTGATTACGAATTTGGCATTGGTTTTTAGTTATCTGTTACCGTTGAGTCACCAGTGGCGGAATTCGACTCTTTTTTGGGGGATAAGGAAAGTCGTGTGATGTTTACACCAGATTTTTTTTAGATGTAATACCCATAAAAATGATAAAGAAACTTTAGCTCCACGACAGATAATTGTATTCTATTCTACTATACTCACAACTATTGCAGTCGAACCTGGCTATAAGATATAAATTTTCGGATAAAAAAAGAAAAAAAAAGAGATATCTGGATATACGTAAGAGGAAAAAAATCAGGTCCCTCGAGTTATGTTTTATCCAGCTCTTCACTGTATTTCTGTAGAATTCAAAATAGACCATACATATACTTTCGTTCATTAGACATTATCAATATTCATTGAAAATGTTGATATCATTGTTAAAAATACTAATTATTTTAAATGTGCAATAGGTAGATACTAATTCTCCGAAGTACCCTTGGTAATCAATCTAACCCTATACTCAGTGAATATAGTGGGTAAACCACCCGTCGTGATGATTATGATCATTCAATTGAAAGCGACGTTAAACTCAAATAAACAATACGTAATTTATCATACCTGCCAAATATAAATTTTTAATAGAATTATTAGGTATGTCAGTGTTAATGAAAAGAGTGATGCCACAACTTGTCAAACCCGTCCTGATGGTAAAATTCGCCACACCAGAGCTTCGAAAGAATACCCTCCAGGTTACTAGTCCACTAGCTAAACAATCCAGCTACTGAGGTCAGCGTACTCGGAAGTAATAAAAACATCAAGAAAAACTTATCATATACTTGAACTAGGCATGAGTATTTTTTTGCGAATGTATACCATGAAATTGAACTTCAACGCCATGCATGGCCGCAAGCTTGGCATGAGTGCGGGCTGAAGGTCAAAGGTTTTAGAGAAAGAATAGGTACCTACATAAATATTACACCATAAATAGGTATATATTCTCTAGCATGATAGCTCATAATATCCATCCGAGTATGTAATTTATACATGCAGGTGATCTTTATCGACAAACATCTTCTGATAGACCTGTTCTTCGGACATGGCCCAGGGCTTGTAATCAAGGGGGGACATGGCCAGTCCTACTGGAACACCGTTGGATTCTATAGATTAATTTAGGTGAATCACGAATCTCAGTAGTCTGAAACTTTTAATTAAAATTTAATTAAAATTATTCTTGTAAGGCTGCTAAAATTGAAGAATTATCCACATAGATCCACAAAATGTAGAACTTAGTAGTTGAAGGATGCATGTGTTGACATAATGACCAATACTAATTATTCAACTTTACGCATTCCAAGTTGCGGGGTCTTCTGAAAAATATTTCATTCCTGGAAAGACTAGCTTCCTTCCGTTTCCTATTTCACGTTAATAGCACAGTGCACATGTTGTTAGGAAAGAATACAAATAGCAAATCCAAATTTAAACTCACTCTAAGTAACTAACCTATTACGTAATTCAATGTATAAGATAAGAAATACTAGTGCACATTGGTCAAGTGGTTAACGCGCTAGTCTGGTAATCCAGGTAGTGTAAGGATCCGTTGCTTCGAATCCCACCCAGTGCATGAAATTTTCCCCGTTAATTTGAGTTTGTGACCGCATAATAATAAGACTCTAAAGGTTCGGTGGTAGAAAATTCTTTGAGCATTAACCTTGCCTGGTTGTTACCTTCCACTAATAAGAGTGTTATTATTATAATGCAATCAGAACAGCATGATTTATTTATTTCAGCATGAAGATCTCTCTACCATAGGTACTCTACCTACAATAAAAAGTATGATGAGATGATGAAGTTATCTAAATTTACCTAATCTAAATAGACGCGCGAGGTGTTGCGAGTCCCGTGAATCATTCATGGGCTTTCCAATTCTTATCACATAAATTTATTCCCAGGGAAGTAGACTATAATCTATATAAATTGTACATATATAAATATATAGCATTTGGGGAAACAATGAAATTTCCGTCTCCCCAAGAGCATCATCATCATCATCATCATAGGGTGGCGTCATCGTGAACAATGGTAGCCAGACAGTGGAGGAATGACTCAGCTACTACCACTGTTTTTACAAGGAGGATAATAATTGACAAGGGTCAATGCTGGTCTACTCCCTGTTTATAGTCCCCAAGTCAGACTGCTGGTCTACTCCCTGTTTTTAGTCCCCCAGCCAGACTGCTGGTCTCCTCCCTGTTTATAGTTCCCCAGCTAGACTTACTATGAAAGTGGCGAACGTCACTTACTTGTCAAAGGCAGCATGTGTCGGGGCACGGTGAAGTTACATTCTTATTATTATTAAATTCTTTATTACATAATAGACATACATAATCATGTACAAATAATGATTACAAAGAAATAAAAAAATGCAAATAATGTAAAATATAAAAATGGGCCAAAACTTTTCAACATAAGCCTATAAGTATCTAGGTTTTGAAAAAATAATGAAAGTAAATAATATTAATAGGTACCTACTACATTTTTCTTCTCTTTTACTCTGGTTCATTTTTAACTGCTGGATGCTCTTCCTAACGCCAAATATTCTATTTGATTTAACGTCCTCGATTAGGACCGATGTTTTACCCTCCATTCGCTGGGAATCGTACCCGCTACCCACATTAACCTCACCCAGCCTGGGTAGGACCTACTACCTACTACCTATTTAATATTTATATAGATTGTACATTAGACTTGCAACATATCGCATAAGCCATACACGGTGGCATTATATGGTTTTTCCTATTTAAAAAGATGATACAGAATATAATTAATAATAACTATGTAATATGAAGATACACCTAATATAATAAATTTTATAAGTCTTATGAAACGTCTACCTAAATAGGTATTGCCTATATGAACGTATAAAACAAGATGAAAAGTGATAATGCCTTTTCTTTGTGATAAATGGACACGAGTCACAAGTTTTCATTCTATGAAACCTCTTCTGTACCTTTTTAACTCTCTTGGAAGTTCCGAAGTTCTTTTCAACCTAAGAACATTAAGAAAATTCTTGGATGACTTGAATCAAACCTGAATCTTCTTCTTGATTTGTCATAGTCATAACAATTAAAATATTATATTATTTTATTATATCTATTTTTTAAGATTTTGAACAGTATATGTGGTGTAATTTGTAATAGTGTACCAATAACCAACATGTTAATTATACCTTTTCAAATATGTAAATAAATAAAAATAAATAAATAATAAATGAAGTTGGAAAGTTTAGTTCCGAAATTCAAGTTCCTAATTTCGATTTTCTGAAACGCTGTCCGTATACGCTGTACACCCCCTAGGTTCTGGTGGTGGTGTAATTGCGGCCATTTACACCTTTTCATTTCGAGAGGCGGCCAGCGCACACTCATCCGCTATGTAGGATCTGAATGAAGTAGGACTCCACTGGGTGAGTATAGAGCTCGAGCCGTCCTGAATAATAATAACACTCTTTAGTGGAAGGTAACCACCAGGCGAGGTTAATGTTCAAAGCATTTTCTACCACCTAAGCCTCAGAGTCTTATTATTATGTGGTCACAAACTCAAATGAATGAGGGAAAATTCATGCACTGGGTGGGATTCGAACCAGCGGATCCCTACGCTACCTGGATTACCAGACTAGCGCGATAACCACTTGACAATCAGTGCAAGGAGACTTTTGACCATTCAATACTTGAAGTGATCACCTTCTGGTAACTCAAAAACAATCGACACATTTGAGCCCTTCTCTACCGTGTATAGGCCGTCTTTGTTTAGCTGATAGTCGGCGCGGCGTCGCCCGAGAGTTTGTCCCAGTAGCTTAAAGCGGTTTTTTGTATTTGAACGAAGCGAACCGGAGCTGACCTGGTCACTACAAGTCAATTTTTTTATTTGACCAGACCAAAAAATCTTGACCGGAGTGGACCGGCCCGTTCGAGCGGTCATGGCTTTTGGTTAGGTAAGAAGAAGTGGATAATTTCAAATTTTTTGGTGTTTGGTGGTATACTTAATCAATTTTTTTTTTTTTTTTTTTAGTTTATTTATTTATTTTCTTTATAAAGAACATTTACACAAAGGTACCTCTCCTAAGCTTTGAAGAGCTTCTAATGCAAAATGTAAACAAACACATCTTTAATGTCAATAAACAAGAGTCCCAAAAATTGCTTTTTTTATTCTTCAAATTTTAGTTAACCATAGCTGACCGTTCGGTCTTGTTCAGACTTTTCGTTCGATTAAAAAAAAAAACCGCTTTTAGTCGTCACGGCAGCGGTGCGCGGCGGTCTTGCAATCCAGAGGTTGCGGGTTCGAAACCCAGCCGGGGGATGACAAGATATTATCACATTTGGGATTTTGACCGCATACTAATTCGTCTTGTGCTTACTGCTGGAATAATGGGACTACGACCTAGGCTTACTACTGGAATAATGGGACTCATTAATCCGAATCGCGGGCAGTATAAATAAAGCTATTATTATTTTATTTTATCCGAAAGGGAAGCTCCTCGCACGAAGGATCATAATTATATCATAAGAGTGGTGCGGAGGAGAATACATTAGCACCGCCCTTGATCAAGTTTTGTTATACTAATTTCAATGTATGTATATATAGTATATATACAGGGTGGGGCAAAAGTCTGGAAACCCCTGAATAACTTTCGATTGGCTTCTTCGGTAAAATTAAAATTTTGTACGGTAAAACGAGCTAATAAGACCTTCTTTTCGAGTAGGATAAATTTTTGTTACGGGCCCCCATGTCGGGGCCAGGGGGGTCAACTTCATTTTTTTATATACGAACCCCCACCTTGCGATACATTTTTGAAAAGGTCTTTAAATAAAAAATACATTGGTGCAAATTATATTTTTTTAATATTAACTGTTTGCAAATGGCGTCCAACTATGTGTATATGCAGTAAAGTCTGGAAACCCCTGAATATCTTTTGAAAGGGCTTTCTCAGTAAATTTAAAATTGTGCACGGTAAGTCGGGGTAATTAGACCTTTCCAAAAATGTATCGCAAGGTGGGGTTTCGTCTTTAAAAAAATGTAGTTGGCCTCCCTGGCCCCAACATGGGGGTCGGTAAAAAAAAATCGGTTCCATTCTAATAGAAGGTCTAATTACCAAGGATTACCGTACACAATTTTAAATTTACTGAGAAAGCCCTTTCGAAAGATATTCAGGGGTTTCCAGACTTTATTGCATACACAAAGTTGGACGCCATTTGCAAACAGTTAATATTAAAAAAATAAAATTTGCACCAATGTATTTCTTATTTAAAGACTTTTTCAAAAATGTATCGCAAGGTGGGGATTCGTATTTAAAAAAATGAAGTTGGCCCCCCTGGCCCCGACATGGGGGTCCGTAAACAAAAATTGATCTTACTCGAAAAGAAGGTCTCATTAGCTCGGTTTACCGTACAAAATTTTAATTTTACCGAAGAAGCCAATCGAAAGTTATTCAGGGGTTTCCAGACTTTTGCCCCACCCTGTATACTATGTCATTTGTAAATAAAACTTGATCGAACATGTTTGACAATAATAATATTCGTGCCTGACATTACCTCCCGTGAATCCTACAGGGAGTTGCTGCAAAACCAATCGGAAAACCGATTATCTTACACACCGAAGAGTCTTGATTCATAGTCGCTGCAAATTTCCCTGAAAGTCCACACTCTGGTGAGTGGATTTACATTATGTATAACATGTAGACTTGTATATATGTATATTGTATAGATGTGTATAACAGGAGAACATGTTGCCCGCACCATAATGATAGTAAACAACTTATATCTCTCGGTATCTCGGTTTAGTTAACTGCTGACGGTTGGACGAGCTAATTGGTCGATCCAAGTTAGAAATTGACCAACTCGGAATTTTAAAATTGTAAACAAAGATCTTGGTTTAGTGTTGCTCTAAAGTTTATCAGAAAGTTGACTTCTTTAAGCAACATTTTGCAATATTAATTCGATGTGTTATTTGTGAATTTTTGTCCCTCTTTGTGTGCGAATTTAAGTGATAGAAAGTGCTTTTATTAAGTGTACGGTTGTTCCTGTAACCACGTTAAAGGAGACATATACTATTAATTCACCATTTGAATAATTATCAATAGTTTGATAGTTTTATCAATACTACCTCTAATCATCTATTTGTATTTTGTTTAATCATAATACTGATTGATTACCTTCCAAATAACTTGGAATTTGAAACTAACACAAATCAGTCGCCCGTTTTATTAAATAAAGAATTGTTGAAAAGTTTGTCAATCAAATGATCAATATTATTCAATTATATTTCAATACTTGATTGAATACCTGCATGTGATTTTTGACAATGTGGGAATCGAACCACAGAACAATACTTTGGATCTCTTGGCTGTTGACATTGAGCGAAATAAGTTTTGCTCAAATTATTAATGATTCGGGTAAGTTATAGCTATTCAATACTCATTGAACTGTACGCGCACTGGTAGTAAAGTGGTTTACGCGCTAGTCTGGTAATCCAGGTAGCGTATCTGTTGGTTCGAATCCCACCCAGTGTATATGAATTTTTCCTCATTAATTTGAGTTTGTGACCACATAATAATAAGTCTCTGTGGGTTATGTGGTATAAGAGTGTTATTATTATTAGGTATTTTTATCTAAATTAGTGAATGGCTTGTTGTGTTTCTTTGTAACTACTTGTGAGACATATTCTTATAGATTAACTTAAAAATAGGTACCATTTCGTCCGTTGTTGGGTCAGAGAAAACAGAAAAGTAGTTAATCCGCATGATTAAAATAAATATTTGTTTTGAAAATACATATCCCCTAGGGCCCTGGCCAGGTAGCCTCCAGTATAGCAGTTCTATTTCGTTATTTTGAAATCATGCTTAGAAAACAATATGTAGAAAAAGTTATGTTGCAAAACATTCATTTTCCTTTGTGGCATCCGCAACACCTTATTACTCAATTCAGCGGACTCGATCCATCTTCCAGCTATGTCTATCCATCATTGAGCTGCTTTGATTATGAATCACTGAGCATGTCCCGTAGGCTTTGTACTTTAAAAGTGTATTAGATATTTGGCCTTATTTATGAAGAAGAAAAAAATTGGTTGAAAGTTCAAATTGAGGGCATGTATGTCTGGCTTATCTTAACTTTAATCCTGTTTCATAATCTGGCCCTTAGAAGTAAGTTATTAACTTTTAACTGATAACTTACTTCTAAGGGCCAAATCATGAAACAGGATGAAAGTTAAGATAAGCCAGACATGCATGCCCTCAACTTGAAGTTTCCACCAATCACAGAGCACTTTGATTATGTAGAAAATACATACCTACACCAGGAAGAGTCTGGTTTATCTTGCTGTTTTTTCCCCCCTTTTTTTCCTTTATATCCCAAATTTAATTTTAGTGGGTGGTACAAAGTAGGACTGTTTTTAAATTATTTACATAATTCCTCGATTCCTCCCCTGTATGCTATTCACACCAAAACAGAAAAATACCAATTTTTCCTCACGAGGTCTGAATACACGGTTCCGAAGCGGTGTCAGAAAATATGACCCTGTCCGGAAACGAACCTATACTACCTCAATCACCTGTATGCAAGCTATTTATAAAAATAAAATAAACAAGGTCTGATCCAATCAAATTGATCCAATCAAAAAAATGGGATGGTGTCAATTCTCGCCCATCAGAGGGGAGGCATACTATGGGATGGGAAGCTACAATACATACCACAAACGTCTGCAGTATAGCTGCTGTTTCATGGCTATAAGAAAAAAGGCTGGAAACTTTCATCTTTAAAATAAATAAAAAAAAAATCGTCTGGAAAGTGTATATAAATAATTTAATATTGATTGAATCCTCTAAAGTTCAAGGTTAACACAAGGACATTATAAGAACTCATGGTGAAAACTTTTATTTCATCAACTTCTGAAAATAAAAATAAGACAATGATTGTATATATGGCTGTGAATTATTATAAATATTCTAGATCGATGACCTCCCAGATTTTCATCAAATGTGTTAATCTCTTTTGGTAGTCATGTGGTTAACGCGCTAGTCTGGTAATCCAGGTTGCGTAGATATCCGTTGCTTCGAATTCCACGCAGTGCATGAATTTTTCCTCATTTATTTGAGTCTGAGGGTTAGGTGGTAGAAAATGCTTTGAGCATTAACCTCGCCTTGTGGTTAACTTCCACTAAAGAGTATTATTATTATTACAGCCTACTGCGGCTATTTTCAAATACATACTTTCCTTTAGGTACAGCATATTAGAAGTGAAATTAGGTACAATATGTTCATAATATGCATCGTAAAGGATTTGTATTGAATTATAAAAAAAGCAGAAAATAAGTCAATTTTTTTGATAGACTTATTTAGATACTTGTACAATTGTACATAGATTTCCGTATAAGTGAAGAAATAAAAAATTATACGTCAATGTTCTGTTCACATAAATAACAGCTCTTTATTATGGTTGTCAGTTTAGGTATAAGGCACATCAGATCAATGGCCTTTTGAAAACAAAAAAAAAGATACCAGTTTATCAGTGAATTAATGAAAAAGCATTGGCAAAAAAGAAGATAAAACATGCCCACATCCGTCCATTTTTATTTGGAATTAAAATTTATTTTCCGGTCCAAAACGTACTCGTATATAGATTTTATTTCTGCTTGTTTTTCATTACTTTGGTTTATTCTTATATTAGAAATGTAGATGTACAAAATATAGATATGATTTTCTTTATAAACTACTCTAATATTATTCAAATACTTACAGAAAAAAACAAAATTACAATGATATCGGGTGTCCTTCATTTAAATGACCTTCCAGTCTTTCCACATAATCCGGTTATAAATATTTGTGCTATCCATTATGTTAGTTTTCTATGCAAAATTTTAAATAAGATATTGACATAAAGCATAGATGTTAAAAATACACCAACATCACTCTCCCCTTCATATTAATAAGTCGAATTATACGTAAGCCGTCGGTGTGTGGGATAGCTAGACAAGCGTCGATAGCACGTTAAATACACCAGTTATCGTTCTGACACTAAAGTCACACAACGTCCAGCGAGGTTAGAACTTGGATGGGTGACCATTCAAATGCTTCTAAGGGCCAAATTATGAAACAGGATTAAAGTTAAGATGAGCCAGACATGCATGCACTAAAGTTAAGCAACGTCCAGCGAGGTTAGGACTTGGATGGGTGACCATTCAAATTCGAATCCTCGTGATGCTTGCTACTCCCGGCGCGACCAGATTGAATGAGCCTAATGTGGGTAGCCGATTGGTAAGTTTCAATCAAAACACGTTTTATTTTAATTTGGGTTTAACGTCGCTTTCAACTGCATGTTCATATGACGACAGGGGCTTCACCCTCTATTCGCTGGGAACTCACAAACAAGCTACTCTAATTAACCTCACCCAGCCTGAGTGGCGCCAAGAATAGCCAGCATCACGAGGATGCTGATGTGAATGGTCACTCATCCAAGTCCTAACCTCGCTGGACGTTGCTTGCCTCAGTGAAAAAAGTACAACTCGTTTATTCAACGTACCATCGACGCTGGCTTATTATGCTGCACTTTACAAAAGTTGAGAAGTCCTTCAATTTTTTTTTTAATTGGGTTTACCGTCATATTACGACGGGGGAGTTACGCTCCAAACCTGCTACCCACTTTAACCTCATCCAGCCTGGGTTGGGCCGGAATGCCAGCATCACGAAGTCTCCACCTCGCTCTTCGCTGGACGTTGCTAAACTTCGGTGATCCTATTAGAACCGGTGCATTCAACGCGCCATCGACGGCGACGATGCATTCAACGCGCCATCGACGGTGCATTCTTTGCCAGCGACGCGACGTACGAAGACCTTGATTGTTCACCGTGTATCTCTCTCATTCCAGATGGTCCTGAACCAACGATAGATTTCATAGCCAACGACGAGTCGGTGGTCATACTGCCGGTGAGAAACGAAAAGAGCTACGTCAACCTTCAGTACGAGGTTCCCAGCGGCGACAAAGATGAATACGCCGCCTTCGAAAACGACGCAATGCGAGCCAACTCCACGCAGGCGCAGTCCAGAATAGGGCTGGGCTTCCTGTTCGGGGACAAGAATCCTCTGTTTGGTTTCCCTGGGCGACCGACAAGAAGGATACCGACGGTGGAGAGTGAGTAGATGAAGAAGAGTGGTCCACCTTTTAAATCGAGTTTCTATGGCAAAAGTTGAGTTCGGTGAGATGATTAGTCCCGGTAGCTCCGTCTGTCTGTCACCGTAGCTCAGTGGTAAAGGCGGCGGTCTGGTAATCCAGAGTAAACCCAGCCGGGATATGACAAGTTATCCTCCCATTTGGGATTTTTACCACTTAATAATGCGTCTTGAGCTTACTGCTGGAATAATCGGGCAGTATAAACAAGGCGATATTATTATTATTACCCCCACACTTTTCGCATGTACATTGTACAAATTCAGCGCGACTTAGAAAAGGTCATGTATCTTGAATTCATATTTAAATGACCTTTTTTCAATCGGATCGAAACCGAATTTATACATGACCTTTCTTAGAACGGATCCAACTCATAGATTTTTTTATTTTTCGCACCGAACTCGTACCATTTATTTATACGCGCAACTGGTCTGATGATGTTTTATTCCGATATTATTTAATAGTGAAATTATCATTAACAGAATGAGATTATAAATTTATCTCTAAGGAAATTGTAAATTATAAATAATATTTTACTTCCGGAACATCTAATATTAGGTAAAAAAATTCGTTTTGGTATATTAAAAAAAAAAAAACTTTTTGCCCCGAGTTCAAGTTTTTAAGACTTGAACGTGTAGGTATCCATAATTATTGGCAGTGTATTTTATACTGATGTAGGTAGTAAGTAATAAACTTTGTCATGCAAGAGGAGCCATGTAGCAAAGTTGTGCCTATAGGGGTCCATAGAAAGTTGTCCCAGGTTGTTGGAATATTTATTTAAAGGTGCCTTTTTTTAAAATGTATTACAAAATTATGTATAAGTAATATTATTTATAAAAATAAGATCAAATTATCTTTATAAAATGCTATTGACTAGCTAAGGAAGTAAGGATGGTGCAGATTAGTGCTAAATTACAAGTATCTATGATAAGATACTTGATAAAAGATATTCAACCTTCCCAAATCGATGGTGAAAGACATCACAATTGCAGCCATTCGAGGTTCAAGTCGAATCATCCACAACCATACAAACCTTGAATCATTCCAAGAAACAAAAAAGAAAAAAAAAATGTTTAAAATGTTAAAGTTTATATCAGACTATCAGTACTGTGTCCCACGGCAAGCATCACAGTGATGTCAGTCTGTAGTAAAATATATTTACTATTTCTCTCTCTCTACTTAAAATCCACTTACCTGTTTACGTAATTGCATATGCATATAATTTGCGTGTAAATAGAGATAAAAAAAAATATCTCAGACTTTAAGGAGATCATACAGAAGATCCTAAGTGCCAACTTGTAAAAAAAAGCAGATAAAAATACCTGCTGTTAATAAATAGCGAATAAATACAGTCAGTATAAATATACAGAACACTTGCATTTGAATATTATAATTAGGAAAATTAAAAATTCAATGTTAGAAGTATAATGTTCATAAAGTATTCATACAGTTCTGAGATTATGATTCTGAAAGTTGTTATGAATGGATAAAAAGTTCTACTTTGTGTGTTATTAGAAAGTTCTATTGAAATGAAATTAATTCCTACAATAGGTACTTTTAATAAATTCATTATTATCTTAAATAGTAATTATTAAATTTATCTATCTATTTCGTTCAAATTGTTTATTAAGGAAAGTAAAAAAGAATTGAGTGATTTATGTAGGTACGAGTATGCTCATCATTATACTTTGTACCTACAATTGTAAAACATGTGTAAGAAACAAATCAAAGATTGGTGTAAGTACCTATGAGAAATAATTTACCTCCCTAATCTGTCCATTTTTGCTTGCAGATAAAAGAAGAAACGGTATTCCTTCCCAAGAATACGACGGCAACCCGTATTTGTTGCCTACAACAAACAACAACAATAATGTCAACAACTTTGACCGTTTTACTACAAGAAAAACTCCTACCAAGAAGCCCCCCAACAACAAGCAATCACAGTGGCAACCTAACCTGCAAGAGTTTGATGTTAGTCCTCAACAGTCAAGTTGGCAGCAGCCTTCCAGTAATTGGCAATCAACATCCAACGCATTCATAAACCAAAACAACAATCAGTTTCAGAATAATAATAACGGTCAGCAATCTTTCCCCCAGAATCAACAAAATTGGGGCTCTCCGTTTGGAAACTCCAACTGGCAAACATCATCCACTAAGCCACAAAACAGCTGGCAACAACCCGTGAACAACTGGCAATCTCCATCCAACAACAACAACTGGCAACAGACTTCTGACAGTTGGCAAAGTCCAGCGTTCAACTCCAACAACAATTGGCAACAAACTTCTAACAGTTGGCAAAGTCCGTCGTCGAACAAGAACACCAACAACTGGCAACAACCGTCCACTTCCAATGCTGAAAATGAGGCATCCAACAACGCCTGGGGCAACGAAGATAAGCCCACTTGGGGATCTCAATCACAGAGCTGGACCACCAAGAAACCTACGAATAGCTGGGGTTCGAATTGGAAGCAAACCACCAGCACGACAACCAAGAGGCCCAACTCAGGCTGGGGCGGAGACGACCAGCCGGTGTGGACAGAGAAGACAACTACCTCAGGCAGATACAGACCTTCCCCTACCAGGAAACCGCAGAGGAAATCCATCAGTGAACTCAGTAAGTGAACTTAGGTACCACACACACCTTCACATGACGTGTCCGCTGCTAACATTTGAGCTACTCAGATCAGATCGGATAACTAGGTATCCAAAAGATTCTTGAGATTTTTAGGTATAGGTACTTAATTACTTATGTAGCTGCTGACATTGAAAATGAGTCATCCAAAAAGTGTCAACAGAAAGGCATTCTATTTTATTTATTTATATCATTTCAAAGAATAGGGACACTGACTAGGACAATGACTCACTCATCGGCAATCAATACGTAGATCTTTTTACGTAAAGGTAGGCATATTGTATTTACTTTATGTTATCATAAAGTTTTTGATTATACGTACAAAAATGTATGTATATATTGTATATACAGGTATGTCTATTAAGGCAAATGGAATTTAGACCAGGCTAATTATTAGACTATCATTCGTGTTATTAGAATTGGCTTGGGGTTATGACCACACAAATCCAATTAATGATAGATATAGGTATCCATCAACAACAACTGAAGATTTTTGTTTACATTTTTCTTTTTGATTGGAGATTCCTGTTTTATTGAAATCTAGATTCAGAAGAAGGATTCCCCAACATTAAGAAATTGATTTTGAATGATTCATAGAATCCTGGATTTATTATATCATACAAATATATTTTTTTTATATATATAGGTAGACTGGTAGATATAGTGCCTTAGTTACTGTTTAGCTATCCAGAAACCCAGGTCATTAAGGTTTGAAAAAGGATATCATCTGCTCATAAGTAAAAAATTTAACCGCTTGATGATAATTCAGAAACCCATTCCTGAACCATAGACATAGAAGGTACCTCATTTTGAAATAGAAAAAAATGAATGTAAAATAAGTTGATTCCACCCACAGTAAAACTAGTCAAAGGTTACCATAGAAGGTACCTAATTTTGAAATAGAAAATTTGTAGTCGTGCGATAAAAAATAAAATGAATGTAAAATAAGTGATTTCACCCGCAGTAAAACTAGTCAAAGGTTACCAGTGTCAAGATCATGCAGTGTATCTGGATATAGTATGGATGTGCGTAGGTCCGTCCAAATCTAAACTCCTGCTTGGCAATCATGCCATCATGCTGGTAATGGACCAGAGATATGGCAGGTATCAATTTTAGAATCAAGTATGAAATGTAAATTTATATGTTTTTGTGCTCATCTTCTTCTTTTACTCTGTCTTATCCCGCTCAAGCAGGGTCGACGTTGTTCAACCTGATGGTTGAGGTTGATCATTATTGTTCTCATATAGGTTATTATTGAGGAATATTCTCTTTTACAGCGCATGAGACTTGCGAGTATAGTTAAGGCGATAGTCTAGTAACGCAGGTAGCGTGAAAGAACTACATAGTCCTTAATTTGATGGCGCATGTACTCTCTTTTTCAGCGCATTGAGACATGTGTGGACGAGTAGTTAAGGCGCTAGTCTAGTAATGCAGGTTACGTGAAATAACTAGTCCTTAATTTGATGGTATACGAGTATTCTTTTTTTGAACGCATTGAGACATGATTAAGGCTCTAGTCTAGTAATGCAGGTTGCGTGAAATAACTATCCTTAATTTGATGGTACATTCATTTGATGGTATATTCTCTTTTTCAGCACATTGAAACATAAATAAGGGCGAGTAGTCAAGGCGCTAATCTAGTAATGCAGGTTACTTGAAAGAACTTAGTCCTTAATTCGATGGTAAAACTCTTTTTCAGTGCATTGAGACATGGGTGGGCGAGTAGTTAAGGCGCTAGTCTAGTATGCAGGTAGCGTAAAACATCAATGCTAATTTATGGCCGGGTCGAGAGTCGACATGTGCCTGTGGGCCCTGCTGCTGTATATTAATTGTACATGAGCAGGGACCTAGCAGACGCATCTCGACCGGCTATCAATGGTACATTTTCTTTTCCAGGACTTTGAGTCATGTTCTCGCTGTAGTTTTTTAAGGTAATTGGATACTCTGGTAATCCAAGTAGCGTGAATCCATTGGTTCTGATCCCAGCCAATACATGCATTTTTTTTCAAAACTTTTTAGATAAATCAAGTAACAATTTATTAATTCCACAGCAGTAGTTTGAATTAAAGGTATTCATTAATCCTACTAAATATTGATGAATTAAAATATTGTTATTCAACTAATTAATGCCAGCGTCGATGGCGCGTCGAATGCACTGATTCTCGTAGGATCAGCGAAGTTAAGCAACGTCCAGCGAGGTGAATACTACGTTATGCTAACATTCCGGTCCAACTCAGGCTGGGTGCGATTAATATGGATTGCAAGTAATTACTTGTTATTCTCTTGATCCAAATAGCCATCCCTCATTATTACGAGAGGGTGGCTTATACCGTTACTGGTTACTACTCACTTGTCAACCTATGACCATCTCAATATTCAATTGCGTGTACCTCTTTCCTGACTATGATGGGGCTGACTACGCCCCCATCATATGATTCCTTTTTACTCTGTCTTATCCTGCTTGAGCAGGGTCGACGTTATTCAACCTTTTGGTTGAGGTTGGTTGGTTTTGGCACATTTTCCTACGGCTGGATGGCCTTCCTAACGCCAACGATTCTATTTGATTTAAAGTCCTGGATTAGGACGGGGGTTTTATCCTCCATTCACTGGGAATCGTACCAGCTACCCACATTAAAACGCACCCAGCCTGGGTAGGGTCGGAAATGCCAGCCTTACATATACGGAGGGAACAGAATTGTCAGTATAAAATTCTGCTCCGACCGGGGATTGGACTCAGGATCTCTGAACTACGGGCAGTATTCACAACCGTTACACCACAGAGGCTGGCACCCCTATCATACTATTACAGAGTAAAAAATCACTAATAGGTGCTATCGCACTAATGCATGCTGTACCCTCCTACGAGTAACCCATGTTTGTACCTCGTATTTCATTGAAGTTGAAATAAATAAATATACCATACGATGATAAAAACCACAGGGAAGCCTCTCCAGCCAAGGAGATCACTGTAATTTATTGTATTTACTGGCTCCAGTGAGATGAAAACAAATTGGAAAAAGTTCCTGGGAATTTCCCACCAGAAGATCAGAACCTAATGGCAGGTAGTTCTTCATATAGTCGCTTCTAGGAATGCCTGAGCATGGAATAGTTTTTTTTATATAGGCTTTCTTTTCTAATATATTCTTATAGGCTATAGTCTGGCTGGGGGACTATAAACAGGGAGTAGACCAGCATTGGCTTCGTTCTGGGGGTCCTTGTCAATTATTAGCCTCCTTGTATAGACAGTGGTAGAAGTGCCGAGTCATTACTCCAATGTCTGGCAGGTTAGTTGATGGCATGGATATTCAGAACTATTGCCTGCTGATGAGAGCAGATAAGCTCGAAATAGCTGTCCAGGTATGTTCTGATATTCATGTACATCTAATACAACTTCTCACTTTTCTGTTTATACTGATACTGATCGTTCACGATGACGCCACCCTATGATAATGATAGGCTTTCTCTTTTTTATGGCAGAATTCTCACTGGAGTGAGCTTTTTCACCCAACCATAGCTCTTACCTTTCACTTGATTATCTTTCTTGTACCAAACGCAGAAAGGTGACACTAACCAGTTACTAGAAAACAGCAAGGTCGAGGATACAATAAACTTTCTAATGGATTGATTGTGAGCGGTTACCAGTAGCGGCTTTGGTCGTGATGAACGTTCTCCATATCCTTGCTATTCTATAAACTTTATATCTATCAGTATTGTCGCATTTGTGGGAATATATTTGGGCCGTGGGGACCATTTTCTGCAATGTAGATGAGGTATGAAAATGCAGGGTCATCCGTAACGTATGTAGCGCCGTTGCTCAAAAAGCCATCATGCGTTTCTGGTTTCTATAAAATATGTGGGCAACCACGCTAGAGAAGAGTAAGCTCATTTAATATTAGAGGAAGCTCATTTAAAAGCTCAACTTTTAAAAAATGGACTTTTTAGATAGCGCATAAGCCCAATGAGCCTGTCATCGGTAACCATGCAAAATTTCAGCTCAATCCGAATTGTGGTTCTCGAGTTAAAGAAAGACAAAAAAACACATACAAAAGGAACATTTTATAATATAAGATACCTCTATCCCCTCTTTCACTGTGGGCTATGCCACTTGGGTTTCCTTCATAGGTTTCCCATCCTCCAAACCCATATACTCGTAGTTTGACCATTCGAATAACATGGACAGTTTTCCTCTTAGGTGGATAATGATTGATGCATTCGAGAAAGAGTTTTCCGAGGTGAGGTGCGTGCAAGAATGTGCCAATTTTCTTTGGCAGCGAAGCAAGGTGGCGTGCAGAAATTTCCCTATCAAAAAGATCGCTATTATCTATTAATACATCTTAAACGAATTTACACTGATTGAGTTTTTTTATCTTAGCGGATGTAAATTGATTGAAATTCTACTAAGGTGCACTTGAACGGTAGATATGAGCATACGTATGAACTTATTACATGTGTGATTGTACCAATTGTACCATGATGTTGCAATTCATTATTGCATTCTTGTCTTTCAGGTGTTCCTCTTTAGTACGTGCATGGATCAATAAATTTATCTATTAGTAATACCTATCCAATTATTTTTAATATTATTAATGATGTAATTTGATCGGAATATAGGCTATGTAGGTATTTGTCCACACAGATCAGTAGAAATCAGTATAAACAGAAAAGTGAGAAGTTGTACTAGATGTACAATTGTACATACATGAAAGATAACTACACAAAAACTTCAATATTTGGTTTACAATTAATAAAATCAGATTATAATATATCTGCATGGTTATAACAGTAAAGAACGTCACTTTTACTCAGAGTGAAGTAAAAAACATAAACTTTTCCTCATCATTCAGTAAACCTAAACCGTTTTGATACCTCAACGGGGTTTTCTCCTCTTAAGGAAAACTGGAAAACCCGGGAAAATCAAAAAAGATGAATACGTGAGCTGGTTTGTGTGTTTTCAGCCAAAAAAATAGAGAATGAATAAATAAAAAATTACAGTACCTACCCTGTTTTGAACGAGCTTTGTTGTTGAAGAGACGTGTAAAAAGAGCATCTCTCATTGACTATAGAGGAAGACATTGTTTGCCTTTATCGAAATCGTTCTTCCATTTTTCAAGGTCCTGATTTGATTTGAATAAAATTCAGAAGTTAAGCAATTTCCTGCGTGGTGTGGACATGTGGATTGATGTCTGATCTGGTTTCGAGAGCGG